>VZRQ01006834.1:32802-85242 GCA_013397975.1 Machaerirhynchus nigripectus | reverse complement strand
GGGGGGGGGAGGGGGAGAAGAATTGCCCCGGGCTTTTTAAAAAGAGTCAGAGTTGCCCAACCAGACCTCTCTCTTGCCTCGTAGCTCTTCTCAAAGCAGAGGCTCCCCTTCTGGATTTCCCTCTGTTTCTTTTCAGAGGGGGTTTCTCCCAGCGTTTTTTTTCTGAGAGGATGCATTTCACAGTCATGGACTGCCTCAGGCCAGATTCTGTGAGTGCCTGTCTGCAGCCGTGGCATCGTGCCAAGAGGATCGTAGCAGGCCCGCTCTCTGCAGTCACACTACCCCCACCACCAATGCCTGGCCAAAGTGAGAAGGCACAGAGTCCAAGTCACCCCAGCCAGCTGTCTTCTGCTGAAAAAAAGGTGAACTTCCTCTGCAAGTTCTAGCCCTTGACCGAGTGAGTACCAGCTGCTGGAGTGTGTGAGCCACATTCACTGATGGAGCTGCTGCAGCCAGAGAGATAAACGGGGCACAAGGCAGGGAGGCAGCTGCCACCATTTTCCCTTCGTCTCCCTACCCATGTTTCCCTGTGGAGAGCACCATCTTGGAGAAGGAGTCACTCTGCCATTTTGAGTTTCTCCTATGTTCCCAGGGAGTCCTCAAGATTTCAGCCATTTTTTAACTAGTTATTACTGTTACTCTTTACTGTTGCTGTTTCTTTTTTTTTAGTAAAGTGTTATTTTTTTCACTTATATCTACTTGTATTCATTTCTCCTTTTTGCTGCAAAGGGATTGGTTAAAACTAAAGAGGAGGTAACTCCTTTTGGAGTGTCTTCCTTAAAATTGTCTTAAACCAATACTCAAAGAAAAGAATTCTTACCTGGCTTCACCTAGGCAGGCATACGTGGACATTACTGCAAATAAAGCATTGAAAATGTAATGGAGTAACTACTACCCCAAAATGAGGTTTTGTGTAGGTAGGTTTGATCCAAAATCCATTTTAAATGCAGCATCTCTCTGCTCCTCAGCTAATTTCTGCAGATAGTATCTTCGTACTTTTTTTTTTCAGAAGATGGGCATAATTTTCTTTTTATCTGCTTTTAAATAACATAACTTCCGATGCCTTGCTTTCTACAAGTTTTGCTCATTATTCTTCAAAGCACAGCTCTAGTAAAACTGCTTCGGTTTCTCTGGCAGTATTTACCATCTTTCCCACTGATTTAGCTTAAAGGAATAATACTGACAGCCCAATAATTTTCTAGATTTTGCAAATACTTAAGATAAAGGTAAAAAGCATCATCTGCAAAGTATATCATCAGCTAGTATAGTTTATTTAAACAAACAGTGCACTCTTAGCACAAATACTCTTTAGTAGTGAAAGACAGTGAGAGATAAGAAAGAGAGAGATTAGGTATCATTATATTCCATATAACCACCTGATTTTCTCTTATCTACCTCCTTGTTATCTGCTAGCTGCAGAAGAAATATGCAATCTTTTTTAATTATCTATGCAACTGAGTAAGAAAGGTGTCAGGTAGGTACTAGAGTGATCAATATCACACCAAATGAATACAGTCTGGAGGGGTGGAAACCTTCACACAGACTAGAACATATTCTTGCACAAGAAGTCTGGAGGGAGCTCCTTTTTATATGCTGCTGTTATCTCAAAGGGGCTAGTTTAGTTTTGAAAATAGGAGGTAACATAACATTATTTTTTGTGTTTGGCAAGTAACACTGGGTGTTCTTACGCAGCTTAGCTGTAGAATCAAGTCTTAAATACCGATTCGGATCAAAGTGTTGACAGTGCTAATTGAGCTGGCAAAGATAAAATGCTCACAAATAAAAGATGTCTTCACTTGGTTAATGGCCAGATCCATAGCTGGAATAAAGTTGCAATGCCAGCTGACGATCAGAGCCAGTTCCACGCTGAAACACAATACTGCATTTCTTTCTTATTCATTGGAAGGGACTATCGTGACTCTTACATTGCAGTCTAGTCACTGACCTCAGATAGTGGCTCTTACATGGGGGGTATTGTTTTCTTCTTTTCTCAGTGGCACAGATCCTGCCACAATCTAAACATTAACTATCCAGATTCAATTTTCAACAGAAACATCCTTCAGCTATGATGTGCAACTCTTCCTGTTGATATGCAACGCCCAATTACTTACAGATACATACCATTTTTTTTACTTGCCTATTGAATTCTAAGAGAAATGGAAATACAGCCTTGCCGTGGCTGCATTCTTCACTTTTGTATATTAGAAGGCACATTATTAAGCTCTGTACTAAGTCAATGAGTGCTGGTATTTCCCCTACTCATATTTATGCAGATGGCTAGCAATAGCCTATGAATCACTCTGAGCAGAAAACAATTTTTTTTCCAAAAAATCCACAAAAGGAAAGCAACTTTTAAAACAAAGGCTAAAAATATTTAAGTAATAAACTAACTAGAGTTTTTAAAGGTGTATCTGGGACACTAGGTGTCTTGAAACTACTGTAACACCCATTCAGTACCCAGTAAAATACTGAATTAAGGGCAAAATTTTCACAAATATCATTCAGAAAATAAAAAGAAACTCCACAAACTTGGAAGAATAATGTCTATTATTTCCCAGAATAAAATGATTCTCAGAGAAATATAAAAGGAAGAGAAGTTAGAAAACTTTGTATACCTGAGAGCTCTTGTGTGTTTGGCAGTAGGATGCCATAAAGTTGGGACAGTTAATTCTTGTACTCCTTACACAGATAAAAAGTTATAAAATTGCTGAAGAACAGTATCCTTCAGCATACAAAACATAAGTAAAATGGGAAGAGGGCAAAGCCTGAAAGAGTATTTCCATAACAGAAGTGACAAAATCTTGTATCAAATCTTGTATCACTTTTCTCCTCATTGCCCCGAAACTAAGTAAACAAGATGCATGAACTTCTTCCATAGAACTCCAGAGTAAATACGCCAGCAGGTTGTGAAACAAGAAACCTGTTGACCGAAAATAAGACAGCTCTGTATATTATGCATTCCACCATTACTGTTGTTCCATGGACTTTAAAGGGATTTTTCCACCTAAATCGAGTTTTAGATATTAATTTCAACACAGGCTTTTGGAAGAAGAAAAGAAAGGAAAGAAAATAGGAAAGGAAATCTTCCCACTTTTCTCCTCCACACAAATAAAAATTTGAAGCCCAATATAAGCCACTTCATTTGCTACCAATTATCTTGACTGAAAACTATGCTGCAAGTCAATGAAATGATGGTAAAAGAATGAACACTCTTCTTTCATATTATCACAGAATGGGTAAGGTTGGAAGAGACCACAGTAGGTCATCCAGTCCAACATTCCTGCTCAAGCAGGGTCATCCTAGAGCACATGGCACAGGACCATGTCCAGAGGTTCTTCAGTATGTCTAGTGAGGGGGACTCCACAAGCTGTCTGGGCCTCCCGTTCCAGTGCACAGCCACCTGTACCGTGAAGAAGTTCTTCCTCATATTCGGGTGAAACATAAAAGCACTGGAGGTCTAAAAAGATTCAGATCTTTCTTTAAAGAAGATTTGGAAGGTTACCTGCCGTGCAAACCCTGCAAAAACTTCGGAGCCTTTTAAGAAGACTTTGCAAAAGCACCCACTGTTTAACATCCCTATGGGCGTTATTTGGAACAACTTCAGGATGTGTCAGATGCTGCTGCAACAAGTGGTTATACTGGTAACTGGGCCACGAAGAAACACACACCAAGATTACCAAGAGAGCTGAGTGAGCAGTTAACAGTACACCAAATGCTTAAGCTTCTCTTTCAGCAGTGTCACCTATGCCATAATGACAGGAACTAATGGCCATAATCAATATAAATATAAAATTCTGTTGAAATACAAAGGAATTTAAAGAAAGTCAACATCCTTTTATACACTGAAATGCAAGACTGTCCAACTGAAAGACTGCAAAAGTGGAAGTTGGCAGAATAATTACAGGTTAATATATTTGCCAGAAACAATGCTTGTCTCCAATATAATTTCTTGCATTTGAAGGAAGTGGAGGGATATAAAAAAATAAACCCCAATGTTACCTGTAGAAATAATTTGGTATTTTTGTCTGCAAAAGTGTAGCCAAATTTGATGCCTTAGGTGTTGGGAAAAAGATTCAGCTGTTTCAAAGTATTTAATTCTGTAGAAGCAGAAGTATATATATGAAAAATACATAAATGAAATTGCTTACCATTTTGAAATTCCTAACTTCTTTTTATCAGCATCCACAATGATGTTTTGGTGTTGCATGAAGGCCTTGTTGCCTTTGTAAAATCATGGCTCAGGCCTGTTACTTCGTCTAAGTAGAAAAGGACTGTGGGAAAGAGGCACAGCTGAATTAAGGGTAGAAAAACATGCTGTGTGACCATCGCGTGTTCACATCGTGGCGTATGGGGGTTGGTTGAATGACGTTTGTTGTGCCTTAAAACTATGTAAACAGATAACTGGCTAACTGCTTAAAAAGGCCAGGTTTTTGCAATAAAGGAGCTCTCCTTTGCACCTGCCAGAGGACTCTGTGTCGCTCATTATCACAACATTTTGGTATCTGCTCTAGATGAGGAGACTTTCTTACTGTCACTCCTTTTTCATTAGATTAACAAGAATCAGGTAGGAGTTCTCTCCATCCTCATTAGTGTGTCATTAGCAATGAGCACTCAGATTTCCACACATACACAGATATACTATCTATAAAAGTGTTATCTGTAGAACCCCAAAAGGTCTACCCTGAAGTTAGCACTAGGTAATATATAATAGGCATATATAATTTATGACATTTAAAATATATGGAGCACAGATATCTGTAGCACAAGAAGAACCTGTTGTATTGCCCAAAAATTGAAGTGAAAGTGCTAGGTTTTTTACTGCTTTCTTATTAGGAGACTTTTAAGACATATTTTTAAAACAATTTTAAGCTTCTATTTTAAAGAATAGCTACATCAATATTATAATTTTTAAGTCCTGAACAGTAACAAGAACCTAACAAGTCTCCTTCCCTCCAATATTTTCTCTCTACACAAACAGCATTTTTAAAAATCTTTGTTTAGAAAGAGCAGCACCCAGACACAGCTAGCCTCTGGTAAGATAAAGGTAAATAGCATGTCTCTAGAACAGCATCAATATTTCAACTTACTCATTCACTACATAATGTCCCTTTTTATCTACCTCCTTCTAACAGGTATTGAAATTAGCCTCTTTAACCATCACCCTCCTTTGATATTTTATCTCATCCTACCAGGTCCCAGAATGGCTCTGGTAGGTTCACAAATCTTTGTAAAGTGATTTTTCTCAACGGTTTCCTTGAAAATCAGGTGGTTGGGGGATTGCTCAGATATGTATGTTTGTTTCCAGCTTACTCACCGGCTGAATTTCTGAAAACACATCTCCTTATTTCTCTAGATGGGTCCTTGCAAATATTCACAAGAACAAAGACTCTGTTATGGATACTGAATATTCTTCTACAGGAATGTCACAAGCTACCTAAAGGATCATTTCATTCCCTAAAACATGGAAAGATTTAAGGCAGAATAAATTATTCCAGACTGCTTCCAAGGTATCATAAGGTTTCATCTAGTGTGATAAAAACTTCCATGTTCCTGTAATTTCTGAATATTATTGGCAACAGTTTTCCATTACACGTAAAAGTACCATTTTAACATGTCATATTACCAGCAAGATTAAGCAGCAAAGAAACTTATTATGTGAGTGAACACTAAAATATTTAAACCTGACTGCAGTATCACCTTCTGTACATCACCTATTTGATGAGAATGGCTTAAACATTTACGATTACATTTTATAAGCCAGTGATGCAGCAGTCATCTCATACAAAGGAAACAGATATTCCTTAAACCCTTAGTTCTGGTATACATGTTCTGTATTTCTTCCTAGCTATTTTCAGAAGCTATTTAAATTTTGTCAGTTTAGGTACATATGAAACTGACAATACTACGCACTAGGACATTAGAACAGACAGAAATGCAAGTTTTTTCTGAGTCGAATGGACTATTATTTCTTTAAAATTGATCTTACTATTTCATTTTTACAGCATTTTATTTTTTTCTGTGCCCAGAAACAGAAAACAATCTGCCCTAGAGCCAAAGGAGCTTTAGCTGAGTCAAAATTAGGGAAAGAACTAGGATGTTTGAAACAGGAAAAGAGTTAAAAAAATACATTAAATTAAACTAAATTAAAAAAAAATTAAATTAAATAGTCTGCTTTCATAAACTTTCCTGAGCCAAATACAGCATATCTGTATACTGAAGAGCAGATAGTGGTTTTACAAGTAAACAAAAAAGCAGATGAGTCTCTATCCACTATCTATGCACTTGAGGACAGTGTTTTTTTTCATATATGAATGCATATATGAAAAATGAAATATGAATGTATATATACTCATATATGAATGCAGTGATCTCACAGAAAGCAGTATTTGAGACTGATTTTTCATCAAATTAAATTGCATAGGCTGCACTGATTGCAACATTAAATATGCCTAATGAAGGAAACAGAAGAAAAGCAGCAATGCTGTAATGGGTTCTGACCCCTCCTCATTTCATTGTCATTGAGGCTGCATGGTTACAGATTACTCACCCAAGCCTTACCCTTCGTGTTAAGACAAATAATCTCATTCCTCGACTGACAGTAAAATGAAGACAGCTATGATGCTAAACTTTTATTTAAAAGAGGTCAGGATGGAATCAATCACAACTATTTGGTATCCCCCACACCGCCATCAGCACCTAGAGAATAGTCTAAGTTTCAAAGAATATAGCTCTTGTTTACATTCAGATTTTCAAAAGGTTAATGCAGTCAACCAGCTGTCCCCTTCTGAAATTCAAAAGTCATCAGATTAGACTCTTTCAGCTCACTAGAAAGAAAATCCATTGCTGATTATAGGTATTAAGCCTCTCAGAAATATCTGGTCCCTTGGCAAATGTTGGCTCTCTTCACAGAAGGGGGAAGAAAACCAATCAAAACCAACAAAAAATTAACAGTACCTATTTTCAGAGGAGAACATGCCAGGACCTTCTGTATTCTCCACAGAACGGAGGGGTAGAAGTACAGTAGGATTGATGGACTATGCCAGCCATTGATAAGTAGTAAGAATACAGTGGCTATTTGGGCATTTTGGCACTGAAAATAACAACTAATTATCAACTTACTAGTTTCAGCATAGCATCTCAAAGGTTCAGCTACTAAACACTTTAATATAGTTTTTGATTTGCACCCTTGCCAAGTTTCATCCCATCCTGAAAAATATTTAACAAAAGACCCTAAGTGAAGCAGTATATTTTTGTTCTTCATTTTCAAGAGAGACAGTCTCTCTTTGCACATCAAGCACACATTTCATTACTCTGCCTCAGGAGGAAGAAACTTCCTAAACAATCTAATGCTACCCAGAGCACAGCTGCTGCTTTTCAGTCTTGTCAGCTCAATTTTTCCACAATTTTTTTCTTTTCTCTTCCACATTTCAGTAAAATCTCAGTTTTTTTTTCTCATGTTTATTGACACAGATTAGCCTGAAACAAACACATGGCTGCAAAATCATTCAAACATTATGAGGATGATATATATAAGGTGGGCATCATGTAGTTGCTGGGCTTATTGCTACTCTTGGTTCACCAAGCAATTCTGAGGTACAAAGTCAGAGCTCCTACTTCTATAGTCACTTATATCAACAAAAACACAGAATCACCTGAAGAAGTGTATCAATTATGGAGAAATCAACAATATAAAGCATGACTAAACTATTTTGTTNCCCCCCCCCCCCCCACTACCAATACAAGTATATAAACACTCATAAAAACTACGGATGATTTGTTTATATGTCATTTCACTATGGTGAAATTACAGAGACTGGGTCCCACCATAAATCCCTGTTCGCCTTTTGGTTGCATAGAAGGTGTTTTGATGCTGTCAAAGCAAGAGCATAGCAGCAATGTCATGGGTAGAAGTGTGATGACCTGGACAACTTTTATATGGAGACATCAGAAAGATATTCTGCTGCACTTCCATCTCCAACTAAAAGGGAAAGGTGTTAGTTCTGCAATTAAGATGTGACTCAGCAAATACATGCTCCATTTTCTAAGTGTTCTATTTGTCCAAAGTAGGTTTACTTTGCTTTTCAACCAGCTTCGACTTTCACAGTTGGCAAATGCAAAGAAAACCTACCTATTTCCTGCAAGGAAACTGACGGCAAATTGACCAAACATGACCATTCATAAATAACTACAAGAATATGTAAATGGCTGGAAAAATAAACACTTTGGGTAATACACACTAGCTGGCAGCAAATGAGTCTTTCCTTCCTAAGACAGCACATGAAGACAAAACACACCAGAATTTTTTGCACTTCTTTATTTTTCATAGAAGGTATTAATCACTATCAACAAGTAAGGTATCAAGAAATTCTGTACACACCTGTTTCTTCAGCTTATAAGATTCATGATTCTCTAATGATTGACTTAAGTATTGTTTGTACCTACAAATACAGCAGAAACTTAAGAGGGAACACTACAAAAATATTGCTAAGATAAAAACCAGTAAAAGTAAACATTAATAAACACAGGAATTACATAATGGGTAAGATGAGTAAGTAAGGAAAGGGAGTAAAGAAAACTATAGTAGCACACAAAAACTGCTATTTGATGAAATGTTATATTTATTCTTCAGTATTTTTAAAAGGTACTTGCCCTCCAATGTGGTTGAAATAGCAAATACAACAATACACATCTTAAACCTTTGCACAGTATTAAGACTGAAGGATGGTATGAAAAATCTCCATGCTTTCTGAAAAACATAGTACTTGACTTCCACATAGAGAATACTTACAATCTGACCCTTACAAGACGGATGGCGCACCCATTGTGCAAAACTAGACAACGGGAAGAAACACTGCTTTGACAAGTGGCATAAATGAGATTTCTTTGTCTGCAGTGTGGTACATCGTAAGGAATACTGTCTGTGAACAGTCTTCTATTAAATATAGAAAATAATATTGAGCTCACAATCTCACTGAAAAAGGGATTACAATGTAGGTTAAGATATCCTTCTGTCCTTACTGTAAATTAATAAATGAGACACCGGAAAGGGTCAGCATTCTAATTTTTCTAAACACAAAGAACACAATAAAATGTCAAAAGTAACTCCATGGCAAGTCTCCCGGGCAAAAATGCATTATACATAGCATAACAGAATTTCAACATCACAAGAGAATATATATTTAGTTTTTCTGGCTAAACTGAGACTTTTTTTCTGGATTTTTAGTTTAGGTTTGTGATCTTATATATATGGAGCACCACTGATACTGCCAATGCATTTTCCTCCCATTCCTTTGGCAGCAGAGTGCAAGTAGCTTCTAGTTTGCTGTGTTAGGCACTTTCCTATAAGTCATCAAAATAAAGCCATCAAGCCAAACACATTCCATGAAACTACGGAGTTGCACCACTGGTTTAAGCACCCATTATGCTTAAATACAGTCCACAACAAAAGCACATAGTTTTCAGCTATAGTACGGCCACAAGTCACATCCTAAATACTACTTCTGTACCTCAAATAGAAATCCTTGCAAGCCATTAATCAAACAAGCATCATCATCCACATTGATAGAAATCAGAAAGCTTTCAGGGTCCAGAAAATTCAGACAACAAAAGTGTGAATTCTAAGCAGGAGAAAAATGGTATTTTTTACTCCTGCATTTCTGAAAGAATTCAGAAAGCATATTAAGAACATATGGCAAAAAACATATCATATTTTCTCCTAAAGAAGTAGCCTACTACCACTCCGCAGAATTAATCTTCAGTTGTGAAGAAGAGGAGGGACACTGTTGGACCTTAGTCTGAGATCTCATGAGTGAGAATCGGTTCTGGCTACCTGCCAGAGAGAATGTTACAATGGCGTGGCTACAGCCAAGAGCATTAACATTCAGTAAGCCTCATACTTCACTCCAAAATCTATGAAGAAGGGTTCCATCTACTCTCATACCAGTCTAAATGAAAAACAGTTAATTTCAACATCTGATTATAGCCCAGTGTTTTTAAGACCAAGAAGTTCTTAAAAAGTAGAAACAAGGATTTTCAACTCTCTTCCACTCCATGCCAGTACAGTAACATCAGGTATGTTTATCTTTTCCTCAAGTCACAGGCTGAGTCATTTACACACCTTTATCTGTAAGGAGGGAAAAAATTGTTTTCATATCCCTTAAAAATAATTACCAAACCAAACAAATGTAAAGAGAATAGCTGCCTTGAAAATACATCCAAGGAAAGCTCAACCACTCTCAAGCTTAATAAGGAAACTCATCAGATTTTTATCACTTCCAACAATAGACATGTATCAGATCAACATCTGTACATTCATTAAGCAACTTGAAATAAGCACACTACTTTTATCCTGCTGCAAATAACAGAAGATGCATTCTTCTGAAGCCATTGTATTACAGATTGCTTTGTAACATCAGTGTAGTAAGACTGACAATGAACTGTACTTTTAGAAAAAAAAAGACCACCAGCTACTTCTCTACAATTAAATAAAGTTCTGCCTTTTACAGCCCTGTTATTTGTACACCCATTTAATGAATTGCTGTAGTAGAAATGTTACTATTGTTATTGAAGTGCATCTTGTTGGGTTTATGGTCCTGTTCTCTGCTATGAAGCATTCAACTTCAATCAAATTATTCAGACTCTTGTATCTTTGTCATATTTCACATGTGGACAGAAAGGAATGCACTGTCACCAAAAANAAAAAAAAAAAAAAAGGAAAGCTCTGTTTCACATCAGGCTTCTTCTAAGGAGTTGTCCTTTTGTTGTTTAGATAAAAAATTTTGGTATACAGCATTTCAATAGTAATGTTCAAATAATATTCAGAAAACTGTCCTTTTGGTTAAAAGTAGGAAGGTCTCACTGGACAAGATAATCTGGACCACAGATCCTAGCTACTGACCCCAATGGCTACCTTCATGTAAGATTCCCTTTTACGAGCAGCATTCCAGTCAGACTGTTCAGGTGATCGGGGCCACAAAACCAGGCAAAGTGGCCACAGAATAAGACCCTGAGCTTATTGTACACTGTGTCTACTCCCTGAACTCTCAGGGCAATGAGACTCATTTCTGATGTCATAAGAAAAACCTGTATTGTCTTCAGCATCATATGAAAAAATCAACGTATAAAAACAACCACATTAAATCTGCCAAAATTGAAATGACAAAGGAAATATAAAAGTGGACAGGAGAACACAAATTTTGTAATTTTAACCAAGCCTAATTCACCTTCAAAAATTTACCTTACATTTTGAGAGACTGATTTTAGAGCAGTAATTTTTACTTATGGCATCAAAAGATACATGTTTAACTAGATAGACAAATTCAATATTATGACCTCTTTGGCACTGCAATCAATCAGAAATATGATTAAGACTAACCACTGTGTCTCAAAGCCATACCAAACTCAAGCTTAGATAATGCAGAAAAGATCGTTCATCTCAAAACCATGAACGTTGTGTAATTTTATAGGCATCTGATTCATGCGTATGATTTTAGGCCAAGTTTAGAAGTTATACACAATTACGAAATAATGGTGATAGCTGTGTATTTTCCTCTTTTTAGCAATGTTATTAAATAAGAAAAGATGACGTTACCTTAACATAGCTTAACTCATCAATTCATGTTTGTTTGCAATTAGGCTTGAAGACACGCTGGGATCTTTCAAAACTATCACCATGACATAATGCAAAAAAAGATGACGTCACTCCATGACAAGGAACAAAAATCCATGAGTAGTCCACCTCTGCAACATGTACTGTATTCACTCATTTCAGCACCAATGTATGAAATAGAGTATAAACTTTTACAAAAAGAAATCCTCATGATGGAAAACTCTGTCCTGCAAAGTTAATATTTTGCCTTAGCTAAGCAATTTCACACCACAAGATATTGTACCCTGCTTTTTTGCAAGCAAAACTAGTCCTGCAAACCTACTCTGTTGGGTCCAACCAATGAATTAGCCATATGTTTACAACAAGTATTAACTGCCACAGCCAAAACTGCCTTCTGCTGAAGGAGATTAAAGCATAATCTCTTTCCAGTAGATGGCATGTTGATAGCACTGCATTTTCACATTCGAGTATGTGCTGTTGAAAAATTACTCTATCTTCTACACAGCCGGTTAAAAATCAAGTGACTGCTGAAGAGAGTAGCCCAGGACTTTTATAAATCTCCAACTCTGCAACAGAGGGTTCCAGTCTCCTTTTGTAATGGGGTAATCAATCTGGTACCAAAACTCACTTTGCAACACATACTATATTTGGGTGGAATTTTAACTGGAATTTCTCTCACATTGATCATTTTCATCCCTCAATTACATAAGAACATAAGCCATCACAGGCCACAACATAGTACTCTTATGAAAATATACACACTTCTCAGAATTATAATTTTCATAAATAGCATCCACATGCCAATTTCAACTTCTTGATATTCTTTCTGACTATTTTTTTAAAGGTGAGGAGGGGTTTGAATTTTTTTTTTTTTTTACAATTATCAGGAATTAGCTATGTTTCATTCCTCATACTGGTAACACTTGCTCAAGAAGGTAAGGCTCACTTTTAGGGCTCTACACTAGATACCTTGACTCCCATGAATGTTCAAGCAGTTTTTAAGCTTCTGTATCTCTTTTCAGTACAGGTTAATCTGCACAAGCTCATGCAAGATACAAACCTGCATCTGCAAAAGCTGGTTTGGTGCTTCCTCTCCATTTTAACTGTTCTTCCAAGGGTGCATCACTCTTCAATGAGCATAAAATTATTAATCCAAATTAATTCCCATAACTGTTAGTGAAAGTTTCCTTAGACCTTTTATTAAATCAGAAGAACTGAACCACAATATATTCTTCCAAGTGCTATATTCCAAAGCACATCAACATGGTTCATACGGACTAGCACTGTGGAACCCCTAACCAGAAATGTTACCAAAAAAAATACCCCTCTTGTGTCAATAAAAACCCATTCTAAAGCAAGGAAGTTACTGGATAATTGAAGCAATTTCCTGATTTCTCCCTGCATTCAGAGATTTTCCCATTCAGAGATTCCAGCTATTATTTGCCTGTGTATGTACTATGGGCAGCCTCCTGCTGCCCCTTACTTTGACTATGTAGCAGGCACATATATTTTCTTTTCATTTTACATCTCAGTGAACAATTAAGCCTTAAGACATGCAGTGCTTCTGCAAAAAGCCACTTTGATGCCCACTTTACAGGAAGAGACCAAGCATAAAGGAAAAAAATCACATTTCTCTGAAAAATGTACATGCATATATCCTCCAAGAACATGCTTTATAGACTCATTACAATTTATTATATACTTATTTCTGTGTTACTATTCTAACACAGCAGAGAAATACCATAGTCAAAATTTGGGCTTGATTTACTGATGAGGAACTGGAAGTTGAGCAGTCTAAACACAGGGCAGTGTCATAACAGATCTGCTCTGTACTCAACATTAATTTCTCATCTGTGTACATCAAAACAATGGGATAAGGTGTCTCAGCTTCATCTTTTCTTTGCTTAACATATACCAACAGCATAGACAATATACTATCTGAGCAAGTGACCAGAACACATTAGCTTATCAGAACACTGTAAAGTCAGAACAGGTTTTATTTTTAAGCTGCAATTGATTTTGTTCGTATTTTCTCATACTTTCACAGAAAGGAATTCTTCTAGATTGCAGCAACTTTGTACATGTTTACTGGCATTGACATAACACTACAATATATTAGTGGTAAAAAAAAAGTAAGCCCCAGGTCTATATTTAAATATAGAACCTTAACTGAGATGAAATTGTTCAAGTGTTTCTGATTTTTTTTCACTCTAAAAGGGAAAACGTTCGCTATTCTCAGTTTCAGCTGTTTGCCTGTCCTTACAATGAAAGAGAGTCTATCTGGTTTTACTGCTCTCTATATAAAGCTTACATTTGTCACTGTCTTGTTACATCCCACGAGCTGTGGGTCAAGCTATACAGGAGCATCTCTTTCCCAGCATCAAAAAAAACCCCCAAAACCCCAAACCAAACCAAACCCCAAACAAAAAAAAAATCCCACAAACAAAAAAACCCTCACCACCCTCCCCAAAACAAACAAACAAAAAAACAAAACCAAAACCCCACAATAAAACAAAAACAAAACACACCAAAAAACCAAAAAACAAACAACCCCCCCAAAAACCCAAAACCCAAAAACCCCCACCCCAAAAAACCACTAAGAGAACATTCAATCTTGAGACAATCAGGAGCGGGAATGAGACAGATAAGAATCAGAGACAATCATTGCTCTAAACTTAATTCCCCACGAAAACCTGAAATCTGTATTATTTCTCTCCAAAGCACTGAATCTGAAAAAAGAAAGGAAACAAAACAGGAGCACTCTAAGGAAAACAGCTGTCGGTATTCACCTAGTGCCAAAGACCAGGGTAGGAAAGAAAGGCAGCACGTAATAAGCAGCGATGAATTTCATACTGGCCCTCCTCCGTTTGTTCCGTTCCTCACACTGGTCTTCACACCGACTCTGTCCCCGTCTCCTCCAACGGCGCCTGGCCTCGCCTCGCCTCGCCTTGCCAAGGGAGGTGCCCGCTCGCTGCGAAAGGGTTCTACCTCCGCCACTGTAGACAGACAGACGGCGTGCGGAAGGGAACGCCGCGCGCGATTTGAGCTCCGGGAATGATATCACGAGGCAGAGCGAGCCGCCGCCGTGAGCCCAGAGCCCGCCCGGCGCCTGCTCCAGCGTGCCCCGCCGGCTGCGCCAGGACGCGCCGCTTAGGGGCGGCCGAGGAGGGATTACGACGTGATGCCCGGCGCCTCATTCCAAGGGGACAGCGGGGCATGGCCGAGAAATCCTTCCTGTAAGAAAAAAAAGGTTAAGAGAAATCTGCAGTAAAAACACCATCAGTATTTTGCAGTTAGTGTCTTTATGTGATGTGAATATAAACAAGACAGGAGGCAGGAGCTGTTCCTAGTAGGTGTCAAGCCCCAGAGCAGCCTGTCACTACACCTAGCCAGGTGTCATTTCTGCAAAGCAGGAACACACAAGCTACGATTTCAATCAGTTGTTCATTCTCTTGATATCAAGTTGAAATAGCTTCCAGAATATGATTTAGAACAATGTCATCTCTAAAAGCCCTTCATCACCTAAAACTAGGATAAGACCTTCAAAGAAATAAATACTCTTTTCCTGTTTCCTGTGTTTGTAGTCTCCCGATCTTAATCATAAGTTATATAAGTCAGCATTGGTTACAGACGTGTAGATAATTGCCTAACTTAACACAAGTTGATCTGATGGCAAATCATATGAAAGTATAACATGTAAACAGAAATAATCTTTCTCTGCAATACCCCAAAACAAACTTGTCTGCAAGTCAATGAAGTGTGGTCATTACAAGAAAGAAATTTTGTCACTTAGGAGCTTCTCTGCTCTTACAAAAGGCATCCAGAAACTACATTATACATCACAAGCATAAAATAAAAATTTCCACTCTTTAAACTGGTTAGTCATTGCATTTGGCTGTTTATTGAGGAGTAATTTTGTATTCCATCAAAGAAAACAGAAATTCACTGTTTGAAATTAATGAAAAGCTTTTTAAATTTAGTATTGTCCATCAATAAGATACTCGTATGGCATACAAATAGAATTAATAAATTGCATCTTCAGTAGCAAACTGAAAGTGATGGGAGGTAAAAGAAAAAAAAAGAAAAGGTGATATGCACAGCCAAAAAGGAACAAAATAATTTATTTCCGACTTCCTGTGTTCCAGCTCTAGTATCTTTTTCAGCACACCTGGCAGCACATTCTATTCGACCACATTAATTTAAATCTGTATTTATTGTTATTTTGATGCTATGTACCAGCTTGAATGAACAGTCTTGTTACCATGGATACTTATGATAGCATAGTAAAAAGGTCATAAAAAGAACAGTTAGCTTGTCATTTTCTCTTCCAGAAAAAGCCAACCTTTCCAGTCTACCAGGCACTCCACAGTCATGTAGCAGCAGCTAATACTTCTTTCATCTTCCTTTTATGTGCATTCATACAGGGTGGAACAGAGGGGAAGATACTAATGCATCAACGCAGTAAAAAATGCTGAGTGATCTGAAGTCACCTTGTGAAATTTTGCCACTCGAGGACTTATTTTTTAATTCTATTGCTGCTCTGCCTCTTTTTTGGGGAGTTTGTGGGTGGAATAGAGAGGCCTACTGCTGCTTCTTGGTTTCGTCTCAAGGGGTTTTACCAGGTTTGCATGGGAGAACATCTCCACAAGTGGTTGAGTGACTTCAGCACAGGTAATCTGCAGCTATGACAGAGCTACATTACCCAGACATAGCATTGTCATTCTTTGCATAATTTCTCCATCCTGTTCAGAATTGCCTGAACAATCAGGAAGCTTTCATGCTTACCAACACTGCCGCTTTGGTCCTGCTCTGATGCGAATGTCCTATAACGACTGTCACAGCTCAGTTTGAACTGGCAAACACCTCAAAAACTCAGCACACAAGATGTGTAACAAGCCTTCCCAACTCAGGTCAGCCCATGCACCTCAAAAACTCAGCACACAAGATGTGTAACAAGCCTTCCCAACTCAGGTCAGCCCATGGGAACCCTCCGCCGACTTGAGCACAGCATACAAACAGCCAGGCTAAGCAAAGACTGCAGCAATTACACCCCTAAATACAGGTACAATTGCATTACTGTGAAGAGAAATGCTTAGCAGTAAATGCATGTAGGACAAAAGGAAAACCTGCCTTTTTAGAGGCAAATTTCTATAATTAAGGGCTGGGCACTTAATCTTCAATGCTGTTCTTGTCAGACTCAATTGTACTCCAGCTGCTTGCCTAAAGACACAAAAAAGCATCCTTTTCCACTCTTCCATTGAGATAAATGCCCTGGATCTTGACAAGTTGGAAGGGGTTTTTGGGTTTTGGTTGGTTGGTCAGTTCTTTATTTTAGAGGAGTAATCTGCATCTTAACAATAATATACCTATACAAAAAATGAGAGAGAATCGCTTGCAGATTTTTCGTAGACATCGACGGTAGTCAATTTATTAAGTGCTTTGTACACTCAGAGATCAAATATCAATGTATAATGACTTCAAATATGTTCTAGAAATATTCCACATAAATACATAAGACATGCAGAACTCCTTAGAAATATCGTATTTTCATTCTTGTAATTAAAGG
Source organism: Machaerirhynchus nigripectus (assembly GCA_013397975.1). Classification (NCBI taxonomy): domain Eukaryota; kingdom Metazoa; phylum Chordata; class Aves; order Passeriformes; family Dicruridae; genus Machaerirhynchus; species Machaerirhynchus nigripectus. Next base: position 68,068 of record VZRQ01006834.1, on the reverse strand, counting down.
CTTTCAATTTTTTAGCTCAAATTAATTGACAAGCTTACTAAATAAGCAATTACTCCTAGCTTAGCAAGCAAAAGTTGATTTTCTATGCTATTTAAAAAAACCCTACATAGGAAATATGGAATTATTACTGCAAAATTCCAAGGCATTTCAAACACTTGTTGTTACACATGTTCTCGCAAGTTTAGCTAAATAAACCAATATTGTAGGAATATTACTGTGTGTTTTAGAGAGGAAAATGAACTAACTGTCTCCCTTTGCATAATACTACACAAGCTTATACTTGCCAGAGCAGAAATGTCACTGAAGCTGTGGGAAAAAAAGAACAAACTCTCCAAGAACATTTTTTAGTGTTAGAGAATTAAGGCATTACTTTATTCTGGCCAGGATGTTGTTTTTGTGCAGAAAATTACGCTATGAAAAGCTAGTATCCATAAAGGAGACAAAAGAGTCCTGCAACTGTATTCGAATAAAAGGAGAGAGTTCACTGGGGCACATGCCCGTGGGGTTTTCTCTCTCGAGGTTTTGGAGGATGCAGCCTTCTTTTAGCCTAAACTCCTGGCTGTGGAATATGGGGTTACATTTGTTAAAGTGGTTAAGGCTTGTGCTCACCAGAAGGCCCTGTGGGAAAGGCACAGCTGCAGGCTGTACGGTTGGAAGTTGGTTGAGGGGAGAGAGGCAGCTGAGTGACAGTTGGAAGTGAGATTGTGATTGGCTGGAGGAACGCGTGGACAGCAAATGAACGGGAAGCTGATTGGGTGATAGGACGCGTGGACAGCAGCACTGCAGCTGTGCCAGCCAATGGGTGCCCTTCTGCTGTTGAGTCCTGTTAGGCTTCGGCTTGGTTTTGGTTGTGTCGGGTGGAAATTAAGGGTATAAAGAGGGGCAATTTTTGGCAATAAATGGATCTTCTTTGGACATACAAGGGGGTCTGTCTTTGTTCCCCACTGCCACACCCGGTCACATGTTGCCCTCTTCCTTTCTTCATTGGCTGAGGTACTAGAAAGGTACAGCCTTCCTGAACTACCCACCACATATTCCCCCCCTAAACATGTCATTTTCCTCCAAAGTTCAGAAAGTCATGCTTGTGTAGACCCATTTGTTTGTTTCAGGAGTCAAACTGTCTGGGTTCTGTAATAAACTTGCGGCTTGAAGTTGGTAGAGACATTAAAACCCATTTCAAAGACGCTAACACCCATACTCTCACCCATGGAATTGTTTTTAAAGACATTAGCCCACATTTTTCCTGTCATTCTGGCCAGGATGTGCAACGGAAATAATTTCATCCACATATTACCTGGGTTGTGCAGAGAAAATCATTCCGTCACACATGGTTTTTTACTAGATTTTTCACATACTTATGCAGACGAAACCCAGAGAAATTCATTGGTTCAATGTTCATTGGTCCCAAATTACACAATTCTTAGTATTTGGTTTCCTATTGGTCATTGATCCTTTCACTTTCAATGCTAATTAAGTTCTCATTCTTCATTCTCTTATTGATCTTTTCCCAGACCAGATGTCCCCGACACAAAGGGAAGATGTTCCGGATGTTGATGTTTGTTAATGGTAGCTTATTTCTTGTGCATCCTCTGGCAGCTCCCAGTCCATTGAGATGTTAAGCTCATCAGGCCTTGCCCAGGGAACAGTCTCTTGAAAAGAAACTTCCATTCCCTTCCCCTGGGGCGAAGAAAAATAAAACCACTGACTAAAAGTAGTTTAAAAATTTTAGAAGTTGTATCATTTTGATAGGGAAGATTTGTGCTAATGTCTTTACAAACAATTCGATGGGGGAAGGTGTGGGCTGGGAAAAGAAAAAGACCTAGTTTTACAATGGCATCGAATAACCACAAGATCTTCACATTTACTCCAGCATGTCTCACCTACCAAAAAATGTAAAATAGAAAAGTTATAGTAGTCCTAATGTGCTATTCAGCTTACAAGAGTTTCTTCTCCAACTTATACCAAAAGAATTCAACCAGAATTTCCAAGAAGTGACATAAGATTTCACAGAACGAACCGTTTTATCATCACTATCAGGAATCTGGTCAAGTATAGGGTGTGTCGTATGTCACCTATGAGGTCTAGTATCATATAGAAGTTCATTCAAGGAGTGGATTTCAGCAGAGCCCAGAGGTTAAAAATGTAATCCTTATGTTCTTCCAGCTCACTTTACCATCAAGTAATATGGGAGCTTTGAACATACCTCCAGTCCTTATTCCCTGTCCTGGGTAACCCAAAATGTTACTGTATTCCATATCGCTCTGTGCCCAAAATTGTTACTGTCTCTTTAAGACCCATTGGCTGGAAATGGAACCGTGGGGCCAGTGGGGTGGAGGCACTCAGGAGAAGCTCTCTTACCTCTTGGTTCTTGGTCTTTGGCTTTCATTCTTGCAGGGAGAGAGCTGAGGCAGAGCGGGCAGAGGCTCCCCTTGGTTTTTCTTTTATCTTGAGGGGCTTGTTTTGGGCAAGTCTTCATGTGGCAACAGTAGCAACTCGAGAAGCTGCTTTTCACAGTGGAGGTTAGGATTTTTCTTATTTTTTCTTTCTCTTGCGCAATTTTGTCCCATCTGTTGCCTAAGAGATGATAATGACTGATACGTAAGTGACAAAATAAGTGGCCAAGGTGGGGGGAAGGGGTGCAGTTGGCTGCACCCTCTCAGCTGGGAGGCTTTCTCTTGGGAAGGGCTGAGATACCACAAGCTTTCAGCTGGGGGGCGTGGCAGGGGGCTGGGCTCAGCTCCTCACTCGCTCTCTTAGGATTGGAGTGGAGACAGGTGGGGATGGGTGCCGGACCGTTGCTGCCCAGAGAATTCGCTGCCGCTGCAGAGCTTTTGTCCTCCCACCGCTTCTCCTACAGTGGGTGAGCCTTTGCTTGTAAGAGCAGCTGTTGAACTGGGACCTTTCCAATGCCCGATCTCACTGGGAAGAGGACCCTGACCCCCTCCCCCTTCCTGGAGGGTGCATCTCCCAGCTGCATGTGGCAGCTGTTTGTGGGAACCTGGCTGCTGCTGCTGCCCAGCCCCACTGTCTTCTGCCCCTGCTTCGGGTTTCTCGCTGCACTTGAACCTGATACCCCGTGTCTGCCTGACCTACCCGTGGCTCCTGCTACAGCTGCGGAGTTGCTGCTACATTTTTGTTTGCAACCCCAGGTGTGCCTGCCTCTGCCGTTCCAGCTTGTTATAAATGAATTAAGTTGATTTTTGTAGTTGTGTAAAATGCTGAGGTTTCTTGTTAATAGCTCAAATAGTTTCTAATTGGATGTTAATGGTTCCTGTTAGTTGACTGTTAATTGTTCAGTAATTTTTGGGTGGGTAACTTTCTGTGGAAAGTAATGTTATGAACGTTCTTTGTCTTAGTGTTAGGGTAAGGGGTGGAAAGTTCTGGAATCCAGAGGAGCCTATGTCTATCACATCTTCTTACCATGAGGGGATGAATACCTTCTGCTGATTGGTGCGGAACCAACAAATCATTCAATGCCCAAGAATCACTCCATGGATAAGAAATTGCCTGAAAATGACATCTCAATGAACCAATTGGACTATCAATGGTGGGAGGCCCCAGGAGAAAGTGGGTGGCGTCTCTCTGGGGAATAAAAGGTAGTGTCCCAGAAGGGACGGGGGTCTTCCTTGCCCACACACGACCGTGAGTGGAGCCCTCAGCACAGGTTCTTTGTCTCTATCTGTCAGGCGAATCAGCTGCAGGGATTCGTAATTGTCTCGGTGTTGAAACAATAAACTTTGGAAAAGGATAATTGGCTACTCCTTTCGCACACAGCTGCTGCTCCGAGGTTCCTGCTACAGCCCATTTTGCCATCCGGAGGGGCACTGGGACCAGCTGTCCCTGTGGGCTTGTAGAGGAAGCCCCTTTTCTATCTCTCCTGCCAGCTTGCCCGCCGTGACCCACGTGCAGAGGGGCGGCCGCGCCACAGCGCCCCCTGCAGGCGGCGGGGGGAATCACCGCACCTGCCCTGCCCGGCCGGGAGCCACCAGCGCCCCTGCTGGCTGTGAGCAGAGCAACAGCGAAGGGGAACGTGCCTGACAGCCGAGAGAAGGCTGTCACTGGGTTATATACATGTGTATATATATATAGTGTATATATAACATATATATATATTTTTTTTTTGTATATATTCTAGTAAAGAACCGTTATTCCTTTCCCCATATCTTTGCCTGAAAGCCCTGTAATTTCAAAGTTATAATTATTTGGAGGTAAGGGGGTCACATTTTCCATTCCAAGTGAGGTTTCCGCCTTTCTTGGCAGACACCTGTCTTTCAAACCAAGACACACAATCAAAAACTGTGTCAGAGTGAATTTTGCAACACCTGTTGGCAGTGCAGAGTCAGAACCAGTCAGAGCTGGAGGGTGCCATTTTTGTTGACTGGGGACATTGTTTCTCCTTCCCCTTCCCCTCTCCCTATTCACCCGCTCAGAATCAGCAGCAGCCACTCCATTTCTCTTTGTTCTGGGGGAGTACATGAGATTTAGCAACTTTATATCTGGTGGTTATTCACTGTTATTTTTTGCCTGTTGCTGTTTCATTTTTTAGTAAACTGTTACTTTTTCACTTATATCTTCTCATATTTCTCTCTATTGGTAGAAAGGGATCGGTTAAAACTAAAGGGGAGATGGACAAGTGATTTGATGGGAGTGGTTTGATGGACAAGCTTTTAGACCAATAGCACTTCTTGCAATTTGCATATCTAAAAGGGGCTCAGGGCAGGAATTCTGCCTTTTTCTCCGGCTCTCCTGGGCCCTTCCCCCTCCCTGTCCTTTCCCAGCGTGGTGGCACTGGGCAAAAGCCACCAGGGATAAGCCGTCCCAGCTCCACCATGCAGCCGGGATCAGCCTTAAACGCAGCACATCCGAGATAAGATCTGAAGTTGCCACAGCCCCTCACATGGAGTTGGCAGGAAACCGGCGGAGCCACTTTGCAGCCAGCACAGCTTGTGCCGAACTGAAGAAGACACCATACAGCCAGCAGCATAAAGGCAGCAAGGCTTTCTCCAATATAAAGCCCAAACAAGTTCAACTTCTTAACATGGCGACCTCAAGGTCAGAAAGAAAGGGGAAGGATGAGATCACATGGGATGGAGCCAAGATGGTGGAGGGAAAAAGAGGATAGAGGCACCTCTGGTGCAGAACTTAAAAATTCTTCTTGCAAGCTGTAGAAAAACAGTAATATTACAAACTGTTTACTCTTTAATTCACTGAAAAACAGGGGGGGATGGGGAATCCATGCGGCTTGTGAAGATTAGAGAATGTATACGCCAAGTTATATAGAAGCTGTGAAAGGCTTTTAGAGATTTTGAAGAAGAGAGAGCCTTTGTTTTCAGGCCAGAATAACTCATCCTTAAAAAAGACTAAAAACCGTATATTATGGTGACCCATGACTGGCAGTGTGAAGAGACTGTGCGATTTCATGGGACAGATTTTTTTCCACCTCAGCAAATTGTATTTACTGTGTGGATTGCTGAGCTGTGAGGAATTCCCCGCCATAGCAGAAGAAACTCTTTTTCCTTAAAATTGGAAAGACTTTTAGGAACTGTAACACTGACCAAATCCCATGTTTTGGTTTTTTTTCCCTTGCACGAGTTGTTGAGACAGAGGGGGGTGCTGGAAGAAAGGAGAGTTTGCTTTAATTTTTATTATTTCTATTTACTTTTAATTCTGTTAGTAATAAACTTTCTTTATATTCTTTAAAGTTTTGGGCCTGCTTTGCTTTCTCCTAATCCTTATCTCACAGAAGGAAAATGAGTAAATAGATGCAAACTAAATGACTACAGGAGGTAACTCTCTTGGAGTGGTTTTCCATTCCTTGATCATCTGCTCTATGCCCAGAAGTGGTTGCTGTAGCTTTAAGGTGGGTCCGGAGCAGGGTGGGGAGAGGGTGTGCCTTGGGGTTCTTCTGCAGGCTCTTTCAAAGCCTCACTCCCAGGGCGTTTGTCGTGCTGCATGGACTGGGGTTTCTTTTTATTTTTTGCTTAGCTAACTTGGTTTTTGTTAGCTTAGGCAAGAAGGTTTTTTTCCTTTCCCTGGCCTTGGAGACTGCGGCAGCAATCCTTCGGTGGCGTTTTTGCAAAGTCAGCTGTTTGGTTTGGTTTTGGTCCGAGATCAGAGAGAACAATTGATGGGACACGAATCAGCCAGAGACTGGCGGGACAGCGAAGGGCCGCTTCTTCCTGGCCCCAGACCTCGGAACAGCCAAGCTAACAAGAAAAAGGACACCAAATCCACCAGCTTCATCTGCTGTGAAAAGGGGACCCATGCCAGAGATTCACCAGGTTCATGTCTGTTTTGCCTGAGCTGCTGCGTGAACCCTTTGTGTTTTTTTCTTCCCTGAGACAGGAACCAGTGCCTTTTTTTTCCTCCCCACCATGTTGTGGCTGTTGTGGTTTTTTCTTTCCCTGGCATTTTGTTTTTGTTTGTCGTGGGGAGGGGGGGGTGTGCAGGGTAAGGTCTGACAGTTCAATATCTAACATTTATTCACCATTTTTTCCCTTGCCTTGTGGGCATTCTGTTTGTCAGTAAATGATTGTATGGGGTTTTTTCACTTTCATCCAATAGTATGTATTTTCTTATTGGCAGAAAGGGATTGTTGGAACCTTTTTTTTTAGAGAAAACACTCATTCCAGGGTGTTTTTGCCTCCTAAACTTGTGTCTAAACTGGGACACATTATCACAGTAAATAATCTTGGAGTGTTAGCCCCCTTAACTCATCTTTAACCAAGACATTCCCCTTTTCTTTTGATTAGATAAAGCAGAATGCAAAATTATGCTCATGTAAGTATAAAAGCTGTTACAAATGCAAAAAGAAAAAAATAATTTAAAAAGAAGATTTTATAAGCCTGCTTTTAAGGTAGCTGAAAAACCTGAAAGGCTAATGTGGATAAACACAGTTAAAAAGGTAAAGAGAAAAGCCCTCTCTTGCTTCATGGAGGATGCTGCAGGACTGAAAGAAAAGACACTCAGAAGTGTGAAAGGCACCACCTCATACATGCTCATTTTTCAAGACCTTACAGAAGTAAAGTTGGCAAGATATCAAAAAAGTAGAGCTGAGACTCACTTTCCAAAAACCGAGTTGGAATTTCTGTGCTTAAATGGATGCTGAAATGAATGCAGCCTAAATCCTATGATAACCAACTAGATGTATATATATTTTTTCTTCTAGATAAACACATTTTCTTTCTTCAGGAACATTCTGCTTTTATTACTTTAATTCATAAATATGGATTTTCATTTATTCATGAACTGTCCTTTCAGATTTTAGGAGAAATATCTGTCCAAAGAGTTGCATGTGAATCACTGAGCAGTAACACAGGAACCACACTTACCTCTATAGATCTTTTGTCCATTCCCATCTCTCCTCTCTGATCTAGGTTTTTACTAGATCTAGGAAGATGTAAAAGGAAGATGTACCAGTAATACTGGCTGGAAGGCTCAGCTATAGAAACAGCCAAGAACACAAGGCACTGTCTGTCAGGGCACAAGCTGTCAGCCTCTATTAAGTTACCTTATGGCTAGGTGAATTGCTGTATTTCTTTCAAAAAAATGAGGATTTTTTCAATGGGGAATCTAACACCTAATAACTATATTTGTGGAGATACAGTGGCTAGAAGATTGGAGAAGGGATATGACTTTTTTTGTCATAGCAATGAACTGGGTCATGAAAAAGTTCATACAGAGAAGTTATGCATTAAAGCACAGCATAGAACATGGCATGTACACACATAACTATGCAGCTTTCAAATGCCATTCGTTGACCACAACAGGTTCTGTGGGAAAGTAATTTATTTGAACTATGCATGAGGTAGCACAATTTGGCCCTAAGTACACTGGCATTTCAATAAAACCCTCTAGAAAAACTTTTTTTTTAGTGTAGTTCACTAGAAAAACTGAGTCTTCATTCTACCCTGTATTGAATAGTGAATGCACTTTGTGATAGAGAGCACTATACATTTAGGACACTTGAGACATTTAATCCACCTCTGTTTAAAATAGGGACTGAACACATTCAGTCAGAATTTCAAAGGTGATAATACCGTGCTAAACGCACCAATACTGAGATTCCTAAAGGTCTGCTTAAAGACACATGCTAAATACATAGTATATGACTTTAATACATAATTTACATTTATGAAATCATGTATTTGGAACCACTTGATCCTATATTTTCACCTGAATTTGTGGTTATATTCACTTTCTAACATCACCACTAAAAAGACACTAAAAGAAAACAAGCTTTTCTAACATTTCTAGATCAATCTTTCTGAAATTTTATTCTGCCTCTTTTTCACAGGGTAGGTTACTCTGAATTTGATCTTGCATATTTTTCATGTTTTACAGTAAGCTGTTGAAAGATTGGTAACATAACAGGCATACTTCAAATGGGGCTTATTTTTTCGTAGCCAAGGTACCAGTGCAAGGCTGGCCTATATGAAGACAGCTGGAGTAAAAATTAAGGAAAATAGAAAAAAACACCAATACCATGATTTTTTAAATTAATATATTTTTAAAAAGATTTCTTTAGATCATCACATTGTCTGCAAATCTACTCTGACACATTTTTGCTCATCTAGTCTTATATTCCATCCATGTTGAAGGCATGATGGAGTGTTTTGTTTTTTAAATAAAGCAGCAGTTATGGAAGGAGATAGTTTGGATTCTTAGCGAGTAAGGCTGATGTGTCCATGTTACTTTAGCCTCAAAACCAAACAATGTAATTTCTGTATTCCTTTTGAATTACCGAGGTTATAGCTAAATTGACATCAATATTGATTTCTGTTTTGTGACTCTCCAAAAGGTAAGTCCACTATCAAGGTCATGCAAGTCAAAGTATGCAGCAATATATTATTATTTACTATCACCCAATGAAGGCATAGGGATTGATGAAAGGGCTTATTTACCATTTCTGAAGTATAAAAGAATTATCAGCATGTATTTATGCTGTACAGAGACCTTATTGGTTAGTGATTTTCACCCATAACAGAACAGGTGTGATGGAAAGATTAACTCCCTGAGTACATTATTTCAGCATTTCTACTGAGATTTGTAGGGCAAACCATGACATTTCAAATCTTTACCCTGGCTACCCTGTGAAATCTATTGAGTAACATATTAGTTTATGAAGAATTTTTTATATAATCCTTCAGCTTTTCATTAGCTAGTGAAGGCTAGCATATAAAAGTGCTGATTTTTTCAAAATCAGTATTTAACCATGGAGAGTTCCGTAAATGTTATGAGTAACTTTAAAAATCAATGTGTATGTACAAAGTGCAAATTTGTACTTAAGTGTTCTTTAGTTTACTCATTCCCTTAAGAAGCATCCTAACTTACATTCCACATTAAGTAGTTAAATCCTCTCTAACCAACTTTCATATATTTTCTTTGACCTGTACATTTTCATACTAAGTTACCTTTAATATTCAATGGTCCAACACTTTCTTATTGTAGTTTCTTAATTTGGGCTTGATTCTGTCATAGCTTTTAACATAAAGAAGAGGCTTTGGGGGTCACAACCAGGTTTATAATTATCTTCTTTTCCCTACCACTCCCAGCTGTCTTGTAACGGTGTGTCAGACAGAAATTTTAATTGTACAATATGGTATAGCACTGTAAGTGACAAGGTGAAGCCCAAAAAGTTAATTTTATAACATCTACAGGATTGAGAACCTTAATACTGTTTTGTTGTTTGCTGTCCTCTGGAGAAACTGTGTTCCTATACCAAAGTCTTCCAAATACCAGTGTTCTGACCTTTAAACTCTTCAAAGCCATCATGGACTTCTCCCTGTTTGCACTCTTCCACCCAAGGAACTACTGAACTTTCTTCAGAATAATTAATAATTCTGAACAGAAAAGTCTCCATGTTTTTAAAGTTACAGATTATCTTCAGTACACAATAATAATGTGTTATTATTTCTCCCCAATCTTGGGAAACTTTCAGAACCATAATTTCAGTAGGCTTCGCTGAGCCTGATTGCAGAAACGCTCTGAGGCAAGTAAATATTAGATAGCTTAGATGGCTTTTATATATAACAGGAGACAGAACTAGTGTACTCCCTCAGTTTTTCCATTTTACCTATTTAAATATACTCACGCTAAGGAAGTTATAATGTCTTAAAGGTAAAAGTAAAAAATAAAAATAAAACTCTGCTATTATGCTATTGTACTTCAGAAAAGTACTTAAGTCCAGTACAATAAAAAATGGCCTTTTGTGCATTAAACTCACTATTTTTCTTATAAATATAAAAATGCAATAAACTGAGCTCCACTGGATAGCTCTTTGATCTCCCAAGTGGTTTGACTATTTGTAACTTTGAAGCCTATCTACAGTGACAAGTGATCTAGCCCTTTTTCCAAGGCGATCATACCTAGAACACACCAATGAACATTGCTTATAATACCCATGTTTGTAATTTAGGTTTGATATCCCTGCATACTTTTATCCAGGTTGAAGGTCCCCCGTGAGATTACCTATCTGCTTTGCTCAAGCTTCTACAAATTGAGTTTTATTTTAAACCTTGCTTTCCTTCATAGGAGGAACAGTACCATGTTGGACTTCAGGTACTCACACTACATTTCATTCTAGAAGCAGACAGGGCTGAGCAATATCCAAACTCTAACTGTAAGAGCCTAATAAGAGAAAGGCTCCAAAAAATGCTTCGTCATTATGACTGCTCAACACCTGAAAGGCTTCAAAAGTGCTTTGTCATTATGACTGCTCAAAACCTGAAAAGCTCCAAAATGCCTCATCATTTTGTCTGCTTATCATAATACAGGCAGTTTGGGCCGTGGGTAGCCCGCCTTGAGGGCCATAGAAAGGAAGGCAAAACTGGTGCAAGGTGGAGGGGAAAAGTGAGGGGCAGAGTCCCTAACCTTTGCCTTTCCCCTCCCCGCCACCACCATCGCCTGCTGCGAGATACTCTGAGGCCTCCTGGAGCCGACGCTGCCCGCCTGAGGAGAACCCCCCTGATCCTGCACCCCTGGACGGGAATCACGAGTGAGTTGTGGAACCCCTACCCTGCTCCTGCGTCCCGTGGTGAGAGCACCGCGAGTGGGCCGAGGTTTGGCTGCAGCGACCCCGGGCACCACGCCTGCATCTCGGAGGATGGGCTGCTGCATTCCCAACAGACTGCTCCCGAGATCGGAGAAGGCAGATAAGACGATTCACCAACAACAAAAAAAAGGGGAAAAAAACTGCTCCGCTCTCCCCATCCCGTCTTGGCAGCACTGAAGTTAGCACAGTGTGGTGGTGACCTATCCTATGCTTTTAAGTAACCTTGGCTTTTTCTAACTTTTCTCTACTTTTTCTCTTTCCTTCTCTTTGCCTCTTTTACTATTAAATAAAATACATCAATTTTTTGGCACCAATTTCTAACCTCATTTGGCTTTAATCTCGTTTTTGGGAATATTTTGAACCTTCTCTAAGTTCTTTCTGGTTTATGCACAGAGACTTAGTTTTCTTTGCTCTTCTGGGTTTAAACCGGATTGTAACACTAACACAGCTTTAGATACTGCTTACCATGTTCTTCACTTGGGAAAACAAGTATCTACTGAACTAACCAATCCCAAACAAAACAATCAGTGGGATTATGTCATGTACCAGACTCATCAACAATATTCAGAATCTCTCTCTTATAATTTGAGTGTGTCAGCTCTTGCAAAGATCAAAAGCTATAGAAAGGGGGCTGTGGGAAGCAGGCAAGGGCATGAAAGAAGACCTGAAGGAAGGGGTAAATTTTGAAGTAAGGGTTTAAAAAACCAAAAAAAGACTCATCAACCTAGGGAGCAGCCCAGTGGTCTCCGTATGTAACAATTGTTAAATTATGTAATAAAACTAGGCACTTTTTGCCTTGATTTATTAAGCTCTTTATAGAAATCCAGATTGGAGAGTTAGCATAACTTGATTTTGAACAAGGTGATACTGCTTATATTTTCCATACAGCCTCACAGCATATCTTCCAAATCCAACTGACATGATAATGATGATAGAAGATAATTCTGTGTATGTGATTTATGAAGTTATTTTCCTGTTCTTTGGTCATTCTCTGTTTTGGACATTTATTCTCCTCAGCCATGTACCAGCTCTATGTCTTGCTGTTCACAAAGCTGGTGGTGATGAGTAACACTGCTGCATTACTTTCTTGGAAGAGGCATAGCTCTGAACTAGTCATCTGCACAGAAATCTCATCGTAAATACCATCTAAGCAAGTAATAGATGTTTTAGTGTAACTAGACTATCAGAGTAGCGTGCAGATTTTGTTCCCCTTCCCACTCCAATTTAGCTCTTTTAATCTGTACTGAGACAAATATATCTCCATCAAATATCAGTGTAATTGCCTGTTAATTCTCCTCCTCTTACATTCATTCTGTCCATGTGTATACTGTTGCACTCCTCATCTCTTTCCCATCAAAAAAATAATTTCCTGAAAGATTTTTGCAAATACCACGTTTTCTTGATAATCTTAGAACATCTGCAGAAAACATTTGTTAGTTTTTTTTTAAGAAAGTAACCATTAGTGAGACTCCCATACACATATTTTGCAAGCTTGAAACAGTAGTACAGCGTAATCCATCATTATAGAGCTTAAAAACATGTATGTCACTGTAGCACATATTTAGAAACATTTGGCCTCAAATACAGACTAGTCCTGGGGCAATGCCCTTCACTTCAGAGCTTTGCTTTTCATACTTATTCTCAAAGGCAGTAGCTAGAAGATAATAGTTCATTATACAGAAACATAAAGCCATCATTTAGTTATGACTGGTATAGAATAATCTTGGGACAGTTGCTTGTTTGGATTATTTCAGAAGAACACTCAGGAAGCACCAGGCAGGTTAATTTCAGTTAACAGTTAATTTGCAGATAGAAAATTGCCTCTATGTGCTTCTTCTGGGGGTGATAATTCTTCATATTGGAATTTAAGGATCTGGGTCCTTGAATCACATAAAAGAGAGCCCCCAAAAGGTGACATAACTTAAAATTCCTAGTCTATGATACAAAATTTCACCCTTGTATCCCTAAAAGTAACAACTTCCTTCGTTGTGAGACAGGATAAGTTATTTATTAATTTAAAGATTTTTATTCTTTACATAGGGTATTTGTGTCTGCCTAATAGAAGCACTAATATTTACAGAGAAGGATATACTATTTTCTTACTCTAAATGTACAATTTATGCAGCAGTGGGGTTGAACAAAGCCATAGCTTCTCAAAACCACTTGAGACAGTTTATCCCCAGAAGGAAGGTGCATGCACCTCAGTTAACTTGAAGCAATAGTCATCAGTTAAAATATTCAGTCTCTGCAATTACTAGAACATTCACTGGGATGAATTTATGTCATTACTTATTTCCTCATGAAGAAGAGTGAATAGAAGACTAACACAGACTGTCTGCAATTGAAAGATTCCAAGTGATGTATTGTTGAAGCATGGATAGATAAGACCGTTTAAGTTCAGTTCATAGTAGAGGCACTCCACTCTCAAAACAGATTTTTCAAATACCTGTGGGAAGTTTGACTTCTAGAATATACACAGATGTATCAATTCACATGTTCCCCAGTCTCCCTAAGACTTCACCTTTACTTAAGTTCAATATTCAGTATCCATTCAGATTTATCTACAAGCAAGCTCTGGTTTCAAAAATCTAGCTTGCTGTAGAAGCACATATCACTCTTCAAAGCATGTTTCTCTGTGATAGATTCCTTTTTTTTCACCAAACCACCTGTACCATTATGCCACTCTAAAACTTAACCACCATCCCCAGGTGACCTGAACCTCCATGCAGCATGTAACTTGTCATCAAGTCATATAGCCTGATACTTTGCAGAAATCCAAGTTCTCTGCAAGACCTAACTACAGGTTAATTTATTTAATACTATTGTATAGCTGTATAATAGAAACATTTAGTAGATTAATGTGCAAGACACTATGTGTCTACTTCATACAGGCAAATATTTTGCATGTGCATGCAAAAGCTTTTAAAAGGAACTATATTCATACATTTCTGTTCTTTCTGAATAATAATGTTCCAGTAAAGAAAGAAACCTCCAATTAGAAAGAAACTGATAGGATTTTGCTGGTACAATTATGCTGTAATGGGTTCTAATTTGCTTTACTTAACAGTGTATTTCACTATTGATTACTCTTAGTGTTGCTGTGTTGTTGCACAATGAGACATGATAAGCAGCTTCTCTTCAAAAAAAATTTGTTCAAATTATTGATGAATTTTTCTATTGTGCAGTCCAGAGCAATTAAGGAACAGGCTTTCAACTGCTCCAGTAGCTGTCAGTCTCTTGCAAAGAGCTAGCACAAAAGCTGGTTAAGTTACCAGGAAGAACTGCCAAATTTTAATTGTCCTCCAATATTTAGGATGGATATTTGGAAGATCAATTACACCTGAATTACTATCCTGGAAATAAATGGACATTGCTGGTTCAATTATCATGTATTCTGAACCAAAAGAGACATTTCTTTGTTCTGAGTAAGCGCTTCCTCTTTCTCTATCTATGTATCCCTTTTCTGGGGAACAAACCCAGTCAGCAGGTAATTAAAAAAAAGTAAAAATAAATAATAATAAGACAAAAGCCCTGGATACTACAACATGACAACAGCTAGAGACTTGCAGAAGCAGCTGTTATTCATGGTAGTCATATTCCAAAAAGTAGGAAATAATACAAAGTTACAAAATGGATTTGAATTACATCTCTCTCTTTCTTAGAAAGGGTGGGGGCCATGGGGAGTTGATCAAGAGAGACTACTTGCTAAGGGAACACCAGCTACAAGTTGATACTTCCTTAGAATTTTGCTTGTTTGTTTTTTTGTTTCAGTATCTTATTTTTTGCTAGCTGTCATTCAGGATCAGCCTGAAATAGTGCCGAGAAAAAAGCTTGGAAGCGCTGCTCATGCATTTTACCTGTCAGGGGAATTAGATCAAATTATTGATGACTACAAACCTGTAGTAGACTGTTTAATTTACAAGTGTAAACCATATGTGACAGTGCTAACTTCCTGTCCAAGTCCCATCTTTCTACAACTTAGAACTCTGTGAACTGCAATTTAAAGGTAAAACAGTCAGCTTTTTCACAAGGAACAAAATGGTGAGAAAGATCTGGTTTCAATGTGTTCTCCTTAACTCATTGCTTTAATCCCTTTACTATTTCTACAGAGAAGGAAGGGAAAAGTGGAACATTTTTTCTTCAGATATGGAACTTTGTATTTTTTATTTCATGTAACTAGATGGCAGATCTTGAATAAAAATCCCTGCTGACTAATCCACAAATAACACAAGAATGAATTTGAACTGATGTTGATATAAAACATCATAACTTTCCCCTTATATATGTCAAGTTATCAGGAAAAGGACTGTTCTTGATGTTGGCATACTTGATATACAATAAGGTGTTGCAAATCTATCCCCGCTCCGCTGCCTCTGCTTCAAGTGATAAATAGATCAGTCAGCTAGACACTAGAAATAAAGTTCTATAGGAGGTTATAAACAGTAACAGCATGAATCATCATCAGGATGCTTAGGGAATTTGGAACTCAAAAATTCTACAGCTGGAAGCATTTACAAAATTGGAGAACTCAAGTGACATGACTAAGTCATCAGATGCATCACTCCATGTAGCGCAGGTGAGTCATCCAGTGTGTGTCTAACTTGCATAGAACAGCAATCAGACCTAATTCAAATGACTAAACTGTACCTTGATGTGGTTAGGGTCTTTCAGAATCAAGTCATCCAGAAAGGTAATTCAACAGACTCTATAGAGGTGATTTCTTGAGATTGAAAATTTCCTTCTTGTACATCATTGAACAAGCCTTACTTTATATTTATTTTCTTTCAAAACAGTTTTCTTTATAGAACACTGAGATCTATGCATTAAAATTGCTATAATTTTGCCACTTCAATCATCCTGTTTTATTCATACTTCTGAGAAATACTATTACAATGTACTTCAGTACAGCTGGCTTGAAAACAAATTTCCCATCCCTAATATGATAGTAAGATTTTAAATGTCTTTCCTTCAATTTTTTGGTCCCTGACAAAAATATTCAACTAAACCAGAAACAAGTTGTACATTTTCATTGACAATTTTTCAAAAAGTGTGAATACTTTATCTTTTATTCAAAGCTTATAAAATTAGATGTAGACAAAAACCCTACAGAATGCAAAGGAAACTTTTATATGCATTAACATGGAAAGAAAAAAGTTCAAACCCCCTCCTACCAAAAAAAAATCATACCCTGTAATATTAATCAATTCATCTGCTGTACTCTTTTAGTTGATCATATTTGTTCTTTAAGATTATTCTTCAGTGGACAAATACATTAATGACTTCTTCTGCAATTCAGAGACAGTTTTTTTCTGCCATTAGAAAAGACAAATTTTCTTTGCTATATAGAAATTTCTGATTTATTAATGGTGTCAATTAAGATCAGAACTTGGTAAATGGTCATGGTTTGACACTGGCCTAACACCAGGCACCCATGAAAGTCGTTCACTCACTGTCCCATGCTACAGTTGGGCTGAGGAGAGAAAATTTAATGAAGGGTTCATGAGTTGAGATAAGGACCGGGAGAAAACACTCCAAGGGCAAAACAGGCTCAACTTGAAGATATGAAGTGAATTTATTACTAACAAGATCAGAGCAGGAAAGTAAAATAAGCTCTTTAAAGCACCTTTTTTTCCCCCAGCCCCTCCCTCTTTCCTATTGACAGTGCAGGGAGACAGGGAGTGGGGGTTTTGGTCAGTTCTTCACCTGAAGTTTTCTTCCACTTGGCTCAGGGAGAGAAGTCGTTCCCCTGTGAGACTGTGAGGTCCCCTCCCGTGGGAGACAGTTCTCTGTGAACTTCTCCAGCGTGGCTCCAATCTCAGAGCAGCAGTCCTCCCAAAACTGCTGCGCCGTGGCTCTCTCTTCCCACGGGGTGCAGTACTCCAAGGACGGGCTGCTCCAGCCTGGAAGCAGGGCCCCCTCTCTCCACTGGGTCTCCCACTGGATCATAGCCTCCTCCAGGCATCTGCCCGCTCCGGTGTGGGCACCTCCCCCACGGGCTGCAGGTGGATCTCTGCATTCCCCGTGAACCCATGGGCTGCAGGGGCACAGCTGCTTCACCATGGTCATCACCCCGGCCTGTAGAGGAATCTTGGCTCTGGTGCCTGGAGCACCTCCTCCCCCTCCTTCTCCACTGACCTTGGTGTTTCCATGTAGTTTCTCTTACATGTTCTTACTCCTCCTCTGGAGCTGGAAAACTACAACTGCCCTCCACCTTCTGTTTTGATTTCTTCTTAACTATGTTATCACAGAGGCATTACCATCCTCTCTAATTGGGCCAGGCTTGGCCAACGGCATGTCCCATCTTCAGAGCCATCAGGGATTGGCTCTGCCAAACATGGTGGAAGCTTCTGGCAGCTTCTCACAGAAGCCACCTCTGTGACCCTCCCTGCTACCAAAAACCAGACCATGCAAAACCAACAGAATTGTGTTGATCAAAGAAATGTTTAGAGAACTTCCCTTTAATAAAGTCAAACATAAAGGAAAGAATCTTTTGTAACAATAGGAGACAACTACCTCTAACATGTTTGTAAGAAGCGTTTAAAGTGTAAATCAAGTTAAATATATATATGCAAATTGTAGTTAAATATAGTGTTTATTTTTTCCTACTTTTCAAAACAACCCCCTTAATATACCACAAAATAGATAAAACTATTAACTCTTTCAAAATTGCCACAAATCATTTCATTACACTTTCTAAATAAAATATATTAGCTTCACATCACATAAATCTGAAGAGAGTTTCAGTCTTACTTGAGTACTGCAATTCAGAAATTGGGGGGCTGTGTTTTGCTTTCATTTATTATTCAATATAGTAATTCAGCAGATTAAACAAGTCATGAGGTTGTAAGAGTAGTTCCACAGACACGCAAATCCATCCCTGCTTCTGACAGCAATTGGAAAAGGGATGTCTGAAGGACAGTTTAAGAACTTCCCCCAGCTGTAGTGCAAGCTACTGAAAAATGGGAAGAACAGACTTCCTAGGTCTTTACACAGCCCTCACTCCTTTTCTCTTTCAACAGCTTTTACAGGGCTTCCTTAAACCCACAGACTTCCATGTTATTTGGATTGATTTTTCAACAAGAGAGATATTGCTCACTCTTCTTTTACTCATTTCTGCTGCAGTCACCTATTGCAAGACTGACCCATGACTCGATGAGAAGCTGGTAGCTACACAGATTAGTCTGTGTAGACAGCAGTTGGGCACAAGGTCCACCTGACACTTCTTTCAGCTACAGCCTGGACCTTTTCTTGATGTTACTTGGGCCCACATTTGTCCTTCAGCTTTGCTTCATCTCTGTTTACAGAAGCTACTTCTGTAGTACTGCTCCCTAAGAAGCATCAAGCTGCTTTCAAGAGCAAACTTACATAAGACTTCTTACTGATTCTGTCGAATACTAGGCACTGCAAGCAGCCACCATAACAGCAAATGGGTACTTTGTGCTGGCAAAACCACTCATAGACATTCCCAGTTTCAGTCATTTCTCCCACACTACCCAGTGCAGTAGCAAGCGGATGATATTTATTTCTGTTACAGATCTTTGATAAAGCATTTCAGTAATGAAACAGGAATTTTTAGATTGCCAGGTTTTACTACACTTAAATTTTAATTGTCTTTACTATTAATTTATACAGATAACTTCAGGGCCAAAAACAAATATTGAGAACAGTACATGACAACAAATTTATTTATTACAGCATAAAAACAATATGATCTGAAGCTTCTGCACTGTACCAGATTCCTACTGTAGTAGCTACATGGAAAAAAACCTCAACTACTGCTGGCTAGCAGTAATGGAAAGCTAATACATGTAAGCTGTAACTGTGAAGAAAGTTAGAGTGTATACTCCTGCTGCAACTATTTAGAATTCAGAAAAGACTGGAGGACCATACCATTTTTCAAGAAAACCCCATGAAAATAACCAACCCACACTCCACGCAGGGAACAAGCAGTTCTGAGATGCAGCATGCTTAGCAACTCAAGTATAACAACTTTGGGTACTAGCTGCTGCGGATCTCTCCAGTACATCATTCACTCTTTAGTGATCTGCCTATCCATCTGTAGATATGTCACTTAGTTCTCCTTTCGTCCTTCAGCCTCATTGGTTCATAATTCAAGTTTTGGACAACCAATGAAAGTGCTTTTGAAGAACTCAAGAGACTCTTGATATTGCTTGGAACATTACTTCACCTTATGCTTTAAGCAGCTTTCTGCCATTTGTTTTTAGTGATCACATCACTAATGTGGTTCATAACATTCATATGTTAAAGATGTACTATGAAACAGTGGTTCTCACAAATTCCTTAAAGCTGGTTGGACTCTCCATTTTTTTGTTCCTTATTTAATGATGTTTCAGCATAAAACATTTTTAACATATTAAGTATTTTACAGCATTTTACCTCCATAAACAAAGAGGTGCTATACATCGGTCCTACATATAATAAAGCAACCAAATAGGCTGAATTCCCCATTTTTGAGTGAATTTTCACCAATTCTGCATGGATCCTTTTGAAGGAGCACCAAAATACTTGCTGGTGTATTACACAGAGACTTGAGTAATAGAATAATGTGTAGGACTACTTTCCTTGAGCAATATTCTAACTGCTAATACCTAGAGAATCAACCTTTGTAACATCCAGGTTGCAATTTAATAATTTCCCTCAGATCTTGTAAAGATCCTTTTATCAAAGACATAGTCTTCTACATGCAAAAATAGGCCTATTCAGGTCTTACATTGTTTTATGTTTAATTAGGCATAGCTTTCTCCTGATGTCAGTGTGGGTGATTTGCCTTATTCAGGTACAAATTCTTTCTAGACAGAAGCAAGAGCATTATATAGAGCAATTCCATAACTAATATTTTATTCTGTCTGATATCATGCTGCATGTTTGCCTACCTTGCAGAAATAGGATGATATCAGTCCAGTAACATACCTTAGGTTGTTATGGTATATTTTCAGTTTATCTGAATTTTTTACTTAATTAAGATTTTCAGTTTTTGTAACTTTGACAATATAGAAGTAAAATGAAACATCATTTTATGTGATATTTCATGATTCATCTTTAAAATTGGTGGTGATAATAAATCTACCCTCATCTTATTTACAATAATAGTCATGTTAAATCAGAATAGTCTTCAAAATAAATCAGAATAGTCTTCAAAATAGACAGTGATTTGCTTACCAGATCAGGTGTTGAATATGGGGTCTATAGTACTTACTGCATGTTCCCCAATCCATCAGGTGTCTATATGAATATTGTTGCCAAATCACCCATTACCTTTATCTTGCGGTTACCTCTGTAAATGGATTGGTAAGCAAAAAGCAGATACACAACCCCAGTCACCTGAATTCCTATTAAATGGCTATTCTCCTAAGAAATATTATGTGTAAGGGTACTAGGAGCTTTTTCAGTCTGTCAATATCTAACATGACTTTTTTTTTTTTTTTTTGGCCAAGTTATCACACAAATCTATTCTTATGTGTGGAAATTTTGACTTTAATAATACACCTTATTAGTAGCAAAGACAGTATTTCAAAAGCACTATCGTCATCCTATCGCACCAGCAGGGATTAAAAATCTAGATGAGAATTTAGCAATCCCATGACAATTTAAGCCGTAAACCACTGTACTCCTAAATACTCGGGCCTTTACTCCTCTAGTAAATTAACAAATCTTGGTTTTGATGTGCTGAGAACTTACTACAGAGGTGGTTTTTTGTTTTGTTTTTGGTGTTTTTTGTTTGGTGTTTTGTTGTTTGGGGGTTTTTTGTGTGTTCTTTGAACAACTCTTTAAACTTACTTGAAATAAATATAGATGCAGGAATCATTCATTTATAGAGAGTTGCCATCCTGAAATTTTACTTAAGTATCTGCTGTGTTAGCACTTACTTAGAATTCTGAAATTCTATTTTGAATTTAGGAATTCAGAATATTGAAATTCAATTCTCAGAAATTTCAAAAAATTCAGAAAATTCAAAATTCAGAATATTGAAATACTTTTTGAGGTACCAGTCTGTTTTAACTACTTCAGTAACAACCTCCAAACTTAAACCAGAAATTTGACAGTCAGTCATTTACATTGCTTGTCTTAGTTGAGCATACTCAGATTCCTCAAAGAGAACCAGTTGCAAAATAGTAAGTGAAAAGGTTAATTTTCTGGCCATAAGAGATAGAGCTGGTTAGATAGAGATAGATTTGGTCCATAAATCCAACTAATGATCTGATTTTCATTGTCAATATACTGCATCAAAGGAAAATTAAAATGTAGCCAGGGTTCTGAATGCAGATTAATACTCGAGTGTAAGAGACTCATTATAATGTAAAATGTATGAAGACTGTGAGCACCTGTCATGGTTATCCATGTGTTAGGAACAGTGAGAAATTATTAATCAAGATGGCAAATACAGCATGAATCTGACAAATGAAAGATTTTCTTTCACTTCTCAAACTGTCAGAACAGTATAAGATATTCTGGATCAAGAATTTAACAGGAAATTGTTTCAACATTGCATCCAAATTATTTCTTTCCCTCATATGTCATAAAAAAAAAATGTACAGGGTTTTGCATGTGTTTTCTCTTTTAAAAGCACTCTTTATAAAAATAGCTTCAGAGAGCTGTTGTTCACCTGGGTATTGCTGAATTTAGAAGTTAAGATGTCACAGACTCCTTACGCTCTTAACTACAGCAGGCCAAAACCCATGCTATGAAATAAGACAGGAAAGGTGCAATTCAGTTCATTAACAGTGTCATTTTTTCTCATGCAAGGAGTGACCTGGAAAACAGAAACCATGTTACCTAGACTGCCTGACAGTTATTGTGGTCACCAAGGGCAGCTATCAGAACCACATAATTAGCATTATCATAGTGATAAGGATTCAAAATTTCTGCAAAAGTCTACTGACATTGCTAAAAATGTTTGCATTCTTCACAAGCAATTTAAATAGCAGAAAAGTAAAAAATGCTTCCTAGTTCCTCAGCCTTCAAACATGCACCAGTATCCACCCAAGAAAGTTCACAATTTGGCTACAGAAATGAGACAAACAGGGTTAAATTTTTCTTAGAAAATGTCAAACAGTACAGTGTTGTTGCTTCCCTTCCAAACCCTGTGAAGCAAGTTACAGGTCAGAGCCCTTTACCAAGCAGTGGCACTTCCTCACCTCAAAAGCTTATTTTCCACAACTAATCACTTTCCGGTTTATAGGATGCTGAATACTATTGGAGTGTTCCTGAACAGTACAGGACAAGGCCAAGAAGCTTTTTCTGAAGACTTGGTTGAGTTTCTTGATTCTTTTTGAGTTTAGACTCAACATACTGAGATGCAGAGTGTATGCTGACACAGGGCTCTCAGCACCTAACCTAAAAAACATGCAAAAAGCAAGCACACATTTATGAGTAAGAAGCAATTGAGGAAGGCAGGTTTGGACAGACTTTGAATAGAGATATTCATTAGGCTGAGAATCTCAATATTGCCGCTACAAAACTGGAAATACTTTATCAGGAACTTATCAGACTATAAGCAAATTTATTCTTTTATTGATTAAGAGTACGCTGGAGCCAAGTAAAAAGACAAGAAAACGAAACAAAAAACAATGATGCAAACAAACAAATATAAAACAATTACAAAACCAAAACCCCAATACTGGAGATGCAAGACCTTATCCGGGCACGTTTACAACTAGGAACACATTTCTGTGAGTTGTAGTATTTTACCAGTCCAGATTACAGCTGGTTTCAGTATTATTCATAATAGAGAACAACACTGCTCTCTAATGCCTCACTGCTTTTCCTTCACTCCCATGATTCTTGACTGTTCTAGAAACTGTTAAAATATTTCTAGAGTATGTATGTTCAGCACTCCAATACAAGTAATATATAAAACAAGGCTGAAATGGAAGTTCCCTATCTTCTAGCCCTGTTTAGTACAGCCTAGAACCAAACTATTTTTGCAGCATAGTAATGTTGCATGGTGGATAACACCTCAAAAATCAGCTTAGCTTTCTTCCAGCTGATCTCAAACAGAGATCAAACCAAGGAGATGAGTCATTAAAAGGAGATTAGCTTCTTCAGTCTAATGAAGAGGAAAGCAGCAAACACTTCCCTCTGAATTCTGGTGATAATGATTTCAAAGCCTTTCGTTTCAGAGAAATAATCAACTGCAGTTATATATTTTAAGCTACCAGAAGCATTATTCAAGTTTCTGGCATACTTGTATTCACAACAGAAAACTAATGTGAGTAAAGAGGAATATTCATATTTTGTATTAATTTTAGCAACTACTAATACTGTGTTTGTTGTAAATTTCCATGCCACTTTGATTGATAGAGGTCAAAACTGATAAATTTGAAAAACAAAATATGACAGACGGCATAGTGAGCAATGTATGAGCTGCAGTAAGTTGAAGATTCTTCAATGCAAAGATTTTTCCATATCTATATCTATATCTATATCTATATCTATATCTATATCTTAGAACCAAGTAAAAACTCCAGAGTCACAGTAATTAGCTGTAGCAGATAAAGGCTTATATGATGTACACATCCTTGTGATCACATGGAAATCAGTTTAGTTTCAATTGCTGTTCATATACTCTTGGTTTGCCACCAGAATTGCATAGGATGACTCTAGAAATCCTGGAACACTTCAAAGCTCCTGTGGATTTTCACTCGTGTTTGGAAAGAGAATTAACTAACTTCTGCTCTGAAAATGAAAGTGCACACAAAGGTTAACAGAGGATTAGTCACTTTATTCTGCCCTAATGAAAACAACTGGAGACTAGATTAATAGACTAAGTTAGCAAATGAAATAGACTAATGCCAAAGCAGCCCTGATCTTTCTTATAAAAGCTAGTTTTTACCAGTGAGAATAGATTTTGATTTCCTGCACTCTACTGACAGTGTTGAAGACCACAATACTATGTACTCACTGTCACAGTCACTTGTCTGTCCTTGGGCTAGGACTTCAGATTTGGTCCCTCCTTTGGGAAACCCACATGAGTTTCAAGTACACCCAAGTGTCTCCACCAGCCTTCTAGGATAGGCCTAAACTACATCAAACATTTATGCCACATCCGAGTCCTCTTATATATTAGCTATGCAAAACAGCAGAGCTATGTGGAACAAAATGTCCCCAAAGAATAGCACCCTGAATGCAGAACAATCTGCCATACTATTGCTAGTTATTTGAACATGATTAACATTACTTTTTATCATATTTTTGTTTTCAAAATATCACATTCTCTCTGTGTGCTGATAGAAGAGACTTTGCATTTAGCTAATTAACACAGTCTCAAAGGCAGGAAGTTTAATGCATAACTCAGAATAGGTGTTCATTAATTAAACAATGGAGGCGTTGCAATAAGCATACTGTATTCCTAGTTTTAGCCCCGTAGGGACAAGCCTGCTGGAAAAAGACTGTAAATCACAAAGATGCTGTAAGGCAGCACGTAACAACTCTTAGATACCATTATTTTACTCTGTGGGATGAACAACAGTGCAATCCTTTTTTATTGCACAGTTCATACAATTTATTGACTGTGGAAGAGCTCAAGGCATACAACTAAGGAAGCCGCTCAAAAAGATGCATATTGATAAAGTTTTATTTTGAATATTATCCATGCAGATCCCAGTTTGAAGAAAGCTCTCTAATTTAACTGATGTACTCAGAGTTGCTTGGAGTAGTTCAAAATCTGTTTACAAAAAATCAGTTGACCTAATTCCAATTATTAGATGAAGATCTCTAATAGATAGAGATCAAATTAGGTAGAAATAAATGCATAGAGCAAGGTTTTGGTTAAAATTAGGCAACCTAAATCTATATATCAGCTAGTCCAGCACTTCACTCAACAATCATCAGAATTTGATATTTACTATTGTCCTAGATAACCCCAAATCATATTGTATTCCATATATAACTGTGCCCAGAATTGTTACAGCCTCTTTAAGAGCCTGTGGCTGGGAAACAGAATAGCGGGGCAGGGAGTGGAGGGTGCCCTGGGCTTTTTAAACTTGGAGCACTCAGGGACATTTCTCTCTCCCTCTCCTCCTGGATTACCTCTTGGTTGTGTCTTGTATCTTGCCTTTCTTGCTTCTCGCCTCTTGACTTTTGCTGTAGAGAAGAGCGAGCACAGGTGGAGTGTGAATTTTTGAATTTTCTTTTCTTTCCAAAAGCTCTCCACCATCTTTACTACTGATTTAGCTTAAAGAAGTAACAGTCTTTCTAGTCAACTGTTATTTTTTCACTTATATCTACTTGTATTCATTCCTTCTTATTGATGGAAAGGGATTTGTTAAAGCTAAAATGGGACACAACTCATTTTAGAGTGTCCACCTCTTAAAATTGTCTTAAACCAAGAGAAATTTGTTGCCCAACTAAAGGGGCATGAGAGAGAAAGTGAAAAAATAATAATTTTGTCCAATACATTTGCATATTGTGTACAGATGTCACTGCTCACCATACTGCTCAGTCTGATAATGGGAATGTGGCAGTGAATCTTCTATACTTGTCCATATATGTTGGGCAATTTGCCCACAAGATGAATCTTTTTTGGATCAGCAACAAAAACCAATATTGCTTTGTTCATATACTCTGTGGTACCAGCTTGTATAAAGATAACATCAGAGGCAATGAAGATTATTTGGGATGTGTATTCATTGCTGTTTGCCGGTCCTGCTCTCAGCTGCTTCTTCCAGGGGTTTAGTAATAATCGCACTCAGTCTGTTGGGGGAACAGTAGGGAATGACCTTTCTCAGCCATTCACCTCCTTCTCCCTTTCAGGTCTGACACATCACCTTTAGAAAATGTTCATTCCCTCTGAATGTTACAGACACCATGTTTTTGTTGATAATTCTGCTATGTCTCCTCTATACAGTCTACAACACATTCAGAATTAGGGCTATTTCCAGAGAGATTGCCCAGAGATCTGCCCCAGTGGTGGAAAATCCTGAGTGGCATGGGATGTAGGTTCATACTCTGCCTGTTTTGAGAACTAGAATTCCTGTGTAGAGATAACACACTCTCACAGACATGCTTCAGCCTCCTGCTTGGGACAGAGAGAAATCATAAAAGCACATCCTGGAGATAAAGTGTGTGTGCGGGAAATTGTTTGTTGCATTGGGGCAGGTAGTGGGCCTCCCCTCCCTGCCGCCCTCTAGGTTTAGCTAACCCTGATGGAGCCATGTGTCTCTGCCACCCGGCGTTTTTAGAGAGGTAATGAAATAAATCTACACTTTGCATTTCAACTGAGGCTTGGCAGTTCCCTGGTTACCTGTATGTGTTGATTCACACAAGAGGCAAAACCCCCACTGTCATAATGACATTGAGATGTCTGACTTTTATCTGATAAGTTCTCCAATTCTTCTCACAATATTTACCACAAGACAGTGACACCCTTGGAAACCTTTTATTTTCTTTTTTTTTAAACCAAGGCATGTCCTTCCAGCCATAATCCGGCATCATAAATACTATTTTTAGACCTATTTTATCCAAAGCATCAACAAAACAGAGATGTCATATTTCAAGTCCCTTGAAACATATGCACAACCAATTCATACTAGAGGGTTTGGTCCCATATATTTTGAAATGTTAGCATATTTAAGTAATTATAGGAGGAAAATAAATTTTAAGAAATGAAAAATACCCCTCTTTGTTACTGCAAGTAATTTGGGTGAAGGAAGTCCCCCTAAGGACTGTCTAGAAACAGTAGACAATCTTGATATATGGTTTCTGCAAAGTTTTCTTCTGTACTCAACACAACCAGCTCCCATACCAAAGGATAACTAAGATGAATGACTACTAAGGGGAGAGGGTAGAGGGAAGGGACCATTCATTAAATTAATTATTAAAAAAAAAAATTCCTTAATCCAGGCTTGTTCTTTAACCAGATCCAAAAAGGGGCTGGTATGTATATGAAGTTCCAGCACAGTTCATCACTCAACAGAACCTTGCCAAATCAGTATCTCAATTTTCTTATTTTCTTGGTTTTTTGGTTTTTTTTTTTCTTTTGGCATCACTGATAAAAGTAGCTATCACCATCTTTAAAAAACTCTTTTACTGAATATATTCCCCAAGCTGGGACTTTTCCTTAATACTCTTTCCCAACCCATCTATCATCAAAATGCAGAATTTAGAGATAAAGGGACTTGAAGTCCCTTATAAGAGAGGTAGAAAATAACATGACTGAAGAAGACTACAAACATAGGCTTAACTTTTAACAATGCTTTTATTATTATGCAACAGTATTTTTAACGCTTCTGCAGTGACTTTCCTGAGAAGAAAGTTAAGATATGCTTTAGGAAGTCTAAGGAAATTACTAATATAATCGACATCCGAATCTGCAAAATTCCATTTATTTTATTGATCAGGCCTAAAAATAATTAAGCCTCACAAAAGTGCTTTCAAGATTAAATGGTAGAGGGGAATATTCTATTCACCTCTGAAGGCCACAGCCTTTCTGAAAAAGTTTGGAAGGACAGAAACAATGCATTATGCAAACAATACCCTATACTGTGACAGTTTAAAATACATAAACATTAGTAACCTCTGGGGGGACCAGTTCTTTTTGCATTGATGAGACGTTTGCATCACAATATCACAGATTTTGGCCACTGTTGAAGACATTTCTTCTTTATCACCATTCAGCCCCTCAAGTGTATACCATGGTTGAATATCAAATATAATGTATAACAGTGCAAAATTATGGTCATCCTCCCATTTCTTCTGTTTCTGTTCACATATACCATACCTCATTTCAAATGATTTAAGTAGCACCAGTCAACTTCAATAACAAATAGAGTGAAGCAACAAATTTTACATTTGAATGAATGTTCATTCATTACCCAAGCATAGCTTTACTGTTCATTCAGCTATGGTTTCTTTATTAAAAAAAAAAAACTGGCGGATGTTTTACTGCCTGCTTTCTCTCATTGGAGTCTCTGGTGCTAAGGACCTTGTACTGCCAACTGGAAGCTCTAAGGAGATGATAATATGGGTAATGGCAGTGTGAGAGCTGTGAGTGATACGGTGTGACAGTTCCTTGGAATGGGAGTCCACGGATACTCTGGTAATGCTGGCAGACTGTGGCGCTCGAACTGTTTCAGACTGCAGAATGAATCCAGTGTTTGACAGACATTAGTATGTGTTGGGGCAGTAGTTCCCCAAACAATGTTGTGTGAAGAAAACTGAAGCTAGAAGCTCAATTTCCCGAATTAAAAAAAAATGTATCAGAAAACAGAAACCTTTTTACATAGAAAATAATGTCCAAAATAACACCATTAAAAGATTTTTTTATCAGCCTGTGCTGGGAAAATTGAAATATTAATACCATGATCTTTCATCTGTTCTTAGGGAAAGAAATACTGCACAATGAACTCCTTCTCCTCTTGATGCCCAGGACACCCAAATATTTGTTAGCTGCACACATAATCACATTATTTAAACAGCACCTGAAACAGTATCCAAAGTCATCTTAGCAATCTCCCTCACAGCACATATGCATCTGTGATTTCACAGATGAAAGTTTGTGTTTTATGCTGCAGTTCTTCACCGATTAAAACACCAATTTGGATGTTCTAGCCATGAAGCAAAAGAAGGACAGAGTCAGAAAAGAAGCATAAGGGAAGGAGACCAAGACAGATAAAAAAATCAAACAAAGAAAGACAAAACAGCAGAGGAAGAAAAATTTTTCATTCCAAATGAGAGGAAAAATTAATTTTTAGTGCAACTCATAATAATAAAAAAATCCCAGAACTGTTTAGCAATCTTCATCTGGTATAGTCCTCCAAATATATTTAGCAATCATCAAAGACTACCAATATGAAGCCAGGTAGCCTTTAGGAAAGCCTCAGTTGTAATGGCAAGGTCTGCTTTGTTTCTCTTATTCCACAGCTATTATTGAGAGATTAATCTTAGCTCAGTGGAGACACCTATATTATAAACACCTAAGGGAGAGTCTAAACCCTCCCTGTAAATGCTACAGACAACGAAGCACCTATAGAGGATAACCCATTTCACACACACTAGACAGACTGACTCAAGACAAGATCTTTCATTTTCTAGAGTTCCAAGTCCCTTGTCAAATACAATCAACTCTAGATGACTTGCACAGAGTTCTTCACATTCCAGGAGTCAAAAGTTTAAACTTCAACAACTTAAAAAAAAGCAGTTCGAATACTGTGTTCCCAACATGTTTGGTTTTTCAACACCAGGTCAGATTTCATTCACTGAAGAGCAGTCTTTGTATTACTTCACAAAATAATATGCAGTAAGAGCCAACATTGCCCAGGGTGTTTAAACAAAGCTTGATGTTGTTCCTGTTGCTAAAAATAAGAGTTTTAACATATATATGTACACATATTTTATTTTTATATATATACATATATAAAATATTCACACCTTGTGATCCAAACAGGGGTGGAAACACATATCTTGCTTAATTTGCTCATTACGATGACAAACACGCTAATGATGCACACTACACAAGATTGCCTAGGGATACAGTTTGAAGTGCTTAACAATGCCATGAGACTCCTTTGTCTGTTTCCATTATCAAAAAACTTATAATGAAGGACCACCCATTTTAATATTCTGTGGGTAAAGGTTTCGTCTGGCCATAGCTTACATTTCCAACTTTGCAATGAATTCAGAGGTCTCTTGCTAAAAACCAGAGAGTGACACTTCTTTTCCCCTCTCACCCACACACTCACACACCCAAAAAAGCCAAATATGTTTCCTCTGTGAGTATCCTAACCAAACAGAGTTATCAGACGTCAGGATCCATCCAGTAATTCCAGACTGTCTGAAAGATGAATGGAGATCTCTAATTCCATATACAGCAGATTGTAAACTGAAGTTTCAGAAGAGTAGTTTTGGAAGCTCTTGAGTGCAGACAAATAATTGGATAACATTTTCCCCCCTAAATGTCTTATCAAAGCATGGATAAACTTATTTAGATGAAGCCACATCTTCTCCAGCAACAAAACTACGAAGATTTTTTCAAAGTTATCATATTTGATCACAAGTTTTTATTAGTAAATTTATATATTGTCACTTGTGGAAAACAATTTAAAACTAAAGTATTTTACATTTTCTTTCACAGATAACTTACAAAATCTTCTTTATAGAAAAGAATATAAGATTAATTAGATTGCTTCATTCTTAACTACTGCTGGTGAGTGTATTTAAATCCTTTGATAAGTCCTCTCCACCAGAGGAAGTAGTGTACCGCTTTTAAAGCTAAGGCTTCAAACTTTATTGCACTTCTCCACAGCCAGTCATGAAAAGCAAAAGACTTGGAAAGTTGTTAATGAACAACTTCAGACCACCAGGATCTCTCCGAGGCCCAAGCAGTTCTAGTTTAATTCCTAAAGAACAAGAAGGGTGAAAACTGTGGAAGTGAATAGCCTGTTTCTGAGCTTCAGCAGGAAGCCTGTAACATGTTCCAAAAGCCTTCCACATTTCCTCTGTTCCTACTACTTCCTCTCTCTTACAGAAGCCATTTATCTTGTAGAACATTTTTACCCTTCCCTAAATTGTCAATACACTTGCTACCTCTCTGAATTTCTACTTCATTTTCATTCAAGCTTTCCTGTTCTGTATTCAACACACACTCATACTCCCACTTGGTTATTCATCTTCAACTGCCCTATTTCTCTCTCAAACAAAACACACCACATTTCCTTTACTTCCCTGGAGAGATGACTCTGTTGTCTAGCTGCCCAAAGCACCCACCAGGTGTGGCATAGATACATGTTACAAATGGATGATGTGGGTTTAAATCAGCTCCCGTCTTTTGCCCAGGCCTCTGGCAGCAGACAGTCGTGTTATTGAGGTGTCCAGCACCCCAAAAACCCACTCTCATTTGCAAGTTCTTCAAAAATGGCTCATTCAGTCTATTATAAAATGAATTATTTATTAATAGACAAAAAATAACAGACATAAAACTTAAAACAGACTATTACTACACAGGGATAAGACAAAAAGGGATACTAGTATAATAACAGGCAGGGTTAAAGGTACCATTGAATTTACAGCTAGCCAAGAAATAGTATAACTTAGGATCCAATGTTTCTTACCATCCAATTCTTTGATGGAGTACACATCGAAGTCCTTTCTCTCAGCTTCTGGAAAAGTAACCTCAAAGTTGCATCCATCTTTGAGGAGAAATCTTCTCACACAGATTCCCAAGGAGTGTGTAAGAGAATTCTACCTTTGTGTTAAACTGTAGTATAGTGTGAAAACAGGCATTTTGGTCACCTATGTTTGTGTATTTCTTCCCACATCTGTTAATCTGGCTGACTTTTTGGGGCCAGCAGAGGATACTTGCTGCACGTTGTCCGCCTGGGTTATCTCTCCTATCTGCACTGGCCATCTGTGGTGGGAGAGGGGTCATATGCCCTGCCACAATCCACCGCTGTGACCAAAGGCACTGGCTTTTACCTCATGAAGTGATAGTGCAGGTATCTCTTGCCTTCATGCTATAAAAGTATCTACTTTTATATAGGTGCGCACCATCATTAAGCATTTTGATACACATTGTTTTAGGATGTACTATTTCTTTAAAATAGTATTGTTAATAAAATTAAAATTGTATTAACACTGATAAGAAGCACGTGTTGTTGCTTCAGTCTATGTAACAGAGATATGTATAAGGTATGGTATTAGATTCAGTGTACATGATAGTCAAGGACAATCTAGTTACTAGTCTATGTAGGGTAGGTTGTTTCCCCACCCCTTGAATCTTGAGATCATAGGAGGGTGAAATGCAAAGCAGGAATAGAGAAGAGTTCAAGGAGATAGTTCTTTGGTTGTAGTGTTTGAAGGAATCTGGCTGATGGTTGGTGACTCTTCATTTTTCTTTATGTTGCTTGGTTCAGTCTTTTTTTTCAGTGAAGTTCAGCTTTGCTTAATGTATTGAGTGTTAAACAATTCTACAACAATCTAAAGAAATACACACACATATATATATATATATCATATAATGGTTTGATTGTCTCAGGGGAATCAAGGATGTAATGAAATATAACTGTTTTGCTCACATCCATTTTACCTTGAAGAAGTAAGGAGAGGTAATCATATGAAAATTCGAGTCATATCTAGGGTGAAATTTTTTTTATCCACTGTGACAAACATAGTGAAGGTACAAATATTCTAAAGTTATACATGTGAAACTACAAATGATACACAAATAATAATTAACATAACTAAAACTACCAAATCATTTGGTACTTCAATAGTACTAACTAAGGTTTTAAGGCTATGTAAACAAGGTTAAATTTATTTTCCTGCAGGTTTTAGAGAAGATGGTTATTGCTAGACATATATATATCAAATCTAATTTTGTAAATTTGGAATATAATTGATATATCAAACATCAATGTTAAGATACAGTAATTATACCAATAATTTTTTCATGGTCCTATATAAATTTGGAATTCATGAGATTATCTCATTGAATATATTTTTCTTGATTCTTTTGCATTTCATGAAAGATTTTACTGTTTCTTTTTAATTTCTTTCAGATCAGTTTGTATGTTTTAGAGTTTGATCTATGTATACACAGCAATTGTTGTTGTTAATTGTGGAAGTTAAAAACAAATCCAAAGCTATTTGATTTTGTTTAATTACTTCTGAAAAGTTGGTAATTTTTTTTTCAGGCACTTATTGTATCATCAGGTTTTGTTGATTTGTGGAGACTTGGGTGGTCTCTCCTTCTAGGAAGGTGTATCACTTTAGCTGGAGTGAGATTTTAAAGAATCTGTTTGGTATGGAGGTCTCACTATTTGAATATTTTCATGAA
Source organism: Machaerirhynchus nigripectus (assembly GCA_013397975.1). Taxonomy (NCBI): domain Eukaryota; kingdom Metazoa; phylum Chordata; class Aves; order Passeriformes; family Dicruridae; genus Machaerirhynchus; species Machaerirhynchus nigripectus. Next base: position 35,225 of record VZRQ01006834.1, on the reverse strand, counting down.
ATGAACGGAAAACTGAGAACAAATCTAGCAGTCGTTGTAATTTCTTACCAGTGTCACAGTTTGCATTAGTTTTACATGTGAACTTCCCTTTCCAAGGGACAGGTAACATTTGTTGTATGTGTGTTAAAAATTTAGAAAATATTATAATTAACATTTTCATTTACAGTAAATTCATTAGTTACTGTGCAGTCCAGTATTCCTCCTTTGGGTTCAGAGCTGGTTTTATTTGTTTACAGGAGTCCAGGAATTTTTGTAGTTTTCACAGCTGTGCAGGTAGTAGACAGTCCTTTCACTGTTGCTTGAATGGTTTCTTGTTCCACGTCCGGATACACACCTAGCTTTTGTCTAGTGAGAGTATACTTAAACATTCAAGGTTATTAGAGAAATCAAAACGACAGAACTTAAGAAATAATAGATGTGTTTCCTACAGAGAGTTATGGTAGCGTTTTCGTCTCTGGCCTCTAGTTGCAAACTCAGCGCTAACACTGCTGTCAGACAGGGGCAGTGGAGGAGCAGTTTGCGAGGCTTCAGTGAGAAACCTGCTTTGTTCAGAGCAAAACTAGGTTTGTTAGAGAAACAAAGACAGTTTAGAATGTGGGGAATACTCATCGGGAGCTAATTTTGTGTTGGAGGCGTTTAGAATCAGTAGCCACCCAGGCCATGGGCCCTCGAGTGTTTTGTTTCAGAGCAAGGTTAAACTTGCACAGAGGCAAGGGTATCACTTCGTACAGCTGAGGACAGGGGGACCGGAAAATTAGTAATTGAGTTTTGAAATAGTAGGCTTTGTAAAGCATGCTTGCTTTTAGTGGTAATTACTTGTAACTGTTAGATGGTTTAGAGGTTCAATATAACTTATTTGCTAAATTGACCAGAGTGGTTTGTTATCTTTTGATATGTAAGGATAGCGTTAAGTTTGAATGGTTTTTATCTAAGCTTTAGTTGGTACTGGGAATACTGAATAAAAGTACTTTACACACTTTCTTGGTCAGTGGTTAGTCTTTGCTTTGTGCTGCAAAAATTGGGGTTTTTAATATGGCTTAATTTATAATGTAATCATTTACTAAATTAATCAGCGTTATGGATTAATTTTTATCTTTTTGATTTTTGTTAGTTAATCTATTTTGTTGTTACAATAGGCTTGTAATGTCTGGGCTTTTTGCATGAGTTTTGACTCAACTTATATGGACCTGAATTGAATTTGCAAAGACAACGATTTAAGCTTTTTCTTGCTAAAACTTCTCTTTTTAATTCACTTGCCAATTTAACGCGTTCTCTGATACAATCATTATCATGTGGCATTAACTCAGACAATCATACAAAATCAATCATACACTGTCTTTTGTCTTTCTTTTTATTACCAGTACTACAATTTTCAATTCTCTCATTGGTACATTTCCTAGCCGTTCTTTTATCATTTGTACTCGTTTCAATATTTAGAGTTATTGTTTTGTATTTCCATTTACCATTAATGCGTTTGGCTGAGGAATCAGAACCAGACACCTTTTATTTCAGAATTTTAGGTGAAGGCAGAGGTATCCATTAACCAATTTTGCTGTAGAGTGTGATATCACTAGCGTTGGTTTTGCCTTTGATATTCAAATCTCATCTTTGCAAGCAGGCAGAGCTTGGGGGTTGAGAGGAAACCAGTGGAGTCTCTCCCTCAGGCAGGGGGAATTTCTACTGATTATCTCTTCTTTCAGCAGTGTCAATTGGCATCTCTGAAGCTGCTCTTCTTGCTCACACACACACACACACACACATACACACACTCTCACACAAATAAGTTGCATATACACACATATATTTCACAAGGAAAGTTAAAGTATCTGAGCGAACTCTGTAGCTATCACAGAAAATCTTTTCAGGAGTTTCACCTTTTAGAGGCAATTTGGTATTTAGCTGAAGACAGCCACTTATACAAGCTGCCATTTATTTTACATAAATGTGTAAATGTGTTTGGGACAGTTGTAGTGAAAAGTTTTTGTGTTAGGGCTAGGTTTTGAGAATCAATTTTTAAATACTGGCTTCTGTTTCCCTTTTTTATTAGTCAAACAGAAGAGTTGTAAGTAGAATGCATTTAAAATATATTGCTTTTGTTTTAAAATCTTAATTACATTAAAACAGATTTTAGCAGTGTAAGCGATAACACTTTCTATTAGAGTCAGTTTAACCAATTTTAATTTTTTTCTAAAACTCAAGTTTAGCTTTTGGTTTCTGTAGGACTACTTAAATGGGATTTCAAATTTTGGTCTTAACTACAAAATTTTAAGAGTTTCTCTGCTCCTACAGAGGAGTAATGCAGGTGATTAAAAGCTTTTGAAATGCAGGAATGTGTCAGGGTGGTTGGCTCCCTGGTCTGTCTATCCCTTAGGACTTGAGGCCTTCGTTGCCCCCCCCCCCCCCCCCCCACACTTGTGGGGTCT
>VZRQ01006834.1:0-30618 GCA_013397975.1 Machaerirhynchus nigripectus | reverse complement strand
CCAGCACCCCAAGATCCACTTTTATTCACAAGTTTTTTAATAATGGCTGATTTGGTCTATTATAAAATGAATTCTTTATTAATAGACACAAAACTAAGAGACATAAGGCTTAAAACAGACTATTACTACACAGGGATAATACAAAAAGGGATACTAGTACAATACACGTGGAGTTAAAGGTACCATTAAATTTACAGATTGCTAAGAAATAGTATAACTTAGGATCCAATGTTTCTTACCACCAATTCTTGAAGGGGCACACATCGAAAAATCCTTTCTCTCAATTTCTGGAAAAGTAGGCCCGAAGTTGTGAGAGTTGAAATCTTCTCACACATTCTCCTCAAAGCTTGGATGCAACTTTGGGCCTACTTTTCCTGGCCACCTCATTTTATAATTCATTTAATAATACACCGAATCAGCCATTATTAAAGAAGTTGCGAATAAGAGATCTTGGGATCTTGGGGTGCTGGCCAACTCAATACAGCTACTGCCTGCTGCCAGAGGCCTGGGCAAAAGACAGGAGCTGATTTAAACCTATATTATCCATTCATAACACTACAGCAATAACATATTTGGCACAACTATTGTACTAGAAAAAAATTCTAACAACCTCTCTATAAAATATAATACCAAGTGAGGATAAAAGTGTTCCTTCCTGCTCAGAGACAGAGGGGACCATGCAGAACCTCCTCTCAGTTACCACAGTGACACTCTCTCCAGGGAGGAGAAAAAAATGATCAAGAAAAGGAGAAAGGTTCCCTTAGCTGTGCTCTGCACAGCTCTGGAGTAGGCACACAAGCTTTAGCACTGCAATCTAGCTAGCTCACGTCGCCCTGAATTTTGCAGTCTTTCTATGTTTTCATTCCTGTAGTAGAATTTCCCAGGCACTTTACTGTAAGCATCAGGCATGTTTACCTACCGGTATCTATTATTATCATTCTTTTTGTTAGGCGGAGAATTGTGATGGACTTTTGGTCTGACCAGTGTCATGGAGAGGTGGTAACCCCATCCTCCAATCCATGGTTGTCTCTAAAAAGATACATAACTGACTAAATAAAGGGCCAGGCCGGTCTTCCTTTTTTTCTTCTTCCTTCTACCTTGGCCCTTGCTTGCTCTCTCTTTTGGCCCAGGCCCTATCCTGACAGAACGGTGTCTGCGTGGTCCTTTCGTGTCTGAGTACGACACTCACAGGTTCAGAGATTCTAATTTCAAGAGCACTTCTTTTGGCACAACCTGTGTTTTATTCTGTACTATTATTCACTCTGGGGGAATTTATGACTGGTTCTGGCATTCACTCTTACTGTCCTTTGCAAACATTAAAACAGAATTCACTTAATTTCTTAGCACTCAAATTTCTTTTTTTAGTAAATTAGTACTCCTATTGAACAGATGCTTGGCTGTCTCCATTACTGATCTTTGTTGCTTATAAGTTTCTTATTTTTACCATATCCCTTTCTGAAATCTCCGTCATCCTTCACCTTTGTTTTCTGCATTTTTATTCTCCCTTCAAATTTTCTGAGTCTGCAATATTATTAAATACTCTTTACTTGCTCTTTTTTGCCATATATTTTATTTTTTTGATTTCTTTGTTTCAGATGCATGCACATACATATAATTTATTTCTTGCTCAGCTTAACTAGAAACCCTAGAGCATGGCCATATACTGATCAAGAGTAAAGGGCAAAATATGTTTCAATTATAACTTAAATTTGATTCTGATCAAGGAGGTTTTACATTCAATAATTCTGTTGTATTCCAACACAGCACACTCCAGGCTATTTTAGTGCCTTGAACTGTGGTTAAAAAGAAGAAACATTCCAGTTTTATATGTAAGTTGAAATTCAATGACAAACTGAGAATTGAGTCTATGGTATTATGCAAAGTAAAAATAAAATTATACAGTTACTATAGCCAGACTGATCCTGAGCTGTGTAGATCTGTAGCGACAGACATACCTTTACAATGTATAGCTCTTCTCTCACTCACTGGTAAATGTTTCTCTTGTGTTATTTGAATGCATTTCTGTCATAAAAAACATGATCTGCAAGACTAATTTTATTGATGGTTATTCCTTCTTTCCATACCAATGTTTCTTTATGTCTATTAGATCTTCTCCACAATGAAATTCAGAGATAAATCTGCTCTCAGAGTCCCATTTTATTGACATGTACTTCTCTCAGTGCTGACTGCACATTAGTTCTACTGCTGGGTTTTTTATTTTTTTTAATTTAGGCCTTGTTATATTCAGAACTTGTCTTGCATACAAATCACTGAACAGCTATACAAGGAATAGATTCTAAGCATCAGAATTTTTCCAGTATCAACTGTCAGAAGACAGAAAGGCCTGAAAATTCTTACAGAACCTCAGGTTTCAACTGCAATTCAACAGAATGGAGGGCCCATGAGGATACATAGGATCAGACTTCCTATCTACCACTCTTTTTCTTAGAGGGATTTTCACCACCACCCTTGCCCGTGTTTTAAAAACAATAGCGAAAGATAATAAAAGATCATAAACCCCATGCACAGAGGATCCAACATGTGAGCAGTGACTGACACTAAAGCTTTCATAGTTATTATCATAAAGAGAAAAGTACTGGTTAGCCAAAAAAAGGAACACTTTCCCATAGGGGCAAGAACATCAGTTTTGTGCTTGTTTAGAAGCTTAGTGTCCTTTGTGATTTCACAGAAAAAAGACCTAAACAACCATACAATCAGGTAGGAGAAATGCTATTAAATGACACAATGTATGTAGATACACCTTTATACAATCTACCTGAACGAAAGCTACCTGCTGTGTGGCATAACAAAAGCTTTCTACTAGAATTCAACTTGCTCTGTTGCAAGTCTCCTTTGAGTTCAGTACTTACGAGAGGCAGCCACTGAATTGAATACAGTCTCAGATAACCAGCACAAGTAGAATAAGCCATTTTTACAACTAACATAAGTACACACAATAGCCTATGTCAAGACCTTAAGAGTCAAGACTGGTATTTTCCCCAACCTTGTTTACTTATATTTGCTAATGACTTAATTAACACCAAAAGTATTTCAGAGAAACTTAATAAAGCTGTAATTTAGCACTGCCCTTTGTATTAGCATAATGGCAGCAAGATGAACTTTAAGTTGATATATAATATCTGCCCCTCTACTCCCTGCAAAAGATAAAACTGCATTTCATTTCCTTTGTCTCTCCCACAGCTGCCCTGCCAAGAGTCATCTACTCTAGAAACCTATCTTCCATTACGACAGAGCTGATGACTGTTTGAAAGACTACAAAAATATCTGATTGGGAATTTTTATTTTCTTCCTTTGTATAATGCAATATATACATGTGGATAATATATATTTTAATGTATATTAATTTGATTTTTTTTCAAATATTATGATAGTCGGGTAAGCATAATGTAACAAAATACATAGCTATAAAAATAATTTCTGTAGAATATATAATGCTATGATTAAGACATGATAAAAAACCAAAAGGAATTTGGATCCAGGTAAAGATTGCTGGGTTTTGTTTAGTTTTCCTAACCACATTTCAGTTAACTAGATTCTTCTCACTATCTAAAGAAAAAAACTGTCAAGAGAAAGGACCTGGAATTGTGAAGAAAATAGCAAATATGGTCTTGGTTCACAAAGCCTGCAGAGCAAACAAGGATCAGGTTTTAGTCACCTGCTACAGATACAGTAGTGAAGCCTCAAAATTCAGAACCAGGAGATGCATGCTCGTATTTTTCTACACCCTCAATTTCAATAAAACAAGTTCAATGAACGCCATTGAACTTGTGGGACTTGATATTGTACATTTCTTTAAATAAGGAATGTTACTTTTTAATGAGGAAACTACTTTGAGCAGTAGTTTACACATATGCTGCATGTTTTTGTATCTGGTAAACCATATCTGCATCTGATGTGTTACAGAATTCATCACTGTATACTATGAGAATTACTACCTTGCTGAATGTATTCCAACACCTAAAATGTATAGTTAGATTTATGAAATCGAAATGTACTCTTTGGCTAAATATGGGGCACTGCTGAGATGGACAACCACAATAAGCTAGCAATATTATTCACAAATGTACAAACTAATAGTAGAATTTACTTACAGATGTAAAAATGAAATGCGTTTTAAAAAAATCAAGAATTTACCAGAGAAAGCACTTAGGTGATGCTCATTTCCAGCATCTCTTTAAATAAATGTGTTCAATCATCAGTTTAATCTTATTTATAATTGGAATCACAGAATCATTAAGGTTGGAAAAGACCTTTAATGTAATCGAATTCCCCAAATGGATTTCTTATTTCTCAGGAAAGCTCTGTAAAAGAAAAAATAATTTCTTTTCTGCCAGTCAAAACCACTCATTTCTTTATCTTCCATTAGTTTATGTTACACAGCATGTACTAATCCAAATGCCCTCTTCCCTAATGCTGTCCACTCTCAGCAATTCATTAAGTTCTGTCCAATTAGAAAACTCTCAGTATGGTCACACAGAAAGTGTACAAGGGGGTCTACAAATCCTTCACAAGACCTCTGAATAAACATGCTGAATAAAAAAAAAAAAATCCAAGCAGTTCTCCTTGAACACAGTAAAAGGATTTGCACAAAGGACCTACAAGTCAGTTAGGAAACAGCAACTGAGGTGAATCCTGGGGTAAGGGCTAGATCAGGCTGCACAGGGGGGTTCCCCAGCTCAGGGACACCTGATCAGAAACCACAAGCCTTGTCAGACCTAGCAGTCCTTGGCAGCCAAGCAGGTGAGGAGGGGATGATGCTGGGAGCGTCCAAGGGAGATATAAATGGCCCTAGGGAGTGCGAGTGATCTGGACCACATGGCATGGCAGTTCACACAGGCCCGGCAAGCAGGAAGGAGTCTTCTCTGACCATCTGGGAGCGGCCAGTAGAGCCAGGAAACAGATGCAGTAGCTGGTAAGGAAGAGCCCAAAGAGATAATTTCAGCCCTGGTCTTATTAGCATACTAGTGTACATTTTTGAGTTATGGTATTGATACGCCCAAGAGAGATTTGCCCGTAGAGCTCAATCCTCTGTAACTGCAGGAGTCACTGAACCAGCCATGTCAGAGGCACTCAGACAGTGGCTCTCCTCCTGCTGTAAGGAGAAAATTCATGCAGCCAAAGCTCAATTGGACTTGAAGCTGGCCAGAACTTTAGGGGACAATAAAAAGAGTTTTTCAAATATATTAATAGCAATAGGCAGAGTAAAAAAAATATCATCCTATTACTGGAGGAGGATGGCTACCTCAAAAACTGGCAGAGGTGTTTAACGCATTCTTTGCCTCTGTCTTCAGCATGGACAGAGAGTGCCCTGAGCAGGAGAACCATGACTGTGAGAATGATCAAGTCACAGTCAGCCCTGAAATTGTGCAGGATCTACTGCTGCAGCTGGATCCCTACAAATCTATGGAGCCTGATAGGATTCATCCAAGAATCCTTGAAGAATGGGCTGATGTCCTTGCAAAACCTCTCAATGATTTTTGAGTGGTCTTGGGAATATGGAGAGATCCCAGCTGACTGGAAGCTGATGAATGTTGTACAGATTTTCAGGAAGGGCAAGGAGGAGGACATCGGAAACTAAAGCCCTGTTAGTCTCACCTCAGTGCCAGGTAAAGTTATGGAGAAGATTATTCTGGGAGATATTGAAAAACACCTGAAAGAATGCAGTCACTGGTCATTCCTCATGAGGGGACTTCATGGGTAACCCATAATGTCATTGTATTCCATATCCATCTGTGCCCCAAATTGTTACTGTCTCTTTAAGACCCTGCAGCCTGGAAACTGGGGTGGGGTGGTACCTCAGGCACTTTTAAGGTCTGCTCTAGCAGGCAACTTGTGGTCTTTTACTGCACAATTTTTGCCTTGCTGGGATTTTTGGGTTTTGCCTTAGGGCAGAGATCACTTAGTTGTGTCTCTTGCTTTTCTTGCTCTAGAGCCAAGGCAGCATGGGCACAGGCTCTGTCGCCACTGGGGTGGCCACAACACACGAACACCCACGCTGCACCAGATTAGTGGCATAGAACATTTTATTTCAAGAAGAACGCACACTTATAGACTATTCTGTGTTATCACTTGTGTTGCAAGTTCATTGGCTACTAAACTACAACAATGGATCCATTTGCTATCATTTAACTACAATATAATACTATTGGTTACCTGTAACACAAGCATTCAGACATTCAGAAAAATAACAGATGCAGATATAATAATATAACAAATAACAGGTGCTGCTGTTTTCTCTTTCCATTGTTTTGGATTCCATACTTCTGTTGATACTACACTTCCACAGGTAAAGCTGATTATTTTCTTCTCATGGGCTTTTCTCATTAATAGAGGCTAACCATGTCCAAATTAAAATTTGTGAGGCCTTCAGACTAGCTGTCGGCCTCACCGAGGCTCCTCCTTTTTTGAGTTGTCTTTTGGTTTGTTTTTGCCTCATCTCAGAGAGATTGCGGTTAGAAGTTTTGAACCGCCTTCGGGTGAATTCCACAAGTGCCTGCCTGTCACTGCCACTCCAAGTGGCGTGGCCCCTGCTCCAGCAAAGTGGCTCCAACTCACCAATAGTGCCCTGGTCCAGGAGAGAAGACTGTGGAGTCGCCCCAGCCCAGCCACCTTGTCTCTCCTGCTTCTGCCGTCTCCTGACACAAGGAAGGCGAAATCCCTCCTCAAGTGCTAACCCCTTGATCCAGATAATATCAGCTGGCANCCTTCAGACTAGCTGTCGGCCTCACCGAGGCTCCTCCTTTTTTGAGTTGTCTTTTGGTTTGTTTTTGCCTCATCTCAGAGAGATTGCGGTTAGAAGTTTTGAACCGCCTTCGGGTGAATTCCACAAGTGCCTGCCTGTCACTGCCACTCCAAGTGGCGTGGCCCCTGCTCCAGCAAAGTGGCTCCAACTCACCAATAGTGCCCTGGTCCAGGAGAGAAGACTGTGGAGTCGCCCCAGCCCAGCCACCTTGTCTCTCCTGCTTCTGCCGTCTCCTGACACAAGGAAGGCGAAATCCCTCCTCAAGTGCTAACCCCTTGATCCAGATAATATCAGCTGGCACTCCAGCCATCAGGGAGATAAGCAGAGTGGGGGTGGGAAGACTGACACCATTTTCCCTTTGTCCTTCTGATGCCTGAGGTGGCCACCTAAAACACAGAGACTAGACAAGAATAAGAGAATAAAAGGTAGGTATTTATTTGAAGGGCCTTCAAAGGTACATCCTGGGCAGTCAAAAGGCTACACCCAAGATGGACCTTGGGTTCTGCACACTTTTATAAGTTTGGTTCATTTGGGTATCAGTGTTAATTCTCCAATTATAACCTCAGTTCATGATGTAATTACCCCAAGTTTGCCCCCCCTTCAGAGGCTTTTAGTTTACACATTTTGGGGCCTGGTGTCCTTGAAGAGCAAACCTAGAGAGGTTTGTTATGTCTAACTAGCATGAGAGAAAAGCAGCTAACAGGCCACAAGAAACTTCAGAGTTATACACTAGGCAGTACAGGATTTGAAAAATATAAAAGTTAAAACCTAAGGCATCACTTCAAACCACGGGCTTGGCTGTGGAGTGCCATCTTGGGGGTGGGGGGGGGTGCTGTGCCCAGCATTTTTGGGTCTCCCTTTAGTCTGGAGAGTCCTTGAAATTTAGCAGGTTTTTTTAAACCCAGTGGTTATTTATGATTATTTCTTGACTGTTGCTGTTCCGCTTGTTAATCAGCTGTTATTTTTTCACTTGCATCTACTTGTATTCATTCCTCATTGCTGGAAAGGGATTGGTTGAACATCTAAAAGGGAGACAACTCATTCCAGAGTGTTCTTCTTTAAACTGTCTTAAACCAAGACAGGGGAGAGGAGGGGCAGGCACTGATCTCTTCTCTGTGGTGACCAGGGACAAGACCTGAGGGAATGACCTGAAGTTGTGTCAGGGAAGGTTTAGGTTGGATATCAGGACAATGTTCTTCACCCAGAGGGTGGCTGGGCACTGGAACAGGCTCCCCAGGGAAGTGGTCACAGCACCAGCCTGACAGAGTTCAAGAAGTGTTTAGAAAATGCTCTCAGGCACATGGAGTGAATCTTGGGGATGGTACTATGCAGGGTTAAGCATTGGACTCAATGATCCTTTGCCTTCCAACTCAGCATATTCTGTGGTTCTGTGATCTCGATTCATATACCTCTCCATAATTACGATGTCTAAGAGAAGACAGCTACTTGCTTCTCGCCTGTTTTTTCCCTCTCCATCACAGATCTCCAGATCGCTTTGCTGTCTTAAAAAAAAATCCCTCACCAGTGAAGGTCAAGTTGATGGTCAAAGCTGAAATACCTCTCATTGTCTCTACGTCTGTGAAATGCTGACAGCATGCTAGCCAGCTACACTAATGAAAAGATTCCCCTATCTAAAGGATTTCACTACATACCCCTTGCTACTTTTATCATTCCAATTCACTCAAAATCTAAGCATTAGAATGAAACCAACTCAAAACGTCTTGTCATACAGTTTGTTTGTTTTTTAAATTTTGTTTGTGTTTTTGTTATTGTTTGTTTGCTTTCTTTTCCTTTTTTTTTTCCTTCAGTTCAGGCTCTCCACCAAACTTCTCTAAATCTCAGACATGAGGTAAATAAATATTTACCTGACAGCAAGTTGCATGATCAGACATTTGCCTTGAAAATTTTTTGCCAGACATAAAGTGGAAAATGGGAACTAACCATACAACTGATTGGGAGGAACAGGTACTAGTCATACCACTTACTTATTATGACTTTATATGGCCCCACCAATGTTTTTTTTTAACATAGAATACAAAAAAACATATCCCATGTTAAGAGGTCAGAGCTCCCATATCTTTGTATGTTCTTCTCTGTTGCAGCTCCGTTACCAGTGGAGAGGTGCAGAGTGCTGAGGAAAGTCAGAAACCAAACACTTTTCTGATGCAGATGAAGTGATGCTGTATATAAGCACAGTCACAACAGGCACTTTCTTTTTTTTTGATGGGGAAGCTTGATCACTTCAACAACTCCTACCAAACGTATGGATTTTTGAGTGCATCTTGCACCATCATTCTTTTTTTTACATTATATTTAAAAAGTGGGTCAATATGGCAGTAGCTAACTTAATTAGCTCATCGACCATCTGCATTCCTGTTCAGTCACAAAAGTAATTTCCTACTGAACTGGCAGCCAACAGCTAAAATTTTTACCAGAAGATCATGAAACATTTTTCAAACTAAGCAAGGACACTGAAAGAGTATTTTAACATGTACTTACATATCCTTCTGCTGAAGCTGAAGAAATACACAACAACCTCTACTCATGTCAGGTTCTCAAGAAGATACTTCGAAATAGTGCTGAAGTAGCATTAAGACATCAGAAGGTAAAACTGCCAGGATACGCAGCACTCAGAGTCAGAGGCCTAGATCTGGCTCAGAGTGGTGTTTGCCAGAAACTGGATTTCCAGAGTGAGCACACAAAATTTTCACCTACTAGTTTCCATGAGAACTCACTATTCATTTGTCAGATACACTGCAAAGGCTTAAAAGAAAAAGCTTAAAATAAAAATATAAAAATAGTTTTTAAAAATGTAAAGCATTTTAAATGAAGTTTTAAGGTTTAAAAACCTGTATGCCTTATATCTTCAAATCTAAGAATGCTCTGCTTCCCTCACTGTCCTGATGCACAGTCCTTACTGGTTCACCCTTTCTTCTGAGCTAGGTACCAAGATAATCCACAGATATCACAGAATATTCTGAGTTGGAAAGGGCCAACAAGGACCACTGAGTCCAACTCTTAAGTGAATGGCCTGTAATTCCCACAGGGAAGGTGTCCTGTTTTCAGCAGGGATAGTGTTTAATTTCTTCTCAGTAGCTATTACAGTGGTGTGTTTTGTGCTTTGATAACACAATGATGTTTTGTTTTTTTGCTAAATTGTGTTTATCTTAAGTCAAGGACCACTTTTTTCCTTGTCTCATGCCCTGCCAGTGAGGAGGTATGCAAAAGAAACTGGGAGAGCACACAGCTAGGACAGGTGACCTGAACTGACCAAACGGATATTCGACAGCACAGGATGTCATGCCCAGTGTATAAACCGGGGGGAGTTACTCAAAAGGTTGGCCAATCTGGGCTCAGGAACAGGGGGTGAGCAATTGCACTGTGCATCATTTGTTTTTCGTTTTTTATCATTTACTGTTATTATTGTATTTTACTTTATTTTCAACTATTAAACTGTTCTTATCTCAACATACAAGTTTGACTTTGATTCTGCTCCCCATTCCACTGGGGGGTGGGGAGAGGATAGAGGGACAGTTGAGTGAGCAGCTGTGTGGTGCTTAATTTTCAGCTGGGCTTAAAACCACATCAAAAGAGTAGCATGCTCCCACCTAGTCTTCAGACTTTCCTCCAAACTATGTAACTGCTTGCAAGAAATGTCAGTTTTTTCTGAAACTACCCAAGCATGGTTGTATCTTCAAGTCTTTCAAAGCAAATTTAGAAATTAAGAGACAACAGAGCAATCTAGTCCAAATTAGATTAGAAAATGAATAAATTAGCTAACCAATTTTATGAACTTTATATTGTACAATACACGTGCAGTGCAGGAGTTTCTCCAAAGATAGATACAGGCATCTGTAAATCACCTAAATATACATTTTTAAAAGTTACTGCCGTGATTACTCAGGGCTTTCAAGCAATATTTTTAATATTAAACAGAAGAGTCTCAAAGAATGATTTATCATATAACAGATTTGTAGATGTCATCTACTCCAACTCCTTTACTCTGTACAAATTACTGAAAATGGGACTGTTCATGCCATGCACATTTAGATACAGACTGTTCAATTGGTCATTGCTATACTTAATTAACAATGTCTTGGGGTGATTTTATGATGATACTGTATTTCCCTATCCCCTGCTTTATGCCCAGAAGTGGGTCCCATAGCTTTAGGCTGGGTCCAGGAGATGGGGGAGAGAAGCCAAGCAAATTCTTCAGCGCGGTTTGCATTCAAGGACTCACACACGCTCCCCCGCGTTCTCACTGCTGCAGAGCTGAGGGAGCACCTTCCTGCTTTTAGCCAGCCTGTTAGCTCAGGCAAGAAATTTTCCCAGGACTGCATACTGAAATCCTCCAGAACTACTTCTTCTTCTTCTTCTTCTGGAACTGCTCGGCTGGAACTGACTTGCGAGCCACATCATCGAACCCCGTGGACCGGCAGGAAGGGGGTTGAGCCAGCTGCAGACAGAACTCCAAAGACAGCTTTCTCCGCATCGATGAGGTTTATTATCTAACATTACTCATTTTTTCTTTGCCCCACCGGCACTCTTGCTTGTTAAATAAATAGGTTTTTTTACTTTCATCCAAGAAATTCCTTTTGTATTGGTGGGAGAGGGAGTGCTGAAACCTGTCTTCTGGGGAGGAGACGTTCCTTCCAGAGTGTTTCCCCCTAAACTTGCTTCAAACCAAGACAAACAGTAATCAAATTTACCTTCAACAAAGTTCCTTAAAGTCTTTTCAAAGGAACAAATAGTAAAAATTTTCAAGGCTATCCAAGAAAATAGCTATCTGGAGCTGAGAAAGCAGGTGCTCTGAAAATAAAGTGGTAAACCTGGATTAAGGTTCAGTTCCTGCCCTTTGACCTTCAACAAACTGATTTCATTGTCTTAGCCTCAGACAACTGTTCCTTCCTCTCCTTTCCCAGTAGTTTTTATTTTGTGAATTCCTTTGGAGGAAAATGGTATCTTTTTTATTTTTATACAATAGGCTCTATTCTAAAACTCATCTAAGTATTAACATGCTTCATATTACCATAGAGTAAATATAGATAGTAATTTTTTTCAGTAGGTATGTATTTTGCTTCTCATTAAATACCTCAATTACAAGTAGTAGTAACTAGATTAAGTATATTCTACCATATCACAAGGTCATAAAAAATACATGAACTGGGATGCCTGGAAACCAGGTATTTTTTTCCCTACCTGTGAAGCAATCAAGAATCACTTCCTCAAAATGCATTATAATTATAGACCTTTAAGGTGGGGAGGGGGGAGTGCATTAGGTATTTTTGCAGTTTATACAGGAGGTAAAATGTTCTGGCAACTCAGTCATGACAGAAATGCTCTTTCAGACATGTGCAGATTTTTGTATTGATACATAAAAGTTATAAAACCACAGGTACACTAAAAGTCACTGGAACTATTCAGCTTAATTCCTGGTGTAAGACACTTAAAAATCGTAATTGTCTTTAACACTGCTAAGATCATAGAAAGGCTTTGCCCACTGTTGTAAAGAAGCAACTGCTCATCTATGACCACCAAAGCCCACCACACCCCTGAGTACGTCTCCTGGATTTCAAGAAATTGGACTGTGATTTAAGCCACCTAAGGGAACTTGAGATAAGATAAAGGTGATTCTATTGTTCACTAATCTCAGGTCTAAGGTAAACAAGGCTGAGGGAGACGTATCCACAAGAGAGCCAAATCCAGCAGCTCTCCTGAAAATCAGCTCTGGGCTCAGGGTGGAGGAGGCCACAGCCCACAGACTCATTTGCTGAGGCCAGGTTTACACACACTCCCTCCACAACTGAGGAAGAGGAGGAGTTTTTGGGGGTATGATAATGAAACCACTGGTACAGAGGGGTTGAACAGCCATCAGCAGAGGCTACAAGCCAGGGAAGAAGCAGACTCTGCAGGCAGTCCTCCCTTACACAATCTGACTCCATTGTAAGACTACCCTGGCCCCAGGAAGGTCATATTCACACGGGACATTTGTGTGAGAGGCAGCTGTCATGTCTTAGAAGGTGTCATAAACCATCAAAACCCTGAAGCACCCCCAGACTCATTCCTGAGGCCTTCTACCAGAGGACTACACATGATCCAAAGTGTTGCAAAAGATCCAGAGTCTGTTGCAAAAGACAGTGTCAAACTCCTCCCTGCAGGGGAGGTACCTGGGCATTCCCACAGATACCTGAACATGAATTAATTCTATGTTTTGCTGGACCCCCACCATTGAGAAGACCAGATGAGGACCAACAGGACACTGCTGAATCGACAAGGGGGGTGATTATCTTTCTACTTAATCTGTCTCTCTCTCCCCCTCCTCCCCTCTGTTTCTTTGTATCTCTCTCTCTGCCTCACATTTACTGTTAAATAAAATTTATACTATTGACTTTGTCATAAGGTCTTGTTTGCACCTTAATTCAGGCAGAGGCATGTCTCTCTAATAGTCAGATCTTAAAACCTGATGACCAAAAAAAAAAAAATTATGTAAAGCACCTTGAAGTCTACTGCATATTCATAGACCAGACTCTCTATTTTGACTGTACCACAGCATATTGTAATGGTCATGTAAACTCAGATATGTTGTTTTAAACTTTTTATTTGAAACTGAGGCCAGGCATTGGTTAATTCTGTCTATTGCTTAGTGGCAGAACTCTAACCTAGCTGAACTAAGAGTGTTTCAAATCCTTTTTGGGAACATCTTTGACTAGATCCTTGACCATAGATCTGTGCAATGCCAGCAATGAAAACCTAAATCTTCACTGCTAAAAAACCCACATATGGGAACCTCTTTTCAGGAAGTTCAAGTTCCCTGCCAGTTTCTCAATCTTTAGTTGCACTTTAGCATTCCACATCAGTCCCTAATACATGCATAAGCTGTTCAAGGACTTGGGCAATAGGATTTCTTGTCAGGTCTTATATCAGGGATCCAGAACTCATAGCTCTACTTACACAATCTCTGCCATGCATCAGCAGCTACAGCACAAGATTTTCCTCTCTCCACCTGAGTAACTGAGATATAAGACATAAATCATCATGTTGTAAAGTGCTTAATGGTGGAAATGGGTTGTGTACAGCTTACTCTTTTTGCATTACTGAGAGGTGTATATTTTACTTTTTAAATGAAAACAGAACCTGAAGAAAAGAAATTTTGTCTGCTCCTTCCTTCCTTCCTTCCTGCCTTCTTTCCTTTTTTCCTCGAAAATCAGCCAGAACCGTTTTGGTGGATTTGCGGTATAATGAAATAATATAAATCTAAATATTCTGAAGATTAACAAATTACATTTAATGTTTCCAGTTCTTGTAAAAAAACATAATCCCTCGCCCCCCCCACTTTCCCCTTCCCCATTAGTTAAGCATGATTTCAGAGAATCAGTTGACAACTTACTGACTGTGGAATAACTCCTTCACTCCAGCAATAGAAGGGATGGAGTTTGGGGAAAGAAGTAGAAACACTTCTGCTTCTCTGCAGAACACAAAGAGCCATTCCACAGAACAGCTCTGAGAAGGTGAAAACAGCAGAGAAAAAAGAATTTTAGGCCCTTGTCTAAATAGTCAGCAATAGCAGCAGCAAACCCTGATGCACATTTCTTCTCTCAGAAGAGAATGGAGGTATTCAACACCATTCATAAAAAAAATTACCTTCAAACTAAATCTGTAAAAAGGTAAAGTGTTCATTGTTTCAGTATTTGACATCAGACCTCATCTAACATCTCTTACATACATACATATTTTCCAGTCCAAATGTATGCTCAATGGAAATGGTCTTTAATAGCTTTCACAACAAATTAAAAAAAACCCCAAACAAATACCACCATCCTCCCTTTCCCCTCCCCTCCCCACCATCCATTCAAATAACCAAAACACCATGTAAAAGACATTTTAAAAAATATACCAGCTTTTGCAAACAAGGAAGGGAAAAAGTGTGAAAGTCTATTTGTGGCATTTTGTGACTCCATTCCACCCTGGCACACTTCACTCTATAGCTGTTTCTTATCTCTTAGGCAAGGCTGTTCTGCAACTACAGCACTTCTCAAAACAGTTTGACACTTCCAACTCTTCCTCTTTGCCCTGAAAATAGTTGTTTTTCTCTGTGATATTTTAAATTGCACACCCTTTACCTATAAAATGTTACCTTCTTATTCTGATCTGTGAAGAGATACCAAAACATTAAGGTTTCTTAAAGGGAAAAAAATTTGCCTTTTAGTCAGATTTGCCTGTGATTGCTGCACTTTTCCCGTAGACACAGCAGCAATTTATATACACAAGTGCAATTTAGATGATCTTATTAGCGGCTGCAACTGACATTTAAATTGCATCTGTTAACCCAGTTGTCATCTAGGTACAAAAACATTTCCTTTTGTATAATAATGAAAGGGACTCCATTTGTATGAAATGAGTGCAGTCTCTTGACAATTAAAACTGTCACATTTATCCAATTTGTTTGGAACTGGCCATGGATACAGATTCACTTCCAAGTTTAATGATGATGTGGAAATAGTTTGTAAATTACTAAGACATACTGACTAGAGCAGATACATGACATGATTTTTTTGATAATGGTGCTAGTGAAAATCCTTTTTCTTGCCTTGATCTGCAGGTTATGGCTATAGAGCAATTCAAGAAAATAGTTATGGCAGGTCTGCTAAACTGCTTCAGAGATCTACTACTTCTAGATCATTTTGACTAATATGACCAAGCTTACAAAGTTGTATAATCATAGCTGAGAAGACAAAACACAGACTAGAAGAACAAGAATTCACCATTAAAGGACAAAGTGGAATCATAACCTTTATAGTTAAAATTTTTATGTTCTTGCATTCTTTTGTAACCAGCTCAGTCTTTTACCACTGAACACAATTACTAAGCTTGAATGTTTATGTCCAGTTCCTTCTGAAGGGATGCACAGCACTCTGGGATATTGGCCACTCCTCCAATCTTTGTGTCATCAGCAAACTTGCTAAGGCAGCACCCTACCCCTTCATCAGTCATTGATGAGTAAGTTAAACCATACTGGGACCAGTATTGAACCTCAGAGGACACCACCAGTGACAGGCCTCCAACTGGACCCTGTGCCACGGATCACAGCCCTGTGGGATCTGCTGGTCAGCCGTTTCTCAATCCACCAAACTGTCCACTCATCCAGTCCACGCTTCCTGAGTTTGCCTACAGCTACAGTACTGCTGAAGTTGAGGTAGACAACATCCATTCCTCTCCCCTCATCCATCCAGGCAGTTGTTTAGTCACAGAAGCAATCAGGATGGTGAAGCATGATTTACCCTTAGTGAATCCATGCTGACTACTCCTGATCATCTTGTCTTCCATGTGGATAGAGATGGCCTCCAGAATGAGGCGCTCCTTCACGTTTCCAGGGATTGACGTGAAGGTGACTGGCTGGTAGTTCCCTGGGTTGCCCTTTTTGAAGACTTGGGTGACATTTCCAGTCCCCAGTCACCTCTCCTGATCATCATGACCTTTCAAAGATGATCACAGCCTACCTATGGTGTCTACCAGCTCTCTCAGCACTCATGAATTCATCTTGTCAGGGCCTATGGACTTGTGGATGCCAAGTTAACCAAATTCTCCTTGACCAAGGAAAACTCTTCCGTCTGACTGATTCCTTTATCCTGGTCTCCTGGGTCAGTGATTCCTGAGGGCTGTCTTGCAAGTGAAGACCAATGCAAAGAGAGCACTCAATAACTCTTTTCTCTGTGTCCTCTGTTACCAGGGTCCTTCCTCCATTTAGTAATGGCCCACATTATCCTTAGTTTCCCTTTTGTTATTGATGTATTTGATAAGCCCTTGACATCCTTGGCCAGATTTCATTCTAGATGGGCCTTGGCCTTCCTTATTTCATTTCTACTTATGCTGACAACCTCTCTATATTCATTCTAGGTGGTCTGACCCTTCTTCCATCTCCTGTGTATTCCCTGCTTACACAGGAGTACTGGCAGGAATCCCTTGTTCATCCACACAGGTCTTTTCCCTCCTTCACTTCATTTCTTATTCATCAGGATGCAGCATTCTTGAGTCTAGAGGAAGTGATCCTTGAATTTCAACCAGCTCTCTTGGACAATTCTTAGGTACTTCAGTAACAATGGGCTAAATTAACAGTTGAAGAACAGGTCAGACTGTCTTTATTTCAGTCTACAAACAAATTTTGGCAGTCTATAGAGCTGGGTTAGTTTGTTCTCTCGGTGCCTTATTTTAGTATTTTCTTCCTCTCCCCTGTCAAGTTTTCAGAGCAGGTGAAAAATCTGGTTTACACTGTGCCACCTCTTTCACTCACCTTTTTCCTCTCTCCTATTTGTGTCTCTCCCTTGCATCTCTACAAGCCAAATACCTGCTGGAAAGCAGAAATTAGAAGGAATACCTATTTCAGCTATGTAAGTTTTCAGCATGCTACAAACAAGCCAAGGAGTACCTGATGCTGAGCCTCAGAAATAACTGCCTCCAAGTTCTACATCTCACAGCATATTACCTCATGACAGAACTGCAGCAAAATTGTATCATCTTGGGCAAATCCAATGCAAAACAGGTAGAGAACTTCATTGTAATACGCTAGAAAATCAAAAGATAACACTAGCCCCTCCAAAAATCAGTGAGAACTCATGTTGATCTTTTCACCTGATGAAAATTAATTTCCCTTAATTTAGTTTTGAAATGTTGTTGTTAAAATATCAACTTTATTTTCCCTCCAATTATTATTTATTACCCATAGTAATATAAACTGCATCTCATTCATAATACATAGAAGCCTATGAAGGAGAATTTAGTTGCTTGGAGTTTCATTTTCAAAATTAAAATTATTATTAAAAATGCACAATGACTTACTGAATAGATAATTCAAAATTATGAACTGGCATGTTACTCTCAACAAATTGGCACAGCTATTGTGCTCACTGAACAAGATAATGGATAATATAAGCTTGAAAGGTATCCAAATCTGGCAAGTGATAGTTTCCAGACAGAAAAAGTGCTTGCCTAATGTAAAATATAACTTGAAGACAATAAAGGAAAACCAGACAACTGCTAATAAAACTTTTTGGAAATTGAAAAATGCTGATAAAGAAGGGTCAGATAGACGCGTTCATGGGATAAAGAGAATGTATAAGAAATGAGGGTGTATAGAGCGGACATGTGGAAATATATTGGTCTGCAAAGAGTATTGCCGAGCTTAGGAAACCAGAAAACTTGCTTCTAAGAGTACTGGCAGTAAACCAAGATATTTGAAGAAACAGTAGGAAAAAGGATGAAAAAATGAAAAAAGGGAATACTGAAGTCTGAAGAAGATCAAAATTAACATTAAACCTGAATAAAATTGCCTAGAAGTTGTATTCTGAGATACAATGACCTTATTCTGCCAATATTGCTATACATATATTAAGATGTGTGAGAGGACTTAAAGAGGTATGGATGTGGTACTGTCAGAAGTGTTGGAATATTTTTGCTTACTGGAAAGAGCCACCTGTCATTGTAAGAGAAAACACTATCAGGTATCTTCAAGTCTGGACCTGGCACACTTCAGTTCTGTTGTTCATCCCTCAGCCACCTCTACCACAGAAGGATTGCTATTAAGTTGGTTAGTGCTTCAAGAATTTAATGGAAAGGGTAATTTGAAAAAGATTAGGTTATTCTGTGCAGAAAATATATTGGATTATTCTGCAGAGCATTGTTTGTAGTCTGCAATTCCTTATAAGCAGTGAAATGCTATATCTAGTTCATATAATTTTTTCAGTCACTCCTAATCAGCTAGAAGCTGAGCAATTTACTCACCAGGCCTTCAGGTCCAAAATGCAAACTGGAAGAACTCAGGAAATATGTATACTACATGTGAGGGGAAGAGGGGGATATAACCCCAGGTCCCCACTGCTAAGTAACTAGAAACAGTGAAACATCTATCCAAAGTACATTGAATTTAAAATCAATAAGAGAGATAAAAGCAAGAAACCTCCAGTAAATCAGCTGTTCTTCTCAACTTTTAAACTATTTCAAGACTTGTCAACTGACTGGTATTGTGTATTCCCAAATGTATGTATAAAGTTATAAATTTATAATAAAATTCAGAGTGGAAAGAGAAATAAGCAATGCCTATGCTGATTGCATAGAGATTGGCTCCTGCTTGTGAACTAGTTTTACAATTTGCTTCACAAATGGCTTAGACCCAGTTCTGCAGAAGCATTTATTTGAAAGAATACTCTGTGGCAACACCAATTCTATTTTAACATGCATTTCTTGATCCATGTGCCCACTTAAAAAAATAATCTGAGAAAAATGTCGAGATGTTATAAAAGAAATCAAACTATGTAGGATTCATACAATCATGTTGTGAAACCTGATGAATGCCATTAATAAATATCAGAACAGCAGAAGAGTGGAAGTCTGAGCATTGAACCAGTCACAGGATGAACAGCCACTAAGTCACAAATATGATTTTAGCTTAATCAGATCCAGAGGAGCTCCCCATAGCCTTCTTCTGTTTCATTTGCATTCAGTGAGCATCACCACATCAACATTATAAAACACAGTCCAGACATTTTTTTGGGATTAAATGCACCTTAGAATTTTGCTTTGCCGTTATCCTAAACTGGTGCTCATAAAGCAATGTTGCAGGAATCATCTGGCTTGTTATGAAACAGTTTAAAACCAACAGCATATCTCTTAGTTTCTCCTATCAACATTTAAGCAAAAGTCCCCAGTTTAGATTCATCAGACTTGTGAATATCACTAACTTAAGTGTGATCTATATAGAAAGGAAATAAAGGGCATAAATAAATCCAAAATATTTGTATTATTTAAACTCCTATTATATTACTGACAAGCATGCCAAGAGGTGTTCAAAATGATACAAATGGAAACATACTTAGAGTATTAAAGTTCAGCATTTGAGGACTTGATCAGAAAGAAATGGAACATTTTAGCTATATAAAAGGAGACGTTGCTTGACATTGTCTAGAACTAAAGCACAACTACCTACACTGAAACATCTATTATACAATCAATATCCACAAACAAGTAAATCATGGTCTATGACCTATTCTATCTCTTTCCCTTGTTCTTCATGAAAATATTACCATTTGTGCAAAAAAAAAAAAAAAAAGTAAAAAAGACTATACAGACTATACATAGTCTGAACAAAGATTTACAAAAGACACTTGACTAAAGCAACAGACCTTCCTGAAGTTAAGAGCTCAAGAGTCTTGAAACTAGATTGTTCTATTTTTTGCTACATTTTTCTAATGTGATTTTAAGAATAAAAAAGAAACCTTGTGAATAAAACCTTCAGTTCCATGGTTCTTTTGTACCAACCCTTGTATCCAGCCATGTAAACAGTGAGGATAAAAAGCACATTGATTTGCATTTCTTCAGTAGATAGTCTAAAACCAAAAGCAGTTTATATGTTTAATAATACAGTACTTATGGATACTGCTATGACAAAATTTTACCAGAAAAATCCTTTAGAACTATTGCTGAAATACAAATGCCAGGTACTATTCTACCTAGTGAAAAAGTTTTCTTCATTAATTTAGGACAGATCACAAGTAAATTTCATCTTTTGTAATCTAGCACTTCCAACTACTTTTTTTCTGAACAGAAAGGTATTTCTCTTCTCTCCTTTGTTGATCAAACTCAGAACAACTGGCATCCAAATTTGTAGTTTGCCTTCATTATCACCCCATGCATTTTCTAATGATCCACCTGCAAATCTCAGGGATTTCCAGCTTGTCCAATTAACATGTCTTGGTTTTGATTCAGCTCTCTGCTATTCAAATCTAAGCAATAATTTTTGCCTGTGTGGAACTCCTCCTTCTTACATGTAAATTACAGGTCACATATTTGTACATAGTTCAGACACCGTAAAACAGGAGAGGAAAAAAATCTTGTCTCTGATTAAGTATATGCTTTTTCCCATTTAGCTCACCAGTTCCCTGTTGGGGCTTTCATATAGCAAAAAGCAAGGTGAAGGAGCACCATCTGGAAAAGTCTTATTTCTATTTTCTGCAAAGCCGGATTTATATATTCCTTCACCACCTCCTATTAAAGAAAAAATTATACTTTGAGCTGTGTTTTGTTTAGATACACTAAAAGTTCATAGCTCAATCACGTATATTCAATGTATAGGAAAAGTTGTCTAATCTTTTCAGCTTCCTGGGATGTTTCTTCATTCTCTGACAGCAGTAGATTTTCCCCCACCTCTTTCTCTCATTTCTCCACTTTCCTTCCTGAAGACTCTATGTGTGCTCAGTTACTTCTTGCTATGAACAGTTCTAGTTGTCATCATCATCCATCTAATATGGATTTGTGGTCATGCAAATTACACCATGAATTTTGTGGGTGATAAGAGCTTATTTACTGATGTGCCCTTTTCCTACCATGGAATTCCTTCCAGACTAAAGATCTTACTTTCTGTAGTAACCTAAGCTGCCTCCCACCAAAAGGTACACAAAACCCACTTAAAATTAAAGTTGTATAGCTCACTTCTGATTACCGTAACTTTATTTTTTTTCAGAATTTCAGTATCTCTATTGAATTACAAATGATACTGGAACTTTGTTTAGTGCCAGGAACTATTAAAATATGAGAAGTCAAAAACACAAGCAGAGATTTCTACTCCACTGCTTAAATCATACAATAGACCATGACTTTTAGCCTTCTCATTGTATCACTTTATTCTACTGACCATAACAAATTGCCAAGTACTGCTTTCTCAATAAATTCTCACAACTTGCAAAGCACATTCAGTACTAAAATACCACAAAAATATCTTCGTATCTCTTACTATGAAGTTTAGATCAATGGCCCCCAGCAGAGCTCCCTTTAAGCAGGCACGGGTAGTGCTGTTATGGTACTGTTAAATGCTTACAGGAAAAAGAAATGAGGGAGAACTCAATACCTGGCTGCAGCTTCAGGAGAATGCTGAAACTGCTTGCCCAAACATGCCACAGGCAAACACAACTTTCAGATATAAAACCTGCAGGTATGTGCAGAAGCTGTATATTATAGAATATGCTTATCTTTATAAGTACGCTATACTCAGCGAATTTCCATTAGGTGAAAAATATAATACAATGGTATTTTGATGGCATCTTGAGCTGCTATTTTAGGTGGCATGAAACAGCAAACTTCCCAACCCCAAAAACATCTGTAAGATTTACATACAGTAAAAAACTGGTCACTGATGGAGCTTTGTTTGCTTTGGTTTTTTCCTCTCATAGGAGTTTTCAAGGAAACATACTGTGAATATGGTATTCTTCAAAAATGTTTTTTCTTATTGAAGCTCAGAAAGTGTTTGTTATGGTATTTATTCATATGGTATTTTCCACAAATAGTAACTTTCTCATTTCCTAACACTATAATAGGAAGTACAAAGATTTTTTCATACCAATTTTGGTGATCTATGCTGGTATTTTAATGTTTAAGAATATGCCTTCTGAAGACAGTGAAAAAAACAAACTCCACAAAAACCACTGCACGTTTGATTTATAGCAGAAGTGATAGCAATAAATGGATAGCTACTAGATTCTAGCCAAAACTGGAGTAGACAGGTGCTGCATTAAAAGAAACAGTTTCAGTTTGTCATTAAGCAGAAGTGGTTTTTAGCTCAATATTTTATATAATCATGGAACGGTATGGGTTTGAAGGGACCTTAAAGGGATATGGGTAGGTACACCTTCGACTAGACCAGGTTGCTCAGGGCCCCATCTCACCTGGCCTTGAACACTTTCCAGGGATGAGGCTGCCACAGCTTCTCTGGGCAACCAATGCCAGGGCCTCACTGCTCTCACAGTAAAGAAGGTCTTCCTAATTTACATTCTAAATCTGCCTTCTCTCAGTTTAAAGATATTCCCTTTTGTCCTATCACCATAAGGCTAGCAAAATGTCCCTCTCCAGCCCTCTTGTAGCCCCTTTAGGCAGTGGAAGGTGCTAGAAGGTCTCCATAGAGCCTTCCCTTTTCCAGGCTGAACAGTCCCAACTCTCTAAGCCTTTCCTCATAGGAGAATCAATAGTCACTTTCTTCACTTAAAAAATTAAAGAAATAATTTTAAATATGTTTCAGTGAAACACATGATTTTGCTCAAAAGATGTAAATAAATAAAGTACCACAGGGCACACATGTCAGAAGTATAACTGGTTTTACCATGCCACTATGTATCTAAGAAGTAACTCAGATTTGAGCATAGAGAGGAAAACACACTGAATACTCAACCATTCAATCCTTCTACATTTGAGGAAGCAGGACCTACTCCTAAAACCCACACCACATGTGGCTGCAAAGTAACATTACTATGGTAACATAAGTGCAGTAACCCTAACAAGTGTACTGCATAAGAGTCTCGAGGAAAAATTACACATTCCCCCTACTCATAGTAATAGTAAAATACACAAAACTAGCATTGCAGTGGTTTTGTTTGCATCTTTTACCTTCTGTGAGATAAGGATTAGGAGAAATGCAAAGCAGGTTCCATAACTTTAAAGACTATGAAGAAGTTAATTACTAACAGAATTAAAAGTAAAAAGAAATAATAAGGAGTTAAAGCAAAACCCCCTTTTACTCCAGCACCTCCCCTTTTTACCCAACTTGTACAAAGGATAACAAACTATGATTTTGGTCAGTATTACAGTCTTCAAACATCTCTCCAATACTTAAGGAAAAAAGGTTTCTTTTGCTTCATGTGCTTTCCAAACTGCTCAAAAGGCAAGAGACCCACCCTGAATTCCGCTGCCATGAAAAACATCTCTCCCATGAATCTTGTAGTCTTCCCACAACTGCCAGCATGGGCCACACATGGAGTGTTTCTTTTTTTTAAGGATAAGCAAATTCCAGCCTGAAAGCAACTGCTCTCTTCTTCTCAAAATCTCTAAAAGTCTCTTATAGCTCTGAGGTGACCTAGCACGGTCACATTTCTTTTTCCACAGGCTGCACACAAAATTCTCATCCCCCCAAGTCTTTAAGTGGATTAAAGAGAAAAGAACAATTTGTGATATTATAGTTTTTACCACGGCCTGCAAAAAGTATTTTTAAGCTTCGCGCTGGGCACGCCTCCATCCTCTTTTCCCGTCCCC
This sequence comes from Machaerirhynchus nigripectus, assembly GCA_013397975.1. Classification (NCBI taxonomy): domain Eukaryota; kingdom Metazoa; phylum Chordata; class Aves; order Passeriformes; family Dicruridae; genus Machaerirhynchus; species Machaerirhynchus nigripectus. The sequence continues at coordinate 6,791 of VZRQ01006834.1, read as the reverse complement.
ATCTTCAGCTCCGTCTCCCATGACTTACTTTCTCTTTCCTTCTGACTTTGAGGTTGCCATGATATTTTTGGGCTTCATGTTGGAGAAAAAGCCTCCTTCCCTTTATGCTGCTGGCTCCTCAGCTCAACTCTAGCTACGTTGGTTGCAGAAAGCTCTATCGGCTCCCACCGGGGCTGCGCGGGGCCGCATGGTGGGGGGAGGGAGATCTCCAGTNCCCCCCCCGCCCACGGGAGGCTCAAACACAAAAGAGAAGTTCCTGCGTCTCCACGCGGTTTAAATACGTCAATTTCGAGGAGTGTTATTGGTCTAAACGACTGTCCATCAACTCAGGTTCAAACCACCACAAGCATATACAAAGTCTTTCTATTAGAGATATTTTTTACTCTTTAAAACTCTGTGCTCTAATATCCTATGTCTTCTTTTTAATCCCTAAACAGAGCGTCATTTGTCTTTTTATCTTGGGAGGTAACTTTGAAAGGATGACGCTTGCTATCTTCCTCAGTTTGGCCATTAGTGTTTTCTTAGATATGCTCTCACAAGGAGAAGCAGAGCCAGAGCTCACCAGTGTACCTTTGGAATCCCAGTGGTGCACTCAGTGGATTTCCTCCTAGGCACCATCTGCTCAGAAGTTTGAGGAGCTGAGAAAGAGGGGGCTTACTATTATGACAGCATCAGCTTTGGCAAAGGATTTGTATTCCTTCAGCGAGACCATCCGCTCCAAAAGACTTGATGCAAACCATACTTCAACAGCAGCCTCAGGTCTTTTTCTCTCCCCAAAGAACACACATTCCTCAAGCCTTTGATAAAATTTTAACAGTTAAATAACACTGACTAAGCTTTTCTCTTTTGATAGTTTGAGTGGTACGTGAACATAATTCTTTCTGGTAGAGGAAAAAAGATAGGGCTCGTATGCTTTCATATTCACACTAAAACTGTCCTGGATGATACAAAAAGAAGTCATACAGTGACGGTGTCCAAGCTAAATTATTTTGCCAAGGCCCAGTGAAAGCAATGATCACAGAGAACTATGCATTTACTGGTTAATGAATACCAAAAATGTATAAAAGCAAAAATTCATCATTATTTCCTAAATGTACTGGCATAAGCATAAGACAAAGGAAATAGCTCTTACAATTACCTTCCCACAACTAATATGTTAATAATCAAGACCTTTAGCTGGCACAAACTGACACAGATCTCAGATTTAACCATATAGCTCAGAGTATTATTTTTCATGGTTCAGCAACAGAGTTTCTAAAATATGTTCACTTATTAGCTAATGTTAAATCAAGCCTAATCTGAGAATTACAATAACAACAACAACAGCTACAAGGGGCAGTCATTATTCATTTAAACAACCATGACAGGTCATTTGACCTGTTTCAGGCTCAAGATCCAAAATTAAATTTTGAGCACTGAGCAGAGGATATGAACAGCGACTAACACATGGATGTAAACATTCTCTGAAGGAAGGCAACAAAGCAGTAAGACAATTTTCCTCTTGGATATTCTTGCTAACTATGAAATTGAATTACCCACTCAGATCTACAGCTCAGTGACATGTCTTGTAAAAACCATCTCAGGTATTGAAATAGAGCATTTAAATACTAAGTCAGTGTCTCCATTCCCATGTCCCTCATTGACTGATTTATATATATAAGTATATATATATGTGTGTGTGTGTGATACCTTGTTTGTTAAAAAAAAAATTAGTATTGCAGAGTTTTTGTAAAGATGTTCAGAAGTCACTTTTCTTATTCTGACTTCTTATTAATTTATATGTCAAAAGGCAAAGGCCAAAATCTCAGCTGTAATCTCATGTGTAAAAGGAATGGGTTAATACTCTGAAGAAGTCTTACACAAGAAACATTAATATAAAATATAGATAGATTCAAGACTGAGATTATGCACTCAACCAGTGAAAAACCACATTATAACAGCTGAGAGGCTAAGGTGGCTCAAAGGCCAACTCTACTTTAGACTCTCCTGTTCTAAAGTGAAAGAGCCACTTGTAAAACCAGAATTTTCAACAATACTTCTGCATCAGGTACATATAATTTAACAGCTTTTAAATAACATTTTAATCAGAAAACTATCTTTTGATCTACACATCTGTTACGGAAAAAGGCAGCATGTTTTCCTTTGCATTAAGGTACTCTAGATTATCTAACTGTTTTCTTTTGTGCAATTGTTTTCTTGAAAGTGCAAGACTTACTTTCAACCTGTTTCATTTTAGCTTGCTAAAAGTAAAAGATCTGGTACCCTCAGGAACCAAACATCAGTGTCCTACAGACCTTGCCACTGAATGAGCACCATGACCAATATATTACTAACCTTAATCCCACAGTGGGGAACTAGTTCAAATAAATTCTGATGCAATGCTATTCTATATATACGGTGTTCTATCTAACACAGAAGTTAATTCTCTCATGAAACCATGCATTCGCTCCTATTTGTTGTTATACAAAATGAAGTTTCACAGGAGAGCTTAAATAATACTGGTTTTTGTCTTTCTTTTTACATATGGTTAAAAAATATCCCTTTATTTGTTTCGTATGTTCTGTTTACAACTTTTCTTGTGGGATGGGAAAAAGATATTACATGTGTTAGGAAAGCTTCCCAAACATTTTGCATAGAAAAAAAGGCATTGAAATCAGATGCTATTATACAGCACCAGTATAATCCTGCTACATCTCTCACACAAAGATTCATCTTGAAAATTTCGAAGTTTACGTTGCATTTTGTGTTTTGGGGAAGTCTCACTCTGCTTCTCTTTGAGACTCATTAGCCATTTTGAGGATGGCTATTGTGCTACTAGTAAAGATATTTTTAATATAAAAAAATTTTGGCTACTTTAAGTAGTGGTCCAGTAACTTTTTCCGAAGAGGGCTAATTTTCAATGTACTGCTGAATTTTAACTAGAGTTATGTTTTCAGCTGAAATTACTGATTTTATCAGTTTGTTTTAGCAGAACTAGCCTGGCTCCATCTTTTTTTATATACTCCCTTCAAATATACCTGCACATTGATGAGATCCCCTCAAACCTTCTCTTCTTTAACCTGAGCAATCACAGCTCTCTGCCTTTTCTCATACAAGAGATGCTCCAGTCCCTCCATCGTCTTGGTAACACTTCACTGGACTCTCAATTGTAGCTTCACATCTATACTGGAGAGATCAGAACCAGACACAGTACTCAACCTTTGCAGCCTGAGTAGAGGGAAGTGATCACCTCTTTCAGCCTGCTGGCAGTGCTTTCCTCATGCAGACCAGAATACTGTTTAGGCCTTCTTTGTTGCAAGGGTGCATTGTCTAATGCAACTTCTTTAAACATTAGACTCCTTTCCTTCATGGATGCCTGTATGGAGTCATTTAGGCTTCAACAGCCAGAAAGTGGGCCATATGGAAGTACTTCGCTGCAAAAAGAACTTGGACTAAACCTCACAGAAAATTATATTCTTTTATTTTACTCTAAGATTTGGAGGATAGATAATTAGAAGCCATCACAAAGCAGTGTAATCTAAGAAAACCGGAAAACATTTGAGAAAGTTTTCTCCCTAATTTGGTCTCACTATCAGCATGTATAATCCACTGTGAGGCCAGTCTATATAAAAGATCATTCAATATATCACAATCTTCCCAGAACTATTCTGTAAAATTAGCATTTTACTAACATGTTTTATTTACTACACAGATAGGCAGATAGAAATATATACATTTCAAAATGAAAAAGGGAAAGACTGAGAATTTAAACATTTCACAACACCCTCTTCGTTAAATATATATAGGTAGGACTGTATGGTCTCCTTCTCTGCTACATTTTAAGTCTTTTGCTACTTCTTATTCCAGTTCCTACTCTGGGCCGCTAGGAACAATTTTTGCCACTGTTGATGACTTTGAATACATTTTGGTTTGAGTAAATAATGGGAGATTTTTAGTGATGCCTGATTAGAGATCAAAGCTTTTCCTTCTTGTTAACCGTATACTAACATACTACACAGTAGTGTATGAGAGCCATTCCTAGAAAATCCAGAACAGTTTAAGAACATTGTTAGACTTCACATTCAACTACTCTCATGAAGACTTTTTATTTGTCAAAATGAAACAAAACATACTAGAAGCTTCCTAAGAATGGAACTTTGAGAAAGAAGCAATAAAATGAGTGATGCAGGTCTGTAAAGCAGTCCACTTGAATGCCAGTATATGATGCACTTTACAGGCATGACTGTGCTTCATATGCACACTTCCTTATAAACTAATGAAGTTATACTGAAATAGTTGCCAAGACTAAGCTTAAAAAAAAAAAAAAAATTCTACAAGGTCTAATACCAGTATCAAATATCTAGCCACAGAGTAAGTGCAATCAGCACATACACGGTTTGCAACCCTCTCCCCCCGGATATTATGTATACACACACACCCACACATACTCATAACTTCTTCTGCCTAAAGCAATTTCCCAAAACATTATTTGTTTTCAGTGGGTTGTTCATCTACAATAGTGGATACAGTGGAGTTGAATAGATTTGATAGATTTTTCTCCCTTCTTAATTAGGATAATGTATCTGTTCGCTCCAGATCCTCAGCCAGAAAACTTATCTAATGGAGACTACAAGGCTGTGCCCTTAAACTGTAGCACTTTAAATTAGATGAGCAGAACTAAGAGCCAGAATGATTAGGTGAAAGATGTGCTGAGATTATTAAACTACTCAGACTGTCTGAAAATTCACATCTGTCCCACAAAGACCTTGAAAGCTGCTGTTGGAGGTTAGGATTTTTCCTTTTATTTCTTTCTTGCAGGGAATTTCTCCCCTTTGCTGCCTAAGACATTGTTAAAAACGACCGAGACAATTATGCAAAAAAGGGGAATTTATTACCAAATGAAAAAGTTAACAATTGAAGACCCAAAATGGTGATCTGCCTGTCTACAAAACAAAGGAGCAGCACTGGGTGATCAACCACCGGTAGGGTATGGCCAGAGGCACACTCGAAGGTCTGGGGAGATATATTTTATACCCCGCAGCTGCGTATGGCTCCTCCCTGGACCCCACCCCTTTAGTCTGTTCCGGTTGGCTCATTCGCATCCAGGGGTCATCTGACTGGGTTGAGGTGTACCAATGGGGTTTGCCTCTTGCTCCCCTTATGCTAATAGTGATTAGCACCCATACCACTCCTCTTTTAAGAAAGTCCAAAACCTTCTATAACAAAATCTCTAGTAATACAACACATTAACTTCCATTATAACAAAACTTATTGCCTCAACTAACGCCCTTATTAACATGTGCAGAAACCTATTAAATTCATAGTAAAAGTATCAACGTCTCAATATGAAAGCCAATTCCCTGTATCTATTTATAACAGGCATGATAATGGTGATACTTAAGAGACAAAAGATGTGGCTGGGAGGAGGAGGAGGGGGAAGGGTGCAGGTTGCTACCGTCTCTTAGCTGAGGAGCTTTCTCTTGGGAAGTGCAGAGATTTTGGCTGGGGGGTGAGGGCCTGCACTCGGCCCTCGCTCACTCTTTCACTCTCAGGATTGGAGGTGAGACAGTCGTGGTCTTGGTGCCAGGCTGCTGCTGTGGGGAGAATTCATTGCCACCGCGGAGTTCTGTCCTGCACTGCTTCTCTTTACTGTGGGTGGGCCTTTGCTCGTAAGAGCAGCCTTTGAACTGAGACCTTTTCAATACCTGATCTCACTGGAAAGGAGATCACAATCTGCTTGGGTGCCTTGGGGGAAAACCTGGGACCCTGACTCCCTACCTGCTCTGGAGGGAGCATCTCCTGGCTGCTTGCGGGACTGCTGCTGCCGCTGCCCAGCCCCGCTGTTTTCTGCTGCTGCTTCAGTTTTTTTGCTACACTTTAACCTAATAGCCTGTGTCTGCCTGACCCCCGCTGCTCCTGGCACAGCTTTGGAGTTTTTGCTACATTTTGTTTGCCATCCCAGGTGTGCTCCTCTTCGCTGTTCCAGCTGCTTCTCCGAGGTTCCTGCTACAGCCCATTTTGCCATCCGGAGGGGCACTGGGACCAGCTGTCCCTGTGGGCTTGTAGAGGAAGCCCCTTTTCTATCTCTCCTGCCAGCTTGCCCGCCGTGACCCACGTGCAGAGGGGCGGCCGCGCCACAGCGCCCCCTGCAGGCGGCGGGGGGAATCACCGCACCTGCCCTGCCCGGCCGGGAGCCACCAGCGCCCCTGCCGGCTGTGAGCAGAGCAACAGCGAAGGGGAACGTGCCTGACAGCCGAGAGAAGGCTGTCACTGGGCTTCTGCTTCTCTGTGTTGTTGCTGCCGGTGTTGTTGTTTGTTTGTCTTGTTATGCACATACATACTAGTAAAGAACTATTATTCCTTTTCCTATATCTTTGCCTGAAAGCCCTGTAATTTCAAGGTTGTAATAATTTGGAGGGTAGGGGGTCACATTTCCATTCCGAGGGAGGTTCCCACCTTCCTTGGCAGGCAACTGTCTTTCAAACCAAGACAGCTGCAAGAAATGCTTTGATCTGCTCTCTCAGATGCAGAAGCATTGAATTGGAGTTGGAAGGGACTCATCAGGATCACTTTGAAACTGCCTTGCTTATGACCACTAGCTCATATCGCTGCAGCATCCTCTACTTCAGGCCACTGTTGAATAATATTCACACATTCATTCTTGAGTTGTTGCCTTTTTCTGGGCTTGAAATTAAAAGCTAAACATGATTAGAGGGGAAAAAATGGTTTTACCTTGGATCCTTGGTGCGTACCACTGTCGTGGTTTGACACTGGCCCAGTGCCAGACGCCCATGAGAGTTGCTCGCTCACTC
>VZRQ01006833.1:256046-285469 GCA_013397975.1 Machaerirhynchus nigripectus | reverse complement strand
GGGATGCGGAGCCAGGAGCTGCGGGACGGCCCCGGAGAGTGCAGGAGGAAGGTGAGGGAGCGGCCCGGCCGTGCTCGTCCCGCATCCCGGGGCTCGTCCGGTGAAGGGTCGCTCCCGTGCTTCGGCTGTGCCAGCCGGACTTGCTGGGGGCTCTCCAGGAACTGCGAGCACTTGGTGCCCTGAACCCCTGTCAGACTTGGCGGGGTTAGGGATACCGAGCTCTCGCGTATCCTGACCTGAGCCAGCTCTGTGTTCCCAGTTTGCTGAGCCGCTGCTGCACGAGCACTGGAACAAAACCAACGCGGAGCTCCGAGAGGTGATGTTGCTTTCTCTTTAGTCCTTGCTGCCTTGTATTTATTAAACCGGTTTTTAACTTGAAAGTCATTGTGTCTCTACTGATTGTCACTCATCTTGCATCACAGCAACCCCAAGTTCTGATAAACAAAAGGCAAAGAAGTGAAAGGGGTTAAGTAAACTTTTAAGAAGCCTCCTCACAGCTGTATTCTTAAACGTCAGAAATCTGTTCAGACTCTGAGCAAATTTTCAATGCTCACCATGTAAACATCTCAGGTGCATAAAATATAAATAATGTAAAAAATATAAATCTAAATATCTCAGGTGTACCTGCTATGCTGTGGTGCTTCCTCATTCTTTATTCCACCCACCTGCTGCTCCAGTGCTGCAGCCCCGTGTCACTGTCACTGTGGTGTTTCCCATGTGACAATGACACTCAGCTCAGGACCTGGTGGGCACCTTGGACACTCAGATGAGTCCACCTCTGCAGAGGCGGATTCTGCTGGGATTTCAGTGCTAGATGGTGCTCCAGAAAGTCCAGAAGATCCTGGGGGACAGAACCTCTGGCACTCATGGCCCTGCTGCATCTGTTGTGTCTCCAGGTGGAGTCAGAGCTGCACAGGAAGCACGTGAGAGAAGCTTGGGGCGATCAGCTAACGCAAAAAAACAAGGTATGGGGGGTGTTCTGGTTTCTGGGAGGACTCTGAAATGCGTGTGCAGTTGGAGATGTGACACCTGTGCCACGGGAGCTGCTGGCAGGAAGGGCACTGTTAACAAAGCCATCCAGCTTTCAGGAGTCTGTGGATTTTCTGAGCTAAAAGACGTTTCTTTGTGTCAGGCTAACCTGTAATGCTGTTTTCTTTTGGCTGGGAAAGGAAGAGGTGACCGAACTGGAAGAGAAGGAACGTTATGAAAACGAAACGGCGCGAGGGGAAGCGCCGGAGAGGACGGGACAAGAGGAGGAGAAGCGTCGGCTGGAGGAGAAGCAGCAAGCGGAGACGTTGCTTCAGCAGATAGAAGAACTGAAACTACAGGAGACAAAGGTAATCTTGGCTTTCTCCTCATTTGAGAATTCATTGCTTCACTTGGAAATACAGCAAGGCTGACCTGACCTCTTCTCTCTGTGTTTGCACTGCAGGGAGGGCTTTCCCTGCCTGCAGAGGAGCAGAACAGGGTGCAAACTCCGGTCAAATGTGCTCTTTGGGACGGTGTAGCTCTCTGATGTACCCTCTCTTGGTGCTTGTTTTTTCCTTTTTAGGCAACAAAGCTGAAAAAGGAACAAGAGAATTTATTAAAGCAGCAGTGGGAGCTGGAGAACTTGGAAGAAGAAAGGAAACAAATGGAAGAGCACCGGAGGAAGAAAGAGCTTGGGTAGGATACCAAGTGGAGCTTGATTTGGATAGAATCTGTTCCTGTGTCCACAGCAGTACTTGGGGCTCAAGGAGATATTCCAGGTAGCAATGCTAGGATGTAAATATTTGGTTTTTGGTGGACTCAGCCACAGCAGCCAAGGAGCAGAGGCACTGGTGCTGTTACTGCTTTTTGTTCCTGGTAGCAGGTTCCTCACTGTCACAGATGTACCTCCCTGAGTGCTGCTGTACAGTGACGTGGTGCTTTAGAGTCAGTGTGATACTGGCTTTTTTTAAATTTTGCTTCTTTTTTTCCACTTTCAGTCGCTTTTTGAGGCATCAGTGTGACATCCAGTTAAGGAGACGAGCGCAGCAGATACAGGAGGAGCTGGTAAGAGATTCATTTATACTTTATAGATGCTGTGTGGTGAAAAAACTTGTTCTCTGTGTGTTTTTGTGTCTGCCTGATTCCTACAGATCAGGAGGCATAGGAGCACAAAGCTCCCAGGGAAGCAGCAGATGGAGCATCTTGCTGAGCACACCCTTGACCCTGTCACCAGTAATGCCCAGAGGAGCCCTGCACACAGGCTGCAAGGCTGGTGGAATAGTTGTTAATCTCGTGGTTATTCTCTAGGAGACAGACAGGCAAATCTTATCAGCCCTCCTGGAGAAAGAAGATGAGGATCAGCGCCGGCAGATCGCGCGGCGGGAACGGGCGGTGGCAGATGTGGCCTGGATGAAGAGGGTCATCGAGGAACAGCTCCAGCTGGAAAAGGAGAGGGAAGCAGAGCTCGAGACTATGTTTAGGTGAGTCTGCCCACCTCTGAACCTCACCTGAAGAGTCCATGTGTGCTGAATGTTCCGGGTCAGAGGGTCACTGAAAAGCAGAGGTGGGGTGGACACACCAACTGCCAGGGAACAAACTTGAAGAGAAACCCAAGTGCTCCTCTAAAGCACAGGATAGCTCATCTGTGCCTGTGGAGTATACAGGGCTTTTTACCCCAGAGATAATTCTTCCTCTCTCCTTTAGGGAAGAAGCTAAAAAAATGTGGGAGAAGAGGGAAGAAGAATGGGCAAGAGAGAAGGCAGCCAGAGATCGCCTGATGAATGAGGTGATGATGACACCTCTGTTGATGATGTGTCTCCCTTGGCTCAATGAAACCATCATTCCACTTGTAACCCAGCACTCTCTGGAGAGTCAGAGCCTTCCATACCAGGGTGGAATTTTTCTGCTTGTCTGGTGTGTTCTCTGGGAACTGTTTAACCACCTTCTCCCTGCATCCCCTCCCTTGGCACAGGTCCTTGCAGGCAGACAGCGGCAGATCCAAGAGAAGATGGAGTTAAACAGACGGGCCCAAGCAGAGTCCATAAAGTATCGAGAGCAGCTGATCAAAGAACTCGAGGAGGCGAAGGAAGGGACTCGTCGGGAGAAGGAGCAGGAGGAGGAACTGCAGCGAGCCTGCAGGAGGGAGCTGCAGGCGCAGGTAGGCTGAGCTCCCCAGTACACACCTGGCTGGTGAGGCTGCCCCATCTCACCCGATTCCCTGTGCCCAGGGGACAGAGCACAGCTTGAGAGAGGAGGAGGAAGAGCAGGAGGGATGGGCCCGGCAGCACCGTGAAGAGCTGGAGCATCGGGAGGGCGAGCAGGGCTGGCACAGCAGGGTAAGGTCACACCTGGGTCACCCTGGCACAGGGGTCACTCTGACACACGAGCCCATCACAGAGGGTGACGGCATCAGTTGTCTCTGATCTGCACTTTAGCTGTCACAGTGCCAGGGCACAACCCTGGGCTGTTCCTTGCCCTCCCAGAGCTCTACAGTTCTCTCTTTTCTCTTTTGCTGATATTGGTTAAGTTAGGCCCTATCTTTTACACAATTTTTGAGGCAGATGCCTCAAATGTTGCTCAGTGCTGAAGGGGATTTATTTGCTCTATTAATGCAGTTGGTACAGTGCAGCTCCCCTGCTCAGTGTCTTTGCTGTCTGTCCTGCTTTGCCTGGCTCTAAAATCAGATTTGAGTAACCCTACCTAAAGCTCCTGCCCAGCACATCAGCTTCTGTGCGTGCTGAGCAGTGTGTGGGGATTAATTCCCGAGCCCATAAACCAGTGATGGTCTTTGTTTTGACCCCATTAGTTCTACAGTTACCCAAGAGCAGCTTGGACCTGAGGAACGAGCAGGAGATGCAGCTCCAGACTACAGAAAGAAAACTCCAGAAACTCAAGGAACTCCTGAAATAATGGTGCCTCTGGAATAGCCTACAGTGAGACCAAGACTTGACTCAGTGCATTTCTGAAAACATTCAGCTGTGGCCCAGCTGAAGAGGAACCAATTTCTACTCTCTTCAAGAATGTGGAGGTGTGAGCACCTTCAGAGAAGTAAACTGCTTCATTTTGCATTCTGGAGTTGTGCTCATGTACTTAAGTATGTGAGAGGCTGAGGCAACCCAGCAAATAAAAGGCTCCTGTGGACCTGAGCCATGAGAGAATCTGTGCCTCCCCAGGAACAGGAGCTGTGAAACACCACAGGCTGTGTCAGACTTCCACCTTGGAGAATCAGGCTGTGCCTGGGTGCCCACTGGACCTTGAGGAGTTAATTCATAATGCACACTGCAAATCAGTCAGATGAGTGCTGTGACAGCAGTGCTTGTCCAGTTCCTCTCCAGAAGGTGCTGGAGACTTCATTAAATGTTGTATTTCACCTGTTTCATAAATAATGAATAATTGAAACCTGAACAAGGATTTGTTTTTTTAACATGAGCAGACTACTGCAACAGGAGGAGGTTGAGTTGATTGTTGCACTTCATTCCTTGCTGTTACCATCAACTACTGCAGCTTGACATCAGCCCTGTCACAATGCACAAGGAGCTGTAACAGGGCTGTGACAAAGACTGGAGCCACCTCAGCACTTCACTCAAGTGCAGAAACCTTTCCAAAGCTCTTTAGAGAACCAGCAGTCAAATAACCCCACATTATATTTCACACACTTGAAAGGGTTTTAGCATTTTATAGTAATACTGTAAACAAAAGATTAAAAGTCAAAGTATTGTACAGACAGAATGACACTGATAAATACAAGGTTTGGAAAAAGGCAAAAAAGCTTTTCCTTTCCTCTGCAGCATTTTGTAAAGGAAGAGCAAGTTTACAGGGGAACAAGAGGAGATTTAGTCCTAAAAGAAAAACACACCTTTGTTATTTGAGGTGCTACAAACTCTGTGACTGCAGTGCTGTGAGTGGAGGGTTCATGAACTTGCTGTTGGGGGTTCCTGTGGGGTGTGAACCACTCTGATTTCAGTGTAGCTGGAGCAGGGGCTGGCAGTTCCTACAGTGTCCCCTGGTTTTGGATCAAAGGCAGGTTTAAATAAATGATAAATTACACCATAGCTCAGTGTCACCCTGCTTTGGAAAGCAGGTAAGATATGTTAAAGAACAGCACACAGAGGTGTCCTGAGAGACTGAAAAATACCATCTGCTGCCTTTCAGCCATGCTAATTTAAGGAAAAGTTCCTAAAAGATTCTCAATGTATTTAATTAATTGCCAGTTGCATGACTTTGAAGTAGGTTTTCACAAAGGTCATTTGCAGTTTTAATCCCAGCCTGCCTGTGCTGTCAGGGTAGAGCTGCTTCTGGGGTTCAGAAGGACAGAGAGGAAATAAAACCCCACAATGAAGAACATTAATTTACTGGGCTGTCATCTCCTCTCTCCATTCCTTCCCTCCCTCAGACTCTGGGAGCCAGACACAGCACCAGGAATCCAGCAGTGCTATGGCACTTGTGCTTAGATATATCCACACAAACACACCATGGCTGGCTCCTGGGCAGTGACAACACACTTCCAAATGGGACACAGGCAGAGGCAAAAATCAGTGATTTCCTGCCACCACCTGAAATTCAGACTCCCAAAAAAATTCTCCTTTTTGAAATTATGGGCTGACACACTTTTGTGAACTGTTATGGATGAAGAAACCTGGAGTACACATGGCCACTGGGGCCAGGCAGCCTGGCAGGGGTTACTCAGCAAGTTGTCAAATTTTGAAAGATTTGCATGAAAAACTTAGGAGATACAAGAAATGCTTTCACATTTGGATATGTTGAGGTACAGAGGTTACGTGCTGTGGCAGACACAGCTGCTTTTGCACTGGCACTCTTCTAACTTCCTTTTTTTGTTAATGAGCACAGAAATCTTCAGTGAAATTGCATCTGGAGTTGCTGAGAAATGCTGCTGCAAACAAGACGGTGCCTCAAAGATGACAGGAAAATTCTGCAGGAAACTTAACAATGAATTACTAACTCAGAAACAAAGGATAGTATTTTAACCACTAATGCCCTAAAGTAACATCAAACATATATATTAATGGCATAGTGACAACTAAAAGAAATAACTATTAAGTTTCAAATTCCTTCCAAAACAGATAAAGTGACAAAGACCTTGCAGAGTTACACGTAACAAGCTTGGATGCCCACAACTACTACTGGTTTAGCAGACTAAAAACATATTGCACAACAGTTGATATGGGAACAGAGAACGTTGGGCTTGTACCCCGTTACCAGGACAAACCTTCTTCCTGCTGGGAGCAGTCCCGGAGCCTAGGGAGCCTCAGCCAGCGGGATCCCGGCAGGGGAGGCTCCGGAGGGACGGAGATGCTGCCCTCCCATCCGTGCAGTGGTGTCAGAGCAGTTCCACCAGCAGGATCTGAAAGCAGAACGTGGCCCCAAGGAAACATCTACAAGAGCTCGGTACAGTGCTGGGACATGAGAGTGGCTCGACAGCTACTTGCAACATGCTATTATCCATAACTACACTGGCAACACAGGCACAAAATAAGGCAGTGGGTTAAATTAATCATAAAATTGTTAGAAAACATGCAAAAATAATACTGAGTTTAAAAAAAAAAAAGAAAAAGTTCCTTGCCCCTTTTAAGTTTTTTCCTCATAAAAATGCGCATAGTTCCACACCTATATGTTGAAATCCAACCTTTTAAAAAAACCCCAGAGTAAAAAGCCCCGAGTGCCTCAGTTGTTGTTCTCTTTGGTTGTGATGGTGACCAGCTGCTTGGCGGCCTTGGCGATGTCGTAGGCGCACTGGATGACCTGCTGTGTCACCAGCTGGATGTCGGGCGCGGGGCTGGGCTCCGCGGGCAGCGCTTTCCTGCACTCCGACTGCAGTCTGTAGGCGCTGGATGTCAGCAGGCGCAGGGAAGTCCTCACCAGCTCCGACTTGGGCTTCTGGGAAGGGAAAACAGAAGCTGGACCAGGCAGAACAACACAACCTTTTAATTAGCCGGGAGCGCTCACAAGGGTTCCTTTGATGCGGGATGGATGGCTGTGGCCAGGCGCTGCTTTCCCCTCGTGGCAGCGGGCAGAATTCCTCCTCTCAGGGAGATCCCAAACGGCTGCCAGGCAGCAGGCGGGGAATACTGCTCCATGGCCTCCCTGAGGAAGTTACTCATGCACATTTCTGGTGCCTGTTTACTGTCCCAGCCCACGTCCTGGCTGGCAGGAGGGGACGGCGTGTCCGGGACGATCGGGACAACAGCCTCGGCTCTTTCCTCGCAGTTTTGGAGAGGTGGGTAAGACTTTACAAGAACTCAGCCACGGGGATTTCACTCCCTAAATTTGCTGCGAGCAAACAGATCGCTTTGGTGGATGGATAACGGATCTAAACGTGGCTGCAGGAAAGAAATCCAGGCAATGGCACTCAGATGGAAAAGGGGGTGGTGAGTCTGGTGAAATTCCCATACAACCACACAACTCTTCATGCCAGATCCAGGTACCTCCAGTTTTGTGCAATTCTTAAGAGTTTTAAGTTCAAGAGTACAATTAAAGGCCTGCACTCATGCTTTAGCCCTTCCCAGCTGCCGTGCTAATAAACACAAAGGTGCATCATAACCCCATCATTTCTCCCTAACATTTTCATTTCAGGAAAATAATTTTTGCTTTTCATTCTGAAGGGAAATTACAGGGCCAAAACCATTCTGATGCTGGCAGGTACTTACTTTTGGGAACAAGGCTGCCATTTCTGTCACTGCCACATGTATTCTCTCGGAGCACGGTATATAGCTGCAAAAAAGATGCCCTGGGTTATTTATTGTGTAGAGATTCCCGTCCCTCTTCCAGTTCACTGCTCAGTGATTGTTATTCTAAAAACAGCCACGTGGCTTCAGAAGAAGCAAGAATTTAACCAATAGTGCAAAATTATTTCTTAGATTTTTGTTGTCCTTCAGAGTTGGTTTGAAGGAATAACTCCATAATTTTTATATGAAACATTCTCAGGGAAGTCTCCATTTGTGTGCAACTTCAGAACACCAAGATGCCTTCTTCATTAATTAATACCCAGTAAACAGACAAGGCAGAGTTCTCACACACATGCATCCCCAAACTACCAACTACATTCACAGTCTGTGAGTTCTAGGCTAAATATTCACTAATTCTGATGAGTTAGTTAATAAAACAAAGGCAGATTCCGTGAATCCTCATAGATTTCACTTCTGATTTATATAACAAATGAAAATTGGTCTGTTCAAAATAGATCTTACCATAAACTGCTGTGAATAGTGAAGTGTTAGTGTGCTCTCACACAAGTCTCATTTCAAAAGATTTGCTTTTATGCTTCAAAGACTCAACTTTAGCATAAGTTAGTTCACATGATCCAATCTTAAGCATGAGAATCTCAAAAATCACAAAGCATTAAAGAAAACTATTCAGCATGTGTGGGTTAGGGTAGCTCAGTGCCCTTTCAAGCAAAAGGAGCCCCCACACCCACCCCCCACCCCCAGTCATTATTTGATCTTCTTGCAATACCAAAGGTGCAAAAAAATGAGTCACTTGCAAATGCACTGAGAGAGAAGCAACACACTGGGGTCATTTTGGCAATGCAGGAAAATTGCTTGAAAAGAAGTATTTCCATGTGTCTCAAGTCACGAGTTCTTCCAAATAAACTAAAAGTGGAGAGAGGTCTTCCAAGTTCACCACAATTCCCCTTCTGTTGTTAATGATTAATCTGATCCCTGCAGCCACACTGACCACCCTACTCGTTAAAAAGTCAATTTACTGATTAAACCCTTCACTAACAAGCCAGAGAAAGCCCTGAGAATAACCTGAATGAGAGGCCCAGGTGAACAACACGTGTTTCATTGTATGTTCTCTAGGTCAGCTGCAAAGTTTCCAGCGTGGCCTGCAGGAATGGCTTTAGTTTCATGTCTAAACACTCACTGTGAGCTTGTGAAATGCTCTGACACTGTGTTGGGTTTACACACATTCCAGTGAGACATCAGGAAGATATTCAAGTAGTGAGAGCTTGGAAAAGGAATCCCTCATTAGCAGTAAATTGTGTTAATCCCTTCCTCCAATCCTGACATTTGTTGGCCGGGGTTTGAACCTGGGCAGTTCTGTTTGAAGGAGGCTCTCACTTAAATTTCACTTCTATTTTAGGCATTAACAAACAATATTCTGGTCAGGTTTGAAGATACCATATAAACACATTTTTTTCATGGATTTGGGATACAGATGATCTCATTTGACCCCCAGCTGTAGAAACACTTGAGGGGCCTCAGCTGTCAGGTGAGAATGTTCCACCTTGGCAATGTGGAACTCCTGCTACTTTTGCAATGGTGCAATGAAGCAGCAACCACGTGTTTTGTTCATAAAATCACAGAATGCTTTGGGTTGGAAGGGACCTTCAAACCTCAAAGATTTCTTCCTAAAGGAAGAAATTCTTCCCTGTGAGGGTGGTGAGGCCCTGGCACAGGGTGCCCAGAGAAGCTGTGGCTGCCCCATCCCTGAAAGAGTCCAAGGCCAGGTTGGACAGGGCTTGGAGCAACCTGGGATAGTGGAAGGCGTCCCTGCCCATGGAGGGGATTGAACAAGATGGGCTCTAAGGTCCCTTCTAACCCCAACTATTCTGTAATTCCATGATGCAACCAAGCTGTTGTAACTTAATTTATCTCAACAGACAATAAACGAAACAGAGGCAAGGAGAATCCTTTACACCAGAGCCAGCTGCAGCTCCAGTCTGTGGTTCTGTTCCCCACTCATCACTACTGGGAGCTGAAGGGGCTGTACCACACCCCTGGCCTGGAGGGGCTGCCTGCAGTTCCTTCATCCCTTGGCAGCATTTCATGCATCGCCTTCCACGACCCCCGTGTGGCCGGAGTGGGAGGGGAAAGGGGCAGCAGAGAGAAGGAGAAAGGACACTGTGCCTGGGAGGCAGGGACAGAGGCCAGAGTACCAGGAGGCAGGGCCGGGCTGCTGGCTGGTCAGAGGCTGCAGGGGGGCTCGCTCAGCCCCGGGGACCCGCGTGCCGAGGCTGTGTCTGAGCTGGGATGTGCCCCCACGCTCCAAGGGCCTGCTCAGCCCGTGGAGCACAGGAAAAGGGATGGGAGAGAGTGAGAAACAAAAGGAAGAAGGGGTTTCATTAATAGATGATATTCTTGCAGCACTTTTTTTACTCTCCAGTTATCTAGGCAGCACATGGTTTTTCTCTACAACATTCCCAGCACGAGCTTGGAGGATGTGTTATTACATCCTCAAGTATCTCATTTTGATAAGGAAGCATTCCCCTGTGTTAAGGAAGCCAGGGAAGAGGAAAACAAAGAACAGCAGCTTCCTAGTTCAGTGTTTTGCAAGATAACACTCATCTAAGCATAGGCAAACACCCCACTCCACGTGTGGTACAGCAACCAAAAATGCAGCATAACAGGTTTTTTAAAAACCTGATCAATTGAACAATGAAAGCCAGGTATGCTGCTTTGTTTCCTCCAATAATTTAGAAAAAATTCACATACTGTAGAGTGTGATATACATAAAAACAAAACTCATTTAAAGCTTCTCTGTGAGAAACAAGCAACAAGAGATTGCACTGGAAAAGGTTACACCAAGGGCAATGAGCTCAGCACAAACACGGCAGAAATCGTCACTTGGCATGAGAAGGAGAGGCCACGCCGGCCCTGCTAAAAATAGCAAAGTACAAGAAGGAAAAAACACAGAACAAAAGTGGCCCCATTGTTGTGCACTCCTCTGAGCAAGGCAGGAAGTGAGGGCTCAACACAAACCGCTGCTGCTTCTCCCAGGCACAGAGGGCACCGAGCTGGGCCCACAGCAGAGCCAGACCTGCCAGCCTGCAGGGCCAGGTTTGCTGGAGCCCAGAGTGTTCCAGCCCCAAAATGTGCTCACACCTGGGAATATCTAACTCTGATTGACAGCCTTCTGAAAGAGCTGTGTGGGGAGCAGCACGTGATGATCAGCAAAGGCAGTACCACTTTTAGTCACCCACAGCTACTCTGGAAATTGTTCAGGTGGGCCAGAAGTTCCCTGGGGGAGCTGAAGCTGCTGCAGCCTGCTGTGCTCAGTCAGTGTTCTGCTTACTCAGCTGGGTCTGTGTCTAAACCCAATAGTTCAAAATACTTTTGCTGGTACATAACTTGTACTAATACCTCAGTAGGAAAGCCAAATTCTCACCCTTTCACAATTTTCTCCTGAAGCAAGACCTGCTGTTGCTATCACATTCTGTGGGCTGTGATCGCCTATGGACACAGAGGGGTGAAGACCCAAGAAACACTTGCAGTGAGTTCTCTACAACACATTTGATTTGTGTCTTATTCAACACTCCTTTTGCAGCAGGACTCACAAGTTAAGGGCAGGGCAGGCAGCACTGCAGCCAGAACCCACTCACAAGGGGCTGGTCACTTGTCCCCAGCTTGCCCTGTGGCACTAAGGACACCAGGGAACACCACAGACCTACACATTTTACAGGTGTGAAATAGTGGGGCTGTATTTCACTTTCACCTGTACTACAGGTGAAAACACCTGGAAAATTTCCTTTGTTTTCTCACCAGCTGCAGAGCTTTTCCAGCACTCCCTCCTTACCTGTCATGTTTGTTCTCCTGCGCCGCTCGCAGCAGCTCCTGGATGTTCTTGGTGATCTGCTCAGTTTTCCGAATCACATCTTCTGTACTGGGCAAACTGGAGCTGGGGGCTGGGTCTGTGTCTTCAGGGATGGACCCCTCCCCCTGCCAAATGACGCTGCGCTGCCGGCCCTTCCTGCCCGACCTGCAGGGGAGCAAAGCAGGGTTTGGCCCGGGGACAGAACAGTCTCCTGCCACCCCCAAGCTGGGTCAGCTCTGTCACAGCACCTACCCTGGCTCCTCCAGCTCCACGGGGGTGGTGGGGTTGTCATAATCACTCTCGGACACACTGCTCTGCTTCTCCAGCTTCGAGGCCTGCAAGGAACAGATTTACTTCAGCCTGTGCTGGAAACAGCAGCCCTGGGCTGTGCCAGAGCCGTGTCCTGTGCACGTGGATTTGCTCTTTGCACAACAGCTCCGGCAGCAGCTGCTACCCTGGAGCTGCTGTGCCCCTCTCCCCATGCCAGGCTCCTGCTCAGATTGTACCTGAGGCCCTGGGCACTGCCAGCACAGCACAGCCCCACCAGCCCGAGCACCCAGCATGGCAGGACAGACAGACAGACACAGCACAGCGTCCTTCCCTGCCACTGAAACTGCCCCACGGGCACACACTGAGAAGACCCCCAGGAGCAGAGGCCAAACGGAGAAGCAGCACCATGAAACAGGAGCCTCAAGAGTGAGCAAGAACCACTGGAGAAGGGGAGAACCCCCGAGAAAAAGAGGCCAGCCCAAGACAGCAAATCACAGCCCAGAGACCATGGGGGAGAGGCTGAATGCAGAGTGGAAATCAACTGGTGGGAGGCTGGCCCTGGGAAGGCTCCCACTGCAAAGTGGGAGCCCAAAACAAGGGCTGAAGACTGTGGCAATGGGGAAGCCAAAATAAAGACAGGAGACAGAGATGGGGGAGTCCAAACTGCAGGTGGAAGACCAAGGACATGTGCAGAGCCGATGAGACTTGGAGCTCATTACAATTTGGGGGCCAAGATGAGACTGGCTAAAGCCCTTTGCAAACTGAAGCCCAAAATGGGTGCAAGCCCAAAGTGTGAGGAATTGAAGCCCACTGAATGCTTAATACTGGTACAGAGTTGGAAGACCAAAGAAGTGAGAGGTGTACCCCAGAGCACAGGATGCAACAAGGGCAGGAGGCCCAACCATTGGAGTAGAGGGCCACGGAAGAATGGTGTCAAAAGGAGGGCAGGGGCCAATCCAAAATGGAAGCTGAAATGAGAGCAGGAAGAATGCAGGGATGCAGAGGCTGGATTGAGCTCTGTAGGCCCATTGCAAAGCGGGAGGCTGATCCAGCTGGGAGGCTGATCCCAGAGCAAAGGCTGAATGAAGAAAGGGATACCATAACGAGCTTGGAGGCCACATCCTCAGCCAGGCTCCAGGATCACTCACACATCTGCCTCAAGTCTTCCAGAAACTGCAAAGCTTTACCCAAGTGCCCAGCACAGCGTGTCTGGTGTCAAATACACCATGCTGGTGTCACTCTGATCATGGAGCAGCAGCTCAGGGTCTTTCAGGGCCCCAACAACCAGCCCTGGGGCTCTTACAGAAACCCTGAAGTCATTATGAGGCTATCTCAAGGGTTAAACTGTAAGGGACACTTCCAATGTGCATCCCTGACCCAAGCATTTTGAAATCTGCTTACCAAATAATACTTCTACCTCGAGGACAGACCAAAAATGTGACCAGGAACTGGTTTTCACTGTCTGAGATTCAGTACATTTGTTAAGCACTCATCTGATGTTAAACCCATCAATTCTTAACTGAAGCACCTGGAGTTATGAAACCTCCTCAATTTTAAAGTTACTTTGCACAGAAGGAAAAACCAGCATTTTTTGAAAACTCCTCTCTCAGGACAGCTGGTAGAGATCAGTTGGAAAAGTGACACGTATTTTGAAGATAAGAAACTACTACGTGTAGAGTCTGACCTTTCCCCCTCTCCCAGGTGTACAGAGACAACACCAACAGTGGCAAAGCTCTACCATCTGGTCAGAAATACAAACAACAGCGACGAATTACAAGAAGAGGATACTATGGAATCACTAATAGAGAATCAGTGTAGAATAAAAACAACCAACCAAACCCTGTGCAAGTTTCCAGTACCGCAGCACTGCAGCCAAACCCAGATTTCCACTTGGCCAAGCAGGATACTCCTCTTAAAGTTTTATCATCTATCCCTACTTGAAAATCTAATATTTTCTGGACTGATATGTCCAAACACTGTACAGTCAAAATAAAATGGGGACAGAAGGAATTAAAAAGCAGGTTCTGTGCCCTGGCAGGGGGAAGCCAGAGGAAACATTTAAAACTCCAAATTTGGTATCTGTAAGGCAAACAGTCAATCGGGACCACCTGGATTGGTGCAAGCCCCCAAGGAAAGCAGCTTTGAAGCTGGGCCTCATGCAGTGCTTTTAGTCAGCAGGAGAGTTGTACATTGGCTTAGAAATATCAGTGAGAGCCTGGAAAACCACTGTCCAAACAGCAGCCAGCTTGTCTTGGGGCTGTTGTGCAGCTGAATGAGTGAGCTGGAGAACTGTGCATGGTGTTAAAGGCTGAAGATGTGAAGTTAGAGAGAGGCAAGTGCCCAGAGCTGGTGG
Source organism: Machaerirhynchus nigripectus (assembly GCA_013397975.1). Lineage (NCBI taxonomy): Eukaryota > Metazoa > Chordata > Aves > Passeriformes > Dicruridae > Machaerirhynchus > Machaerirhynchus nigripectus. Next base: position 271,326 of record VZRQ01006833.1, on the reverse strand, counting down.
CAGCAGGAATGGAAGGGAGGAAGTTCTGCTCCATGCAGGATGGAAGGCCAGGCAGTGAGAGGGGGAAGAGAAAGGATGTGGTTCTGGGGAGATTGGCACCTCCTCCAGGTAAAAGACCCGATTGGGAAGGTACTTAACCCTTCGTGTGCTCTCATCCCTCGACCAGGAAAGCGTGGAGGGGAAGGAAGGTAGAGATGAAGAGGAGGTCACAAACGCACTCCTCCCGATCTAAAAATGGGAAAGAGAAAAAAACTCGGGAAAAACCAAAACCAAAACACAAACAAACTCTTAACTGAAATTAAAGGAACATTCTTAAAACCATGGAGATGACATAAAGGAAGAAGGATGTTGAGAATCTGGCTTAGCCTGAGTGGACTTAATTCTTTCAAAATACAATTGAATTCATGCTCATTCTAATACTGAGATTCCAGAGGTGCCAAATTCCACAGAGAATAAAAAAAAATTCACCACATGCCAAATTAACTAACTCCACATAACAAATCAATGCTTCAGAACAGCTACTCCTATCCAAATGTCCACCCAAATGACCAAAGGACGTACACAAAGCACTGTCACATTCTGCAAACACTGTCACACACAAATGAATTCTGACATTTCCTGCTGCCAGAACTGCCTTCGTATCAACATGACAATATAATTTAAATGATCCAGATTTCATTGTTTAAATTAATTTAATTGAAGGTGGGGACTGATTGCCTTGGTGCATTCAACTGTCTTCTGTGGAATGTGCATGGAACATTTGCCCTCCCTCATGCCAAAGGTAACTTCAAAATACATTTTAAAGGTCTTAATGATTTAACTGGAAGTGCTACCAAGAGGGAAAGGTATTGTCAAAAATCCACACATTTTAAATGTCTAAAAGATACTGTCCTATACTCCTGACCACAGGGCAATGTAAGAAGGTGAAATGAAAAATTAATTGTGCTAGTTAATTAAATGCACTTGTTAATTAATGCACTAGTGCGTGTTGGGTCACTTCTGTAAAGCATGAACACCTCAGTGAAAAATCCCTCTGGCTAACAGAGATCTCCCTCTCCACATCACACAGGAAAATACTAAACCAGAAGAATCTGCCTGACTGGCAGATCTAAACCATCTCCAGCCTCCAGTTCCAAACTCAGAATAAGAAACTGGTGGTCTGGAGAAAATTTTTCTATTTTATTTTATTTTTCCAATGTGGTTATGAAGTTCCACAAATTGGTACCTGTCTGCAGATCTCCAGAAATACATGAACTTTACCTACCTTCCTGGAAAACTATTTTATCCCCCTTCCTGGTTTTCAGACAATCACATATTGATATTTGAGATATATATATATAGTGTGTGGTTAAAAAACCAGCTGAGCAGAAGCCAAAAGCTCCAGTTTACATATTCCAGAACTGCTTTTCAAATCATCAGGCTCCTGCAGACATGTTAATACAGCAAACATGAACAATTCTCACAGTTCTTATTCCCTCTTGGTTTTTTTTTCCCTCTGAGGCAGAAGCTGAGTGAACGAGCAGAGCGGGAAGAGACAGGAAAGCTGAACATGAGAGGCAATGCAGAAGCAGCAGCAGTTTTACTCACGTGTGGAGGGAAGGGCTGCAGCCTGGTGATGTTTTCTTCTGGGTAGGTGACCTCCCCCATGGGCAGGTAGGGCTTCTGCCCCGAGCCAGTCTCGTACATGGACATGGGCCTGCTGCCCCGGGCCGACGGGCGCCGCTTTAGGGAGGAATTGCTGCTGGGGTCTGGGTACTCAGAACCACTTTGCACCTGATAGATATTGGTTGTGGCCTGTCTTCTGAGGTTGGTATTTTCACTCTGTAGCGTTTGGAGCTGAAAGAAATGTTTAGCAGTGGGACTTGGTTTCCTAAGAGCAAGTGCCAAAAGCAAAGTGACCACGCGACACTCGCTCGGCAGCTGTGCTAGAAAATCCAGGTACTGCTAGCTGGGGGTTCATTTCTATTTCAAAATCTACTTGACTTGCTTGGTATAAGCATAAAAACACCTTTGTTGCAGACCTGGAAATATTTAGGTGCTGATTTCCAGCAGCTGCTGGGCAGTAAACTAAGTTAGATGTTAAAATTGGCTGTCGTAGTCCAAAACACACGAGCCATTCCCTCCAGCCTGCTGTACTGGCACAGGAATCCTGGGATAGCATGAGGCTGTGGGGGGAAGGACTGCCAACACAACAGTTTTCCAAGCAAAGGGATCCATTTCAGCAGCCAATACAAGGACTTAGAAGACTTTAACATAAGGCCCATGAAATCTGACAATGCCAGAACTGCAGCACAGACACCAGAGGCAGCACAAAGGAACTCGAGCTTGCTCTGCAAAGCAAGGAGAGAGTTTAGCTTATGAAAATTAGGCATCAGCTACTGCTATCTAAGAAGCCAACAAGAAAGCATTTTAAAGCTTTTTATTATTATGTATTTATTTGGTAGTAAAAATGCACCAATTCTGATTATTTTGTGGACTTGGAGTAAGTTTGCTATATTAACACATCGGAAAGAAAAGATGCAGTGAAGAAAAACTGCAGCACAGCAATGATCTCCCTTCTACTACACCATGTAAATATCCTAAAGCCTCATTAATTCATAGGCCCCAAAGGTTTTGTCTTTTTTTAACCTGAATAGACTATATCTGTTTAAAGAATCTCAATATAAGTGCAAAGTTGATTCAATTGATGCAAGAGAAATGCTCAACCAGTACAAGCTGTTGAAAAACCAAGGAAACACCCTGAGATCTCCCAGTGTTCACCATTCCAACAGAATAGAAGAGAATGTTGGCACTTAACAGACAAGGATATTCCAATCTGCTGAATTAGCTCAGCCTCAGGTGCAAACAGTCTCACCACTCTCCAAAAGCCCTGCTCTGCCCCAAAACAGCGGGTCCACCCTACAGCCTGAACAGTTTTCTCTACACGTCCCTCTTGCAGGATTGCAATTATTTGGAAAACAGGATTTTCAACACTAGGTAAAGGGATTAATCTGAGGGTAAGCAGCCAGCCCTTTCTAGCCAGTATGGCAGGCAGGATAGTGTACTTAGATATAAATTGTCCTTTACCCCACAAAAATAAAGACAAGTGCACAAGATGTGTGCTGGCACTTGCTTCCTCATTGTTTAAAGCTGCTTATATTGAAGCAAGACAGCAAAAACACACAAGACTTGCAAAAACTGCCTTGTCACTTGGAAAACTGATGTCAAAGTTTTGACATAAGTCAAGTCCATCCTCATGACTTGCTGGGTCGGATCACCACCAGCACCATGAAAAAACAACATTCAAAGCAGGTGTTGCACGTAAATATTTATAGGCTCGTATCTGATCCCAAAGCAGCTCCACTTGAAAATGAGTTTTCTCACTATCCTAATACTGGATTATCTCATCCTCAGTTCCAGCAATTTTATTCTGACAACTTCAGACACCCCAAGAGCTGGAGGGGTTCCCTCTGCTGTGGCTGTTACCTTTTTCTGCATAATCCTCAGCTCATCACTCAGGTTGATGTTCACTTTCATTAACTGCTGAATCTTCACCTCAGAAGCCACCAAGGCATTTTTAACCTGCATATATTCCTGGGCTGTCACGGGTCCATCTGACAAGTCTGAGTCCAAGCTCTAGGAGAAGGGAGAGAAAAATACTTACGCCACTAAGAAGAAGAAAACAAGACCATGAGATTTCAACAGCTTTGCATGTACTTACTTTAAAGGCATCACAGTTCAAATGGAGTTTAAATTAATAATATTTATTAACCAGAATAATTTGAAGTCCTCTATAAAAGCAATCTGACGTCAATTAGCTCTTAGCTCCTCTAAAAACATTTGCATTAGCATTTCAGTGACAAAATACTGCTTTATAAGGATTTTTTAAAAAATATGCAATAAAGAACTGCAAAGTTATAAAAGAAAGACTGCTAAATATCCAGTGTGCATATCCCAGGGAAGATTAAAGTAGAACCACCAGGTTTACTGCCCTTTGATATCATTCTGCATTACTCCAGGAATGGTTTAACTCACTTGGACACTACTGGTCTCCTGTGAGTATTTCTTCAGTAGGAAGCAGTAAATGTTTGTGAAATACCATGGAATCACTGATTCAGAGCTTTCTGGCAGATCCAATTATTTCATCTATGCAATTAAATCTGTATCTTATCTCCAGACATACACATTACTTTTCTAGAGAGGTATTTTTTTTTTTTCACAACAAAAATTCCTTAAGCAACAACATTTAATTTCAGAAAGTTCATAGACTGAGGCGTGATCATGAAATTAAGACATTAATTTTTTGGTAATTAATGCAGATTACCTTTATGAATAACACTTGGGGGTGCATCACTATTTCAAGCCTACCTTCTGCCTGTTTGATTTAGCTGCATTTGTTTCCAGATCTATATCTTCATCTGAAGCAACACTGTCGTAGTCAGGCTGGTCATTGTCCTGACTTTCACTGCTGTGCTGATTGCTGATTGATTTGAGTATCAGCTCCACATTTTCTGCAGATCAACACATTAAACACATTCTGCTAAGTCTGGAGAAGAAATGGAAGTTCATACTTGGAAAAAAATTAATTTAGATCCACCTAAGAGGTATGAATGATTACTGCCCCAAACTTTGAAGTTTTACGGTTCTGTCTTTTCATTTCTTCTGAGTGTTTGGGCAAGTTAGAATAAGTGGTGAGAATTGTTTGGCAGCTTAATAAAACTCATACAAATTAAAAAAAAATCCCAACAGACTACACTGGACAAATGGATGGCAGCATTCAAATAAAAAATATAGGGAAAAATTAAAAGTTAGAAAAGATTGTTTTTTATTTTCTCTCCAGAAAAAAAAACAATATATAAAAACAATAGATCTCTCTCTTAATTCAGCACTGCTGAAGGGCTCTGGGAGTGATTAAACTACTGAAGAAGTGCCTGCAAAGGAGCTGACAACAAAAGGTCACTCACCTTTGGAACCAGTGAGAGAATTCCCCTGTTGTCTTCGTTTGGCATCACTTAAAATATCTATAACCAGCGTAGCAAACTCGTGGGCATTAAATCGAGCCAGTTTCTGCCTTCCCTAAATACAGAATAATGCAGGGGCAAGAAAAGTACATCCTGTATCAGGTGAACAGCAGAGTTCCCAGGAAAAGCTAAGACTATACACTTGGAGTTGACTGTTCAACTACATTTATTGCAAAAAGTGTGATTTAAAGGGGAAATGTGAAATTATTTTAACCTCTTTCCAAGTAGATGCAACTCTTCTACAATAATGAAATGCAGTAAAGCAATATTACTTAGGCCTATTCAATTAGCTGGCCCATTAAATTATTTTTACAGAATTAAGAAGATTTCATACCTGATTCCTAGTTGAGGAATATTCAGGATTTACAGGAAGAAAAGGGACTACTGTGGTCTCTGTCACGAGTGTGCTGTGGTTCTGAGTAGCAAGCCAGACTGCTCCAGAGAAAAAACAAAGGAGAGGGAATAACCTTCCTGTACTGCTTGACAGTATTTCTTTGTCAAATAAAAAGACTGCAATTTCAAACACAAACACAATCAATTCAGAGGAAGGCTTCTCCCTAGAGGGTTCTCCATTTTGTGAAAAACACAAGATTTTTTCAATTAACATCCCCTTCAGGCAATGCAAGACAAAGCAACTCCCCTCAGCAGTAACTGCTGAATACAGGAGCACTTGAATGGAACATGTGCTTGGATTGGCATCTTGTATGTAAAGAAACAACCCAGATTTGTTTTATTTCACTCCAGAAAGCCTCACTCACCTGCATCTGTTTCCCTTCTGTCGACTTCATCGTACACATCCATGGCAAGTTCTTCAAATAAGTGGTTGCTTAGCTAAGGGTAGAATAATTACAGTTTGAAAAGAAATGAAGCCCAGTAAGATCTCTGATAACAGAGTACAGCAGAGAAAACGTAAGAGCACAGCTCTGCTCTTTTCTTCAGCCTCTCTAATCCAAAGAAATGCTCCTTTCTCAGCCTGCACAGGGAGCACACATGTATGACCACCCTTTCTAGGTACAGAGACAACCATTCTGTTCTACACTTCTCCTTTCCTGGTTAATGGATTTTCTTTCTCTCCCATTTGACCACAAAAGGACCTTTTGTGTTTGGGGTGAGGCAGAGGCACTGTGGGGATGAGGAACCAAATGCCACTGGAGATGTGGACTTCAACGAACAGTGAAAGCTCACAAAATATTTGTGTGTTTCAAGCTTTTTTGTGCTTCAGTATTTTTGTGTTCCTACAGCAGAAGGGTCAAGAGATACTTGTGTTACAAAGTTTGAAAGACGAAGTGCAGAGTTTGCCACATCTAGAACAGGAGTTTTACTTACAGACTGAAGCTTCTTCTTGGCTGCTTTTGCCAGTTCTGATACATCCAGACTGCTATGAAAACAAGAATGTGATCATTACATCTACAGCATTTCACGGCTTCTACATATCAAAATTCTAAATTTTTGTAACTCAGTGATTAAAATGTCACTTTTGTCTCAAACCCCCTAATATTTTAGTATTTTTAGCATTATTTTTAACACACTGATGTAACTAATATTGCTACTATAATCACACTTAGCACATTCTTATGCTCTCTTACACAACAATCTTTACATTTAAAACAAAATAATACCAAAAATTCTTCAGAATATGAGTACCCACAGTTTTTTACCCACACAACTTTTATGTTACTACAGTTTTTCACAGCAATTTTGCAAGCAGGAGGTTGGGCAGTGGTTTACTTACAGCCGTCTTATTTCCAATTGCACAGCAATAAAAGAGGAACAGGGACTTAAAATTAGTATTTGATGCTTCTTATACAAATATGATTTCATTGCTCACAACCAAAAGTTAAAAGCATAAGTATTACAAAAATCAGGAAAATACTCAATTGGTCCTTAAATTATTTCCATAATCTGTTTCCTAAGAATTCCCCACGTGTGTCCCCCTCATAGAAATGTCTCACCTTCTCCCTGTATTTTAACAAATACAGTCAACTTCTATCATTTTCTGATTTGTTGATATCCCAATATTTTTTCTAGGAAAAAAAGCTTTCAAGACTAATGAAGGCACGCATTAAAAAGTTAGAATGGCAACAAGCTTAAAAGGTGTTTCAGAAAGGAAAGAAAACTTAATTATTAGGGCTTTTTTACTCTGATGCTTTCAGACATGTGATGGAATCAGCAACTTACCTGTCTGCCATCTGAGGTATAACAAAGTGCTGCCCATTTTTGTGCTCTAGAATTGAAAACAAATTGCACTTTAATAGGTTGGTACTGGCCCACAGTTTTCAATAATACAAGCATCACGCAGCATTAAATAATTTATCTTGCATGTAATTACTCAATTTCCAATTACAGGCAACTAGCAAGTTATAAAAGACGGCTCCTGCCACGATTTCCAGGTGTTATCAAAGATTGCAATTAAGGCTTATTAGTTACATTGCAATTCCATTAAAAAAAAGAAAATTAAGTTCTAACACAGGTACCTTTATGGTTAAAAATCTGTAAGTGTCCTTGTGTTCAAAAGGCACACACTTAATACAACAGTCCCCTGCTGTTGCATTTCAATTAGAGGAAACTACTTGGAAGAGTTTTTACAGCATATAAAAAACATGTATTTGTGGAAAACCAGGAAGGAATTTTGTTTTTAGTTTATGTCTATTTAAAACCCTGCAGTTTTATCCGAATTTTAAAAGCATCATCCCTAATCTTGCATCTTATACTTTCTTTGGTTCTTTCTGTGTAATTTACGTAACATTGGAGTATTTGGAAGAGCTACAAAAAGTGCAGTGCCACTGACACAAATATGACCCAGCACAGTCTGAACTGTGCTGTAAGTGACAGTGACAGGTCTGAGAGTGCAGGTGTTGTGCTCACCTGGTTTCCTGCCACAGAGGTAGAAAGCCAACCTGTCTGTGAGCTCGTACTGGATCTCCACCAGCCGCTCTGCCAGCTCGTGGTGCCCCCCTTGCCTGCTCACACACAGGGGACAGGGGTCAGTCAGTGACACACAGAAATGGGCAGAGAAACTGATTTAGTACAAGCCAACACTGCAGGTGTTTGAGTGCATCAACCCATCACAGACTCACAGCCCGGTTCCACCCCGTGTGCCCCAACCCAGCCCTTTCCTACAGCAATTCCTGAGTCAACCACCACTCCTGGAGCCTGAACTTGCAGAAACTCTTGTCTGATTAATTTCCTGTGAGCTGCTAGAATGGCACAGCCTGTGTCATTGGGATCACAGCTGATGTCTCAGGCACCCAGAACACAGGCTGTGATCTGATGAAAATACTAATTCCTCATTTTCATTCATTCACACTTTCTGGGAAAAGAATTACTAGCATTTAACAGACAAATTATTTCAGGACAGAAATGTATCTCAGCAGGTCCGTTGTGTGATTTATGGACATCAGAGACTCCTACCTTGCATAATCAACTGGAGTTTTCCCATTGGAATCTTGTGTGCCAGGATCAGCACCATAAACTGCCAATAGTTCTGCTTGCAAAGTCTGTCCTGCCTTAGCAGCAACGTGGAGCGGGGTGTTTCCTTTCTCCTGCAAGAGATTAAGGAAAACATCTACTTAACCAACAGGTGTGAGTAGGAGATTGAAATACAACATGAATCAGCTGAAATTAGTATAAATAATATGAACTGTGATTGATTGTATATCAAAATAATGAAAGAAAAGTGTTCCTACAGGATGAAAGAAGTTGGCTTGAGCTCCTAAGGAGAGCAGTCGCAAACAGGTCTCCAGATTCCCTGTCCTCACACTGGAATGGAGTTGCTGAAAAAGAAGCAGAATTATATTTCATACAGCAGCAACAACTGTGATTCAGCAGCTGTTTTTCAGCCATGCTTTGAGAAACAAGAGTTTGCAGATCTCACTACAGCTCTTTCTTGTAAAGGGTTTTCTCCAAGTTCACCTGAATTAATGTCTCTTAACCATCACCTCCAGCATCCACATAGATAACCACAAAAAAGGGGCTTCAAGTTGAAGTCAAGCTTTATTTATTTATGTAATAGTGCAGAAAACCACAAACAGTTAAGCCAAAAGCAAGTAAGGGAAGTCAGTGAGATTTGCCTATGCTGTCCCAGGAGCCACTGACCTTGCTGAGATCCTTGGCAGTGACACTGTCGTCCTCCCGGCACGGCAGGCGATGCACAAATGCTAACATTTGATATTTAGCTCTGATGAACTCTGCTTTGTTGGGACTGCAAAGAGAAATCCAGGCAACAAGAAGGGAAAGGAAAGAAATATCAGTGTCTTCATAAGTAATACAGACTCTCCAGAAAAAAGAAAAATTCACAAGTGAAGACTGAATCAGAGCTTTGTGTGTTGCTGGTGGCAAAGTTAAGCATGGAAAAATATTTTCATTAAAAAGCAACCCAGTGCAGATTGTCTGGCCATACAGAGAAAATGTCTGTTACAACCATCAAATATCTGCAGACTGTAGCATGTGCTGTTTCTTAAAAGAAATAAAGACTTTAAAGACTTTATAAACCATTTCTATAATAAAGACTTTAAAACCATGCCAACTTAAGATCTGTACTTACTCTAAGCAGTTATTTACATTTTAAAATGAAGCACTACAGTCAGGGACGAAGATCTCTCAAGTTTTATTTAATTCCTCAACCAAACTCCATTTTGTTGCCAGCATTCAGTTAACTGAAGCACATGGCAAAGAGAAGTCCTTTGACTAAAGTGCAAGCAAAGGTTCTTCACTATTCAAGAGGAAGCAATAATTCAGAGAATTAAAGCACTGTTTATTGCATTTTTGCAATAAATTTTAAAAGAAAATAAATACTGTGAAATAAAAGAAAAAAGTAACTACTTTAGTCTTGTTCTCTTCCAGCAACCCAACACACACAGGTTCCTATGGATTCCTTGTTGCCCTGTCACTGCTGAATAAAATAACCCCTACTTCTCCAACATAACAATTCTGCATTTCCCACTTACTGCACTTTATCCTGCGGGCTGGCCTTGCGCCGCCCGCTCATCACGGAGGCAGGGTCCAGCAGGGAGTGTTCCCAGATGGAATTAGCACCATTGTTGTACAGAGTTTCCACCATCTGAAAGCCAGAATACACAGACATTTTGCTGCTGGCTGCACTGATCGGATATCTGTAATAATTTTCAAGCAGGTATCAAGCCAACAGATTCCCACTCTGTGTGCCAGCATCCCCAACCTACTGGGATATCTGAACTGGGCACGTGCTTATGATGTGGAATGTAGTGAGAACCCCCTTAAAATTCTCTGCTCTGCCCAATAGCAGTTCCAGTGAAAAGAAAAACTTGCATTACACTGAAAATTCAGGTTGAAGTAGATGCACTGCAGAACTGCGAAAGAAACTTGAGGTGACCTTCCAAAGCAAAGGCATCAAATTCAAAAGGCAAAGACAATTCTGATTTTAGTGGTCCAGCCCACCAAAACAAGAGAAACAAAATGAGAATAACTTAGAAATACAAAGCTTAAAAGGACCAGCCCCTCTCAGACAAAAGCTTAGTGATTTAAACTACATTTTTAAAAATCACTGTATCTGGTTTTAATGGAGGAAAACAGTTTTCCTCTCTACCTGCAGCAGTGTTGGAGGCCACGGGGTGTGTTTGAGATGCCTCACTTGGGAGATGTGACGGCCCAGGCTCCTGTGCACACTGCAGCACTCGTCACAGATCAGGATCCCCCTGTTTATGGATGCCCAGCAAGGATCTGCAAAAGAAGCCATTCATTATAACACAGGAAGCAACATGACCTTGGATTGCAGAAGCAGAGTCTAAAATGAGCAGCTCTGCCTTTTAACCTTCCCTGCTTAGCCACTGTGTGAGCCTGGAAGTGTTACAGCCTTGCTGGGGCTCTGCATGCTGGAAAAATGGGAAACACCAGTCCTTGCACCCATGGGGGATGTGGGATTCCAAGGACAGCGAGGAGACCTGCAGTGGAAACTTGGGAAAAAGCCCCACTGCTTGCAGTTCTTCCTGTGAAAATACTTTCCTTTCTAAACATAACGGGACACTGAATTTATCACCATTTTAAAGTACTTTCCTTGTTATTTTGTGGGCTCCCACAAAAGTATTCCTAACAACAGTGCCTACCTGCTCATTGGAAAAACTCTGGTTTTTTTGGTTGGTGGTTTTTTTTTCCCCCAACTTGTCAAAAAATCTTTTTTAAAAACAAATCTATACACATAAAGTTGCCACAGCACTCAGGCTCTTTCACCTACTACCCAGTTTTCAGTTTTATATATAACAATATCTTTTAAATTCCCACTTCAAATAATAAAAACACTCCAGAGTGTCACAATAAAAAAGGATACTTATGTGTCAAGTCAAAGGCTCAATAAAATCCAATATTCTCAAGCAAAATAACTTCATCTCTCACCAGATCCGAACTGAACCATCTTATAAGCAGCCCAGAAAGAAAACTGATGGGAAGTGAAGTAGTAAATAATAGATATGAGCTATTATGTAGCTTCAAACATCAAAAGGCATAAAATCAAGTAGGAATGGCACATTAGGTTGAAACAATAAATGCCCACAGGACACCAAACAGGTCCCTCGGCTGCTCAGAGCTCAGTCTCCAGAAGAAACTCCAATTTCTGTCAGTGACACGTGAAACTCAACGTGCCAGAACCCTGCAGGAACAGGCAACTGAGCAGCCAGACAGAGCTTCAGACCTAGCACATCCCAGGAGAACAAAAAAGGAAATCAAGATCTCTTTTATTTTGGAAAAATCTTAATTTCAAATGCAGAGACGAGTCTGAGGCCAAATAAGCAAGTACAAGGCGAGCCTGGTATCTGATGAGAGAACTTCTGAGTCCTGTCAGAACACATCTGAGCAGTGGTGCATCATGGAAAAGTCTCCTCTGACCCATGCAACAAACGGACTGAATCCTTGCAAATGAGATGTGATCACAGCTGTGGTTTCTGAGCGGAGCTGACGATCCGGGCGCGCTGCAGGCAATGCAGGCAAACCTGCCCGAGCCACGAGGGACGGGAGCATCTCCTGACCCACCAGGACCAGCCCAGCCCAGAGCCAAATCAAAGCAGGTGTTTTAGGGAAGAAAAACTAATTGTAAAAAACAAATTAACAACAAGCACATAAACTCATTTTTAAATCATTATTTAACAACTTCCACTTCCAAGAAGAAAAAGAACAGCAGTGGAGTGAGATGCATTCACGGCAACCTAATGACCCAAACTGAGGCAGCCTTCCAGATTAATGAGCCTGGTCCCTTCTTGTTAGAGACAACCTCATCACACACGGATGGGATACTTAGGGCTCCTTCCCCTTGCCCATTCCTAGGCTGTTTGCGAGCATTGCTCTGCATTATCAACAGTCAGCACTGGGGGTTTTCTTTACCTCCACCTCAACACCCAATGCCCCTGGATATTTCAGGTTTAAATTTAATGCAATGAAGTGTCTGTCCTGGAATATGAGTCATTTTTAAGAGAGACCTAATTATGGATTCAATCAGAATATGCTTAAGCCAGTACCAAAATACACAGAATCCCAGAATCACTGAGGTTGGAAAAGACCTCCAGGATCATCGAGTCCGACCTGTGGCTGATCCTCACCTTGTCACCAGCCCAGAGCACTGAGTCCCATGTCCAGTCCTTCCTTGGATACCTCCAGGGATGGGGACTCCAAAGCTCCCTGGGCAGCCCCTTCCAATGCCTGACCACCCTTTCCATGAGGAAATTCCTCCTGGTGTCCAACCTGACCCTCCCCTGGCACAGCCTGAGGCCGTTTCCTCTCCTCCTGTCGTTGTGCGCTGTGAGCAGAGCCCGACACCCCCCGGCTGCCCCCTCCTGTCAGGGACTTGTGCAGAGCCACAAGGTCCCCCCTGAGCCTCCTTTTCTCCAGGCTGAGCCCCTTTCCCAGCTCCCTCAGCCACTCCTGGTGCTCCAGCCCCTTCCCCAGCTCCTTTCCCTCCTCTGGCCACGCTCCAGCCCCTCAATGTCTCTCCTGGAGAGAGGGGCCCAGAGCTGGACAGAGCACTGGAGGGGCCTGTGCTGCCAGCACAGGGGTGGTCACTGCCTGGCCCTGCTGCCCACGCTGGTGTTGATACAAAAGACAAGCGGGGAGAAGCTGCAGGGCCGGGCGGGCACTTTCAGGAACCTGCAGGGTGGTTCAAAACAGGAAGCGGGAGATGAAGACAAGCCCGGCCGTGGGTTTGAGAAGTGAGCTCCTGCCTCAGGATAGGAAGTGCAGCACAAGAGCTCCTGTAAGATCACCTCGTGTCAAAGAAAACCCTCCGTACTCTGCCACCGAGACAAAGGGGGCATTGCTGAGGTTCCAGGGGAAGCACTAATTAATGCAGGTGCCAGGCACACCTGCTGTGATGCAAAGGCTCCAGCCCCCAGGTCTCCTGACACAGCCCCCCTGCACCCACTGACAATCCCTCTGGTTTAGGTAAAGGAAGGGGTTGATGCATTTTATTTACAAAAGGATTAAATGAAGATCTCTTTATATACGTGGATAAGCCAGTGGATTTCTAGTAAGTAAGTAAAGAGCTGGCAGTGCTCTAATATCACGATAAAAGGTGGGGTTACAGGATTACCCCGACAGTGATTCCGATACCCCGAGGAGCTTAAGGAACACAAACACTCACACAGCTTTATCTCAGAGTCAGAACACCCCTGACGTGTGAAAGCATAGATAGGCTTCCTTGTGTGATAGGGACAACTGCCTGCCTGAGAGATGCCAGCTCCATTTATTGTAAAACAAAAATTCTACAAAGATACAAGTAGAATCCCAGAATCCCAGACTGGTTTGGGTTGGAGGGAGCTTAAAGCTCACCCGGTCCCACTCCCTGCCATAAGCAGGGACACCTTCCACTAGCCCAGGTTGCTCCAAGCCCCGTCCAGCTTGGCCTCAGGCACTTCCAGGGATGGGGCAACTTTCTCTGGGCAACCTGTGCCAGGGCCTCACCACCGTCACAGGGAAGAATTCCTTCTATAAAAAGAAGAAAGTAACTTCCTGGAAGTTAATTTGGAACTTTTATCATTTTTTTAAACGTAACTCAGATTTAATAAAAGTTGTTCTCCCCTCTCCCACATCCTATCTTCTGCCAATTCAAGTGTTATCTCCACTACAGTGCTTTAATTCATTTCAGTATGTGCATAACCAATTAATTATATTGGAAGAACCCGCCCAGAACACAAACAGCAAAAACTAGAGACAGAAAAGATACAGACAGAACAAACACATAGAGCTGATGAAATAAAGCAGGACGGTTTTAGACACAAGAGCAGCAGAACTACAGATGGGCAGGAGACACACCAGCCTTTCTACAGACAAGATCTGTTTCCATAAGCTCCCAAACGGATCTGCAGTGGGAGACGTGTCAGCACACAGCAGACGCTGCTCCCTGAGCGTCTCCAGACACCTCAGCACAACTTTCCTTGCAAGCCTGGGACACCTACACACAACCTCGGCCGTGGGACAAGTCCTACTTTAACTCCTCCCTGACCCTGGGAATACGGGAATGGATGCACGGCTCCGAACCCAGCCCCGCTGTCGCCTTCACAACTCCCCCAAAGCAGCCACCGTCCCTTCCAGTGACACATTCCCAACCTACGCCCTCCTCCCACCTTCCAGCCCCGTGACTGGAAGGTGGATTTCTGTCAGCTTTCCTCCTTCCTAAACTGGGGAGCTCCACATTTCCTTTCTTGCCGTTGGGTGTCTACAGGATGTTCCCCGGACGTCTGTCCCCCTCAGCCTTCCCCGGGCCCGGGAGGGGCGGCGGAGCCAGCGGGACCCGGACACTCGGACACTGAGTTATATCCCAGCCCTGGAAGTGTCCCAGGCCAGGCTGGACGAGGCTTGGAGCAACCTAGACTCCTGGAAGGTGTCCTGCCCATGGCAGGGGGTAGACAGGAGAGGCATTAAGGTCTCTTCCCACCCAAACCATCCCGGGCCCTTCACAGGTGCAGTGGCGGCCGCTCCGGGGCGGTGACACTCCCGGGGCCAGCGGCGTCCCCGCGGCCCCCGGCCCGAGAGGGCGGGACGAGCCCGCGCGGTGCCGGTGGCGGTACCGTGCCTACCCTGAGCGCTGCAGTCGGCGCAGACCTCGCTGCTCCTCANCGCATGCGCGCCGAGCCACCCAGCGCCACTCCACTCGTTGCCCGCGCCGCCATCTTTACTCCTGGCAAGGGCCTGCTTTAGACTGAGCTCTGGTTCAGCGGCGCAGCACAGAGAGCTCCCGCACGGGGCCGCGCCCGCCCGTTCGCTGCGCCCTCTCGGCGGGGGGATGGGAGAGACGGGGGTTCGGAAGCCTGGTGGAAGAGGCC
>VZRQ01006833.1:239517-255334 GCA_013397975.1 Machaerirhynchus nigripectus | reverse complement strand
GGGTTTCGGAAGCCTGGTGGAAGAGGCCACTCTGCAGCAAGCTCTGCCCTCACCCGCCATGGCGGGCTAGCGAGCGAAACCAAGGCCGGGCGAAGGCGGGGTGAGAGCGGCCAGTGCTGAGCGTCCTCCCCCGCGCGGAAGGCAATGGGACAGCTGCGGGCGGGACGTTCCATCTGTCGGCCCGCAGAGGGGGAGGGGGAGCAGCTTCCGCTTTCTGTGCGGTTGTCCGTGGCGGTGGAGTGCGGGGGACCGCGAGGAGCCCCCCTGCTCCGGCCGCGCTGTGGTTCGTCCCAGCCGTCCCTGGAGGGACAGGGAAGAGGGACGGGGACGGCTGAGGGGGCGAGTTCGGGGAGACCCCCGGGAGCGGGGCTGAGGGGGCGCCAGCGGGAGACCCTCGGGAGCGGGGGGCTGCGAGAGCCACCAGGAGCAGGGGAGACCCCCGCGGTGGGGTTTTGCATGGGGCTCCCCTTGGAGCGGGGTGACGGGTTCATAGGGGATTGTGGCCCGGGCTCGCACACACACCCCTGGGTCAGGTGGGTGCCTGGAGAGACGAGAAGCTGAAGGGGTCAGGGCTTGAATAACTTGGGGTCTCCAGAATCCAGAGAGGGAAGAGTGAGGGGCCCTGGCTCCCCCTCCCCAGGTGTGTGCCGGGATGAGCTCCCCTGGCGGGGCCGGCAGCGCGTTCCCCCTCCACGTCCTGGTCTGGAATAACGACTACAAGCGGCTGGACGAGGAGCTGCAGGACCAGGTAACGGGGGGCCCGGGCCCTGAGGGGGCTGCTGGGGGGGGCTGGCGGCCCCAAAAGAGCCTGTGCCATAGTGCGGGGCTTGGTGCCCCTCGCTCGCTGCTGTGCCAGGGAGATGCACCCTGGTGGTACTGCCAGGACCGTTCGCTGGGCCCGAGGGATCCCTGCACTTCGTTAGCTGTTTATTTGTGGTGTGGGAGTGATGGAAGGAGGTGTAGGAATATACTTTTATGTCAGATACTAAACGTTGGCTTCCCATCTGTAAAGCTTTGCTCTAAGTATTCCAGTGCAGCTGCAGAGTGGCTCTTTGGGAGAGTTAGGAGTCGCTTAAGAAGAGCAGCTGTGATGGACGTTAATTTACTCATTAAAGCAATAAATAGTGTTTATCTTAATGGGAAGTCAACATGTACCAAAGGTGGCTGCTGCTGCCAGAGAACACACCAGCCCCTACCTTGCTGAGCACCATCAGTTCTCCTAGATTTGTTGCTGTCCAAGATTGGGGGCAGAGTTTTTATATTGGTTGGAATGTTTTCAGCATCTCTGGTAAAAAAGAAAAAATGGATCATTGTTCCATGCTGGAGAGTAGAAAACACAAAGCTGTCCCCTCTCTGGGACATGATGACGTAAGGAAACGGCCTGAAAGCTGCAGCAGAGCTCGAGCAGCAAAAGTCTTTCTGGCTGAGCTGCTGTGGAAGAGCTCTGACACGGGCTAGAGTGAGGTACAGTTAATAAGCAGAGCTGATTAATTAATTATACCTGACACCACAAGTACATGAGCCCAAGACCAGCTGTGCCATCTCCTGACTGTCACCTGCAGCTCTAACGGTGCACCTGACTTACTAATTCCTGCTTAGAGCATGTTTCTGCCCTGGTTTGGGAGAATCTTTGGAATGCAGTCACTTTTTATCTAATTTATGTCATCTTACGCATTAACAAAATCTTTAACCTCACTGGCACGTTGCTCCTGTGTGTTTATTTCTGACACCTGTGAGAGTTTGTCCTTAAATAGGGATCACTCAGCAGCTCCCACCTGTGGAATGCTGCTTCCTCCCTCCATTCCCTGTGGAAACTAGCAGCGTGTGAAGGTGGACTGTGTCTGTCTCTTACTCCTCCTACCTGCTTTTAAACACCTTTTTTTTTTTTAAGTATTCCAAAGATAGATTTCCTCCTGCTTCTTTGGGATGAGCTTCCTGCTGCCGGAGGGATGCGTGACGGGATCGAAGCCACTTCCCAGCTGCAGCTGGAGTGGCAAACTGGGTCGGGCATGCGGGGATCAGGGAACAGCAACAAAGGCAGTGGGGAGGGACCCTTGGAGCCCTTTACCTGTTGGTGCTGCAGTGTTGGAGCTGCAGGAGGTGGGGGAGCAAATTAATTAATGTTCCACCCCAGAAATGAAGATGCATTAAACCGAAGCTTTGCCCCACTCTGTGAGATATTCTGACTTGATGCTGTCAGATAACGCTGTTAACGTGCATAATAACCTTCCTTTCTCATTCTGCTATTGACTTTCCCCTTTTCCTTTAGTTATAGATGCTCTTCTGTTTCAAATCTCTAAGCTAATAGTGAAAAATGTGTAAGGTATGAGTATGTTGTGCTTGCATGTTTTGGATATTTGTGCCTGTGTAGTTTACTTTTTATTTTAGTGACTTGTAGAGAATGCCCTCACTCCTCATTGTGCTGTGTGTGCTTTGTGAAACACCATCTGCTTCTGTCCTTTCCAAAAGTGCTGTCCAAAATCCGTGTTGTATGCCCTGTTGCCTTTTTTTTCCCCCCTTTTTCCCCCCCGTTTTGTTGGACAGTTTAAGCCCTCTGTGGGGTCTCAGGCTCTCGGCCGTCCGTGGGGTGATGCACACGGATGAGAACTCCCATCCCTTCCCCTCCTGACCCTTCTGGAGGGAGACAGAGGGGAAATAATGACAGAGAAAGAAATGGGAAGCATCAGCAAGATCTCCTGTCCTACAGTTTTTGGGTCATTTCATAGGCCCCGTTCTGCTTCTCCTTTTATTCACGCGGGGAAGCGAGATGGCCCCGCAGAAGGGCGGTGCAGTAAGAGTTTGGGAGCAGATCCGTGGGAATGGCAGGGAATATTGACTCCTGGATTAGCCCTTTGTTTGTGTAAGCTCTGATGAGCTGCGTTATTTCTCTCTCGGACACTGACAGGATGTTGACCAGCGGGATCCGCGGGGCCGGACCTTGCTGCACTTGGCTGTTTCTTTGGGTTACATAGAATCTGCCAAGGTCCTCCTGCAGCACAAGGCAGATGTGACCAAGGAGAACGCGCAGGGATGGACAGGTAAGGACAGCCTGGGGTGTGATACTTTCAGTAGCAGATGTTCTTCGTTTTTACGTGGATTTTTGGTTGGCAAGCAAAGCGACACGAGGCTGTGGCTGGGTTTCTTTCAGTTTTGCACGAGGCTGTCAGCACAGGGGATCCAGAGATGGTCCAGTTGATCCTGCAGCATCGGGACTACCAGCAGACCTCCATGACCCTCGGAGGAGTTCCTGAGTTACTGCAGAAAATTAACGAGGTAATTGTTTATTGAAATGTAAACTCTCACTCCGGAGTGAAATCACTGCTTGAATTCTCATTCAAGTGGTTCAGTTAAGTGAACTACTGCAATCAGCTGGGCGACTGTGTTTTGTTCCAACCTGCATGTTCCCTAGTGCTGAGGGACATGGAGGCTTTTCCTTGAGTTTATTTAAATCCTTTGTCATGCACTCCAACATTGGAGGGTCAATCTTGATGGCATTACTGCCTCTCCAGTAAAGCAAGGAAGAACAGCTCCCCAGATAGCAGCAGGGGCAGGGTGGTGGCTGTTTCGTTTGATACTTTCAATTTCAATTTTAGCATTCACTCATCATTTATTTCTCCAGTTCTGCTCCTCTTTTTTCTTCCTTTATGTAAAATGTTCGTGGGAAATGCTGCACTGAATGTCAGAGTAAAGCTGTTTCATTAGGTATTCATCAAGTGTTTTCCTTCTGCAGACTCCTGACTTTTATGTGGAAATGAAATGGGAGTTCACTAGCTGGGGTAAGAATCCTGCTCCTTGTTACCAATTACAAGCTGCAAAAACGAGTTACAAATGTCCCACAACACAGGCAGGGAAATATCTGCTCCCCGGAATCCTCCTCTCTTCCCTCTCGAAATGACCTCCTGTGTTTTTGTTGCACAATTATTCTTTGTTTCCTGTTTATTTGGTTGGTTGGTTTTTAGTAGTGGAGAATTTAGCTGTTGTTGAAATTGCTGAAGACTTTTCCTGGGGTTTTTTTACCTGTCCCTGGCCATCCATGACTGAAGTGATTGTGTGTCATCTATGTGTGCACTGGCTATTTGGGGAAGTACCTGCTTTTCCCTGAAAGGAATGAACACTAGGCCTCACAGCTGACTAAATATTTCAAATATCAAGCTGTTAGGCTGCCAGGGATGGGGTTTGTGCCATTTCACATCTTTCAGTCTGAACAAATACAGTCTTCCTTTCCATATTCATCTTTAAATCAGGCGGGTTTTGCCCTAAGCTGGTTCTTCTGAAAGCTAAAGAGGCTCAGTATCTCACCTCCTCCGGAATGACATTCCCAGGAGTGAGCAATCCCTGTTCTTGAGTTCATTTCCTCTGTGCTGCACCTCTTGCACATTTTCCCTCTCCATTTCTCCCAGTGCCCCTGGTTTCCAGGGTGTGCCCGAGCGACGTGTGCCGCATCTGGAAGAGCCGGGCCAAGCTGCGCGTCGACATCACCTTGCTGGGCTTCGAGAACATGAGCTGGGAGAGGGGCAGGAGGACTGTCATCTTCAAGGGAGAAGGTAAAGAGCTCACCTGCGTGTGCTGCTGATCCCCAAATACTGTGTGAGCACAGTGAGAAATCCTGATTTTACACAAGAAGGCCTCTTGTGTTTTACAAAGGTTTTCTGCTTATATTTGTGTCTTGTAGAGGCACTGTTTTGTGATGGCTTAACCTCTTTGCTTTGAACAAATCTTTGAGGTAAAAATTCAGTGATAGGGCTGAAATTTCAGTATTTTACTCAGTTTTCCTCTGTCTATTCTGCTGCCCCACATACAAAAAATAGTTTTAGTTCCTTCTCCAAGTTTGATCCCAGCTGAGTGCAGAAACACCCGGGTTTGATACATGATATACCCCCAGCTTTTCACTGCTGAGTGAACACTTGCTGAGTTTTTCAACTTGCACTGTGCCTTTTCCACCAGACACTGGTGGCTGGGCAGAGCTCATCGAGATCAACCACGACGACAAGTTTGTCACGACAGAGAGGTTTGAGATCTCCCAGCACATGAAGCATTTGACGTTGGGATCCATGACGCCCAAGAGGAAAGATGTGGAGAGACGCCTCACGTCTCCAATCATCAGCACGTGCCTTGATACCAAAAACATTGCTTTTGAAAGGTGAGACAGAGAGTTTCTCTTAGCAAATAAACATTTTGATGTTATGTTTGAAAAAAGCTTTAATGGCAAACTCTCAAAAGCTTTGATAATAAAAACTTCTAGGGCTAGGTCTGAAATTACTTCAAGCTTCATAAACCATTAGATAAAGAAATTTGGCTTGGTCAACTTGCCACTATTGCTTGGCAAAAAGCTCCCAGTTGAAAGAAATCATTGGCAGAAAACTTGCAGTTTCTCATGTTAGTGGGATAGAATCATTAAGGTTGGAAAAGGCCTCTAAGATTGATTCAATTTGCTAATTGCAAACTTGCATTTCACTCAAATCCACGTGCTGGAACCAATGGACAAGAACTTGGATTTGGTAACAAATAAGTCAACTCTCACGGGAATATTTTAAATAAATGTGTACATTGTGTCTTTTAACAGACACATACTTGTCTTCCTTCGTTACCAAACTATTTATCCAGGTATCTGGGGTTAACAATCTGTCAAATGTTGTTTAAAATCAGATTTAGAAGAACCGGGTGGGGGCTGTGTAGAAATGCAGCTGTATAGACACTTGTGGTGTTCCCTTTTTGTCAGAACCACATCTGGATTCTGGGTATGGAGGACAGAAAAATCAGAAGGTGTCAATGGTTATGAAGCCAAGGTAAAGCCTGTTCTGTTCTTCTGACAGGTCCTGCAGCAAAATGAAGATTGGTTGTGCTTTTCCTGTATTTCCTGAATATTTCAGGTCTTAAAATTCCTGCTGGGACATTTATTGTGTTGCCAGCAGAATTGGGCTGGAGCAAGGAACTTCCAGGCTTGTGGCAAGGATGGAGCCTGAAGGTTGGAATGTCACCAAGGGATATTAGGGGAAAAAGGGGGATTAAAGAGGGGAGAAGAAGATTCAGCCAAGCTGCCAGCAGTCCTTCCCTTCCAAAGGCTGGCACTTCACTCATGCTTGAGCGCTGCCATTGTTTCAGCGTGTGAAAGTTGAGGAACCTGTCGAAGTGCCCTGGGCACTCTGTAATAACAGCATTTCAAGGGACCAGCAGCCTTGAGTTGGCATCATGAATTCATGAATTGGACTCTGCCCTGCTCCTGACTCACAGCTGCTTGGAATGGTTCCACCTGACACTGGTTTTGACCTCCATTTCACCTCAGTGAAATATTTTTGAAGGTGGCTTCACAGCCTTACTGTGGTAGGAATTTAAGTTCAGAATCACAAGATTTAATTTCCCTGATTGTGTGTTTACTCCAGGTTTGGGAATTGGTGCAATAAATTACATTTTGTAATTTCACTCATCAGGAGAGTAAGTGCTGAGTAGCTTTTACATTTATGTGAAGGTTTTTCCTGGTGAGACTGCAGGGCTGTTCAGCTGGACAGGGGGTTCATTAGTGTTCCTGCAGAACCAAACTGTCACTAAATTTCATTTCTGAGGTCTTAAAACTAATCTCTGTTTAGAAATAGTGTTCCCTGACTTTCTTTTTCCATTCCCTCCTAAAATCTCTTGGAAATGCCTCTCTGGTGTTGGGGGGTTGGTTCAGTTAGTTTTGTGTACATGATGTTTTACTGGAGAACTCTTTTTTTTTTTTAACCTGTGATGCTTCTTGGATTTTGTCCCTGTGTTTTTTGTAAGGTCTACATGGCAAACAACGTGAATGTGATCACACGGATCAGAACAGAACATTTAACAGAAGAGGAGAAGAGGAGATACAAAGGTACCTTCCCCATAGGAAAATTGGAAATAAATAGATCCCCTTTGGCTCTCTGTCATCTCCTCTGTGTGACTGAAGAACTGGGCAGACAAACAAGGAAATTCTGTTCTTGCTGACTTTGCCCTGCTTTACTTTGACATATTCTGTGTCTGAGGCAGCTCATTATTTCACTCTTAACCTACAAATGAACCTGGTTTTATCCCAGCTGTATTTAGAAGGAAAGAAAAGCCCTTCAAACCTGTTGAAAGTTTAGTGACAGTTTTAAAAGGCTGCACTTTTCTGCTCTGAAATGTGTTCCTGCCCTTACTTCACTTTGGCCGTGGATACAAGACTCACAGAGGCTTTGTTTGCGTGGAATTTTTGTTTGCTTTGGTCCACTAATTTCTTCTGGTATTTGAATTAGAGTAAAGGGTGACCAGCCAGTAACTTTATATGGAAAATCTCCTTCCCTGGGGCCACTGAGGCACTGGGACTCATGAAGGTGTCTGCTAATCAAAAAACCCACTGAAAATCTTTGCTCTATTCTTTGTGTTGTACCTGTTTTATACCGTCTGCTGCAGGTCCTGGGTTTGCCTGGTAAAGCTCACAGGAGATCTGAACAGCTTCCCTTTGGGTTGGAAGCCTGGCCTGAGTGCCAGTTTTATTGCTAATTAATACTAATGGCTGTTTTTGTTTTCCCTCCTGTTACTTGAAGCTGACAGGAGCCCTCTGGAATCATTCCTGGGGACAGTGGAGCATGAATGTGGTGCTCAGGTGAGTGTCTGCTGTCAGCACAGCTCGCTGTGCCAGTAGGAATTCCTGGTGCCTGGAATCACCTCTTGTTTCCTTAGTTTGGCAGGAATTTTGATTATGAGGTTTTCATTTCCCCTGAAGATGTTTTTTGTTTGGTTGGAAATAGGTGAAATTTAAGATCCCTTCCAACCCCAACCATTCCATGATTCCACATGGCTTTAGAAACTCCCTTGCTTCTAAACTGCTGAAGAGCAGTGGATAATGGATTTGCTGGCTCTCTGTCAGGATGGCGTTGCACATTTACAGGGATTTAGAGATTTTGGGTTCAAATTCTCCATCAAAGGTTTGACTTCAGTACAGGATTTGGAGCCTGGAAATGCTGTAGCTCGTGTGTTCATTTCTGGTTGGTTTCCAGCTTTAAAGTACCTAAGTAGATTTTTCCTGTCTCTAAAAAGCTTGGAGATTTTTAATCTCAGTAAAACGAGTCTAATAACAGCTGGTATTTATGGCTGTGTGTCACTGTGTCTGAAATAGGGAATGAGTTACTTCACAGAGGGTAACTTAAAAGTTTCTTGTAGTAGCCACTGTCTGTTCAGAACTTTTTGGGTTGTTTTTTCCCCTCTCTTTCCTTCTAGAGTACATCCAGGACAACAGAGTATGCTGCAGCCAACAATCCCACTGCTATTACTCTGGAGGAATACTTCAACCCAGAATTTGATTTGAAAGGCAGAGACATAGGAAGACCAAAGGAAGTCACCACTAGAACACAGAAGTGAGAAATACCATTTTAACTGTTTCTAGGTAGTCTCTTCCCAGTTATCTAATCCCTGGGAACCGTTTTTACAAACATCCAGTGTGGTTTCTCCCCCAGCTTTCACAATTAATCAGAAGAGAGATCTTGAAGTATTCAGCTATAATCTATTTTTAATTCCACTGAGTCAAAGCAAACATTTGGGCTGGTGCTGTAACTTGTTAGTAACCTCCTGTCACTGCCCAACTGTCTGTTTTGCTTTGCATCTGTTCCTAAACTGTGAATTTAGGGTGTTTTTTTCCTGTTTTGTCTTTAAGATTTAAAGCAACCTTGTGGATGAGTGAAGAGTTCCCCTTGTCTCTTATGGAACAAGTCACTCCAATCATTGACCTGATGGCCAGAACCAGTGCTCATTTTGCCAGACTTAGGGATTTCATCACTCTCGAATTTCCACCAGGATTTCCTGTCAAAATTGGTAACATTTAACAATTTTTATTGTAGCATCTTGTCCATTTTTTCCTTTGGTTTTGCAATATATTGTTTACAAAAGCCACATTAGCCTTTTACTCATCTTTTACTATCTCTAAATGATACCTAAAGCATTGTCTTGTACATCTGGAATCCACGGAATCCAAATCCTGAATGAACAATTCAGAAATACCATTTTAAAGACAGTGTCATTTCAGTGAGAAGGAGCTGTTGTCAGCCCCTTTCCTCTTACCTTCAGTGCCTTAAATTTGGCAAATCCTATTTTAAAATAAGAGATTTAGAGAGAGGTTGAGAATAACTAAAGCCACCCTCTTGGTGAGGTGAGTTACTCTGTGCTTTGTCATTACAGGAAGCTGTTGTGGAGTATACCCCATAAACGTGCAAGGGTTTGATGTGGAAGGGAATAAGAGTTCTCATATTGACAGAAATCTTGTACTCTTACAGAAATTCCCCTGTTTCACGTCCTGAATGCCCGAATTACTTTTGAAAATGTCAACAGCTGCAGGACAGCTGAGAGAACCTCTCCTGGAGGTGCACAGAGTGATGCAGGTAAGGGGTGGAAAGGTGCAGGGATCCCACCTTTTTACATCCCTGTCTGTGGAATGCACAGAGGGGAGAGAAGCTGAACTGCAGGGAATGGAACAGGGGGAGCTGCCATGTGCTATCCTGCAAAAACATTCATCAGAATCTTTGAAGCTACAACTTGTTACAAACAGGGCACGGCGTCTTTTTAACTTCATTTGGCTTCTGTAGGTGCTAATTTCGAGGTCGACCAGTCGGTGTTTGAGATCCCCAAATCCTACCACATCCAGGATGATGGCAGGAACATCCACGTGCAGGATGAGGATAATGAGATCATGCAGTTTGCCATCCAGCAGAGCTTGTTGGAATCTGGTGGAAATAAGGTAAGTGCTGGGATCTGCGCAGTGGCAGCTGGGCAAGGGCTGTGCAGCAAGAGCTGAAGGAAACCAGTGTAGGATCAGTTTTCCTAAAACCTCAGAAGATAAAAATAATGTATTACAAAGAAGAATTCAGGGTGGTTTAAGGGTTACTTTCAGTGAGTGACTCTGCAGACATGATAACTGCTGTGGAATTGTCTGTCTTTGCCCATCTCCAGGAATTGGGGGTGCATTCCAACGGAGCAGTTGCGTATTCCCAGGACTTCAATATCCAGTATCAGAAGTAAGTACCTTTTTTCACATCAAACCATGCAGTGACAGAGCAAAAATACCCCCAGAAGTAGCACGAAGCAATTTGGCAAGTTTTTTGGGTAAATGTGAGTAGCAGATGCACAAAACTCAAGGTCTCTTCTTGTGCTTCATCCAACTTTTCCAAGGAACAAGAACTCCAAACTGGGCCTCCCTGGTTTATTTAGTGTAGTTCTTCCCAGCTGTGGGACTGGTCTGTGCACACAACAGATTATTTACCCAACAAACAAACCCAGTCCTTCAGTTCTGCTCTTAAAACTCCGAATTTGATCCCTCAGGGTTGAATGTTTGGTTTTTAGAGGCTGCACACTTCAAGGCAGCTCTTCTTTCTTTTCAAAATCCTTATGTAATCCTTAAAAACACAGATTTAATGGGCACTTAAAAATGGGCTCTGGTGTCTGTGGAGTCTTTCTGCTGTTAAGTGCAAAGAAACCAAGAACTGAACCCTCTGGGTTCTTCTGCAATTGGAAAATCCTTTAAACCAGATGAGGATGCTTTTAGAGGCCTATTGAAGATACAACTGTTGGTATCTATGAAAGATTCAAAGGAATCCAGGTTTGACACTGGGAGTTTTACAGGTGTTGGAACAGCTGCTCTCATATCCTCAAACTATTTTTCTCCCCTCTGCGAGAGATTTTCAGGTTTGTGAGACTAAAACAGTTGCCAGGAAGGATCCTTGCAAGGAATAGGAGACAGGCTCTGTCTCTTTTTCTTCTCAAAGTTGTTCTTTTCCATCAGGGCCCTGCAGGAGAGCTTTCTGACGAGAGCAGGGAACTCCCACGGCAGCAGCTCCAGTGAAGCCTCCAGCTTTGAGAAAGACTTGCAGCTTGCCATGGAATTGTCTGTGCGGGAGCAGGAGGAACAGGAGAAGCAGCGTCAGGAAAAGGAAGACGCAGAGCTCCAGCAAGTTTTACAGCTCTCTCTTGTGGAAAAATAGCTCCTAAGCCACCTCCTGAAGCAGGGATGACCACATCTGTGTAAAACTGGAGGTTTTCGGAGCTGTCAGTCTGAAGACCACTCCTGGATTGCTTAAGGAAACATTTCACCTGCCTTCTAAGTTGGCATCAGCTGCAAAAACCTGATTTATTTTTGTCTGGGGGAGTTCCAGATCACAGGACTCCACATTTGGCTCCCCAACCATGCAGTCTTAGCTTTGAAGGAAATGTTTTTATCTAAACCTATTTATTGAAGAGCAGATGGAAACTTTGCTTTGCATCAGGATCTAGGATTGCAGTAAAGCTTGAAAGCCTGATTTATGGGGAGTTCAGGAGGGAAACTTCATTACTTACCAAAGAAATACTCATCTGCTTCATTCTTTCTCAATAATTCAAAGCCATTGCCTGTTTTTCCAGCTGTTTCATGGGAGAGCATCTCCCTGCCTATACACACACGGTAGTTCTTCATGCTGACAGATGTTCTCTGTTAGTTTTGTTTAGATGTGGTTATCTCTCCTCTAGTTACTGAGATTTTGGGCTTAAGAGGGATCATTTTATATTTGAACAGCTCGTGCAAGCTCCAGATCAAACTAGTGCTGTCTGAAAAAGGACAAAACAAGTAGCCAGTAAAATTTTAGATGCTGAAATGGGACCATCTGTCCAGTACAGCAGCAGTTCCTGCAGTGATTCCAAACCAGCTCGTTCCCGTGGTCAGGGGGCAGCAAGAAATTAAGGGATAGATACAGGTGCTTCTTTGGGATCTCTTGGTGTGCGTGGCTGAGCGTGGGTGCTAAATGCAACCACGAAAAGAGTTCAGGAGAGATTTTAATGTATCCTTATTGGAAGAGGAGTTTTAATTCTGCAAGGGAAACGTGCGTTGCTTTTTAAAACCCCAGCGCTTCTCCTCCATGTGAATACATTTATTTTTTTACCTGAATATTTTTATTGATTTTAAACCAAACCACTAGGCCTGCACTCATCAAACTGGTCGTGTAACGATCCCTAGGTCTGTTTTAACCAGCTTTCCTCAGGTTTTTTGGCCATACAGGATCTTTGTAGCTCTTTTAGCTGCACTTCTGTCGGCGTTTACAGTACTCACACTGTGACTCTCGAGGGCACTCCACAAGTACACGATGAGCAGCCACAGGAAAGCCTTACAGCTGTTACATGTGAGCAATATCCCCCTGCTCTGGCTGGCAGGAGTGGAGGAACCTTTGGTACAGCTGCTCTGAGCTTGCTCCTAACACTGCTCCTGTTCCTCAGGCTAAACAGGGTGGTTCTGGGTGACCAACTATTAATTAACTAATGTAAAATCACTATAAAATGGACTTGATCGTAACCAGTGGGGCAGTTGGTAACTTGGAACCCTATTTTAAGTGAATAATCCATTGTTTTACATAGGAAATGACTACAGTTCCTTCAGGGTGCACTAGGACTGGCCTCTCCACACTGGTCTTGTTCCCTGGGACAGCTTGCATCCCTAAAAACATCTTCCTGGGTGCTGCAGGAATGGGGACTGTCCTGCATGGGGGCAGGGGGCTAGGTTGGAATTTCTTTCTTTGCAAAGGGGTAACTGTGACTGTCACGGTTGGGAAAAGGGAATAGGCCTCGTGCTGAGCTCCTGACAGGGTGGGAGGTAGGAGATGGAGCCGTGGGCATTCCTCCAGTGGGAATAAAGAGTGCTCTTGCCTTTACAGCCCCGTCTGCCTGGCATTGCCTGTCTTCTGCTAAGCATTTCAAAGTTCACAAGAGGGGTGAAAATAGCATTTTTCAAGCTGACTTGTTCTGGTTTTATATTTAAACTAAAGAGCATTGAGCACTTTCAGTTGAAGTTTTGTTACGCTCCTGCTTCTTAGTCTGGGACTGTAAAATAAATTGGATTTGCTTTTGGGTTTGGTTTTTTTTTTTGCCGCCTTTGGCATTCCTACCATTCCAGCTAAAACTGGAAGGCCCTGCTTCCCTCAGCCAGGTGCTGCTTTTCTTAAAACCTGACTTTTAACCCATTCAGTGTAAGGTGGATGCCCTCTGTGGGCTGGAAGATAAACCACAGGTACTGCACATAACACCACACGCAGTTATTTTTTTATAGCACTGTATTTGGAGTTTTGTTTTTTTTTTTTACTCACTGTCTGCCTTCTTGTTGTATTTTGGTACATTAAAGTGACATTATCATCTATGAAATTCTCAAAAGTAGTTCTGGTTTAGTGTGAATCGGACACATAACCTTTTTAGGACATTTTCAGCCAAGTTTTGAGTCTCCCTGTCATGAAAAGGGGGAATCAGTACAACACAGATGTAAGGCAGTGAAAGGCAGGAGGACAACTTCATTAATTTCTCTCTGCACCTTCTTGCAAGAAAGGAGCAGAGGGTTCCGAATACATTTGATATTTAAGGCCAAGACTGTTGTGTAACAAGTCCAACCTCTCTCTCTGAGGCAGCTTAAGGCTGATGTAGGAAAGAGAAGCTCAGAGTTACAAACACTTGTAGCTTCTTCTAAAACTATAACCAGCTTTAAAAGTTCCCTAAGTTCGTGCTGTTGGTTCCTGAAAGCAAGACTATGTATTTTTTGGTGCTGCTGACCCCGTTTCAAGGCTTTTTGCAGCAGCACTTCATGATTTTCTTTATGTGGCAGCCCTCCTTAGGCTGCTTTGGCTGAGTTTTGATTGAGAGCTGAGCTGCTGGTAACTGCACAGGCGTTGCAGGATGCACTTCCATGGTGCTGGCAACGGCTCCTTGCTGACAAACATCCATGGGAACGTTCCCCCAGCACCGTCATCCTATTCCCTGGCTTCCCCCAGCACAAGGTAGGAGCTGTGAAGGAACCAGAGGTGGGAACTGGGGATGGCCTCACCCCTTTGTGGAGCTGCAGCCCAGTTAATAACAAGCAGCACAGCCGTGAATAAATAAGAGCCTGGATTGTTTACTGAGCGTTTTTATTTGTACAAAGAGGCATAGCAGGGAGTGAGGAATGAGAGCAAACAGGAATTCTGCTCCCGGGAATGCGGAGCTGGGGCTGTCAGCTTCACCATCCACCCCCACGAGCAGCGCAGGCTGCAGGCCAGGCTTCACAGCGATGAAGGAGCAAGAAAAATCAGGGACACAGGGATCAGTGAGCAAAAGGAGGAGCAGAAAGCAATAGAACAGTGCTGCCTTGCTGCCTCACTCTGGATTAATAACTCCATCTGTTCGAGGCCAGGCTCACTCTGTCATTTCACTAACGAAACAGAAAGGAAATCCCTGTTCAATGCCAGCGCTCGGTGTCCTTCAAACAGAACGGAAAACACCTCAGATGCAGCTCAAGGGCTTAGAGAGCAGGTCAACAACAATTGTTCTGGAAGTTACATTTAAAAACTCTAAATAAATTACTAAGCGAAACACCCCTATGTTAAATATCACAGTAATAATTAGTAAAATCCAGTTACTATTTGTAGCAGTGCAAAACAAAATAGCAGCATTCGTATGGAAGTGGGATTCAGTGTAAACACTTGTTACTGAAACTGCAGAAAATGGGTCTGGCTGGAGCTCAAACACTTCCAGAGCCTCTGCCTGGCTTGCAGACCTTTGGAGGCTCCTGTTTCCAGGAGGACAGTAACCAGCACATGCTGGAATCCCTCACCTGCACCCCAGTTCCCCACAGGTTCAGCTGGTTTGACGTGAGGCTATTTGGGGTGTTGTAGCCGGGAGTTAAAGCAAATAATGTTGGGAATGAGAAGCCTGGCCCGGGAAAACTACACCAGGATCGGGTCCTGCATCAGTGTTTGTGCTCAGAGGCAAGAACGGACCAAACCCACCTGCCCACCGCTGGCTTCACTGAGCTTCTGCCTTTGGACTGTTTTTGAATGGGACCTTAAAGCTCCTCCTGTTCTACCCCCTGCCCTGACAGGGACACCCCCCGCTAGCCCAGGTTGCTCCAAGCCCCTTCCAACCCCCAGCGTTCAAACAAGGAACGGAATTAATCAGAAAGCAAAAAGTAGACGTGGTGTGACCGAGCACGTGGACCTGCTCCTCGAACAATGTCCCCAGTCCGGCTCTGTTCTTGTGACATCCCAGGCCCCGGGTGCCGGCACGCCCCCGGGGATGCTCTCGAGCGCACGGTGTCGGATCAGCATCAGCCTCGCCAAAACTCCGCGATTTGGGAGGAAAGCGCGTCGCTCCACACCCCGCTCCAAGCCAGACGGGTTTGCTGCGGACACGCCCCCAGGAGCTCCAGGAGTCTGCTGGCTGAGGGAGGGGGTGATTCCCAGCACCCGGCCAGACCATTGTTGGAAACCACATCACGATGGAGCCATGTGATACAGCACGGGCAGAGATGGGTGAAAAGCCACACTCGCATCCTCAGGGCATCCCCAGCAGCTGACGGGAGCCGCGGCAGGACGGCGGGGACCGGAGGGGAGAAGCGGGCGGGACCGGAGCCGTGCTGGGAGGGTGGGTACCGGACGGGAGAACCCGGTGGGTCCGGGGCAGTGGCGGCACGGTGGGTGCCCGATGGGAAGAATCGGCAGGACTGAAGCGGTGCTGGGATGGTGGATGCCAGGTGGGAGAACCAGGTGGGATGCAGCATTCCCTCGATGCCCCGGCGGCTCCCGCTCCGCTACCGCCGCCGGACGGGCCGGTAGACACAGATGGCCATGAGGATGATGGTGAGCAGAAGCGCGCTGAGGATGCTGCCCAGCAGCACTGCGGTGGGAAGAGAAAAGAACATTAATTAAACACTGCCTGACCAACTCGCGAGCCGCCGGCCGGGTCGTGGCGGGGCTGTGCCCGGTGCCCCCCGCTCCTCACCCAGGTTCTGGTGCTGCAGCACTGCGTAGGGCCGGCTGCGCTCCGCCGGGCCCGGGGACAGCGGGGACAGCGCCCAGCCCCG
>VZRQ01006833.1:229278-239426 GCA_013397975.1 Machaerirhynchus nigripectus | reverse complement strand
CCGTGTGTCCCCCGCCAAGCCCTGCGTGTTCCCCGCTGTCACGAACGTGGGTTCTTTGAAGTGTTTTAATGGGCCCCAAACACCGAGGAACGGTGATGCTGCACTGGGAGCGGTGGGACGGGACTGGGAAGCCACGACAGGTGGGCGGTTCACATCAGCCCAGGGATGCCTCACCCCGACCCGGAATCTGGTTTTAAAATAAGATATATGAGGGTCTTTCCTTCTTCAAATGCCTGTTCCCTGGATCCCCCGGGGTGGGGCGGCAGGAGGCACCGACCTGCCCGGCTTCAGCAGCATCTGGGACCCACCCTGGGCTCGGGCAGTTCCTCGGCCGGACTCTGGATCTTTGTAGCAGGACAAGGAGTGTCCGGACAGCGACAGCCCCCCTCCCCCTCCGTGTCCCCAAGCCCAGCCCAGCCCAGCGCAGCCCAGCCCAGCCCGAGCTCTGGGGCACGCACGGCGCTCCATGAACACAGCACGGCGAGCTCCGGCTCCTCTCCCCGCCCTCATTTCCGAGCATCGACTTTATTTTCCAAACACTCACGGCACAGCTACAGACATGCACTGCTCGCACCCGCGGGGCTGCACGGGGCGGGGGGAGGGCAGTTCCTCCGTCTGCTCCGGGAGTTGGGGTTCTCCTCCGACGGCGGGCGTTTGCCCCCTTGGCTTCCAGCCCGCGGGCCGCGGCGGTGGGTGCCGTTCTCCCTGCTGTGGATCGCAGGCTCTCCTGCCAGCAGCGAGAACGGGCTCTGCTCCGCCAGGACGTGCCGGCCGTGCCGCGGAGATGCCAGAGCCAGTTCGCGGTGAGGAGGGCGATGGCAGCGGTCCCCGTGTCCCCCGGCCGTGCCACCGCGCTACAGGACGGGGGCCATGCCCACCCCCTCTGCCTGGGGGGCTCGCGTGGTCTTCTCGGGCCGAATGCAGACGGCGAGGCGCTGAGGGACAGGCAAACACAGGAAGTTTCCTTCCTGCCGTGGAGCCGCGCTCCTCCAGGCAGCTCTCCCGGTGGGGTTTAATCGCCGCGCGAGCAAAAGATGCTGAGGATGCATCAAGCACCTGCCCAGCTCCCCAGCCCCAGCCTCGGGCTGACCCCTGCCCACCCAGGGGCCACGGGATTGTCCGTCCTGCTCCTGACCTGCTTGAGGGACCCCGGTGTCCAGACGAGCTTGTACACCATGTAGAGGGGGATGCAGATGAAGGACGATGCTCCGATGAGGAACCCCACCGAGGTGCTCCACTCAGGGTACTGGTAGTCGAAGAGGGCCAGGGGTGGCTGGTCCAGGAGGGAGCTGATGACTATGAACTGTAACGAGCAGAGCTATTGGGGGCCTCAGGTCCTGTGAGCAGTTTGGGCCCCTCACACCAGGACAGACATGGAGGGGCTGGAGCGTGTCCGGAGAGTGGAACAGAGCTGGGGAAAGGTCTGGAGCACGAGGAGTGGCTGAAGGAGCTGGGAAAGGGGCTCAGCATGGAGAAAAGGAGGCTCAAGGGGGACCTTGTGGCTCTGCACAACTCCCTGACAGGAGGGGGAAGCCAGGGGGGGTTGGGCTCTGCTCGCAGGGAACAAGGGACAGACCCAGAGGAAATGACCTCAAGTTGTGCCAGGTTAGGTTGGACATCAGGGACAATTTCCTCACCAGAAGGGCTGTCCAGCCCCGGCACAGCTGCCCAGGGCAGCGGTGGAGTCCCCATCCCTGCAGGGATTTAGATGTGTGGATGTTGCCCTTGGGGACATGGGTTAGTGGTGGCCTTGGCAGTGCTGGGTAATGCTTGAACTCTTTGATCTTAGAGGGCTTTTCCAACCTAAATAATTCTCTGATCTCCCCAGCGCCGGCCCTGATGGCAGCTCATCCCACAGGTTATCAGGGCACAGGGATGGAACAAGATGATCTTGAAGGCCCCTTCCAACCCAAACCACGCTGTGATTCCATGATTGTAGGACCACCATCCAAGCCCCGCTGCTGCCTCTGTTCTCCCAAATCCCAGCCAGTGTGGACATCACAGGGACATCTCCCAGGCTGCTGCCCCAGGCTGGGTGAGGGCTGGGGGCCTCTGTGTAAGAAGCCCCGTGAGCCGGTGGCCTGCGAGGGCTGTGCAGCCCGGTGCTGGAACAAAACTGTTGGCTTTGATGATAATACTCCTCTCTTTAATAACCAGGGCAAAGCGCTTAGAGCCATAATTAATCCTCACAAGGCCTCTTCTCCTGCAGATCCGGCGAGATTAGACCCCTCTGCCGACAGCAGCCTTTGAAGTGCTGTGGGAGCTGGCATTTCAAAGGGACAGGTCCAGCCCAGCACACGGGAGATGGACGCGTGGCCGGCCCTGCCAGGGATGCTGTGTGCTGGGAGGGTGAGACAAAGCTGCACTTGCACCCCTGTGAGCACCCAGCTTTGCCCAGGAGCTGTGGAAAAGGCTGGAAAATGTACTTCCAGCTGCCTTTCTCGATGAGGTCCTGGGGCTGTGGGCAGTGTGGCAGTGCCCGTGGCTGGAGCAGCAGCACGGGGAGGGCTGGCATGAGGTTCCCACAGCCCTGCCCACTCCACTGGCAGCTCGGTGACCTCGTGTGAGTGAGAGGGGAGTGGCTGTGGCACAGGGGGCTGGGCAGCAGAGGGGAGTGGCTGTCCTGCGGCGGCCTGTCCAGAGGGACAGCGATGGCCTTGGCCATAACTCGGCCATGGATACTCACCGCCAGCAAGGCTGGGCTGATGGCGACCCAGCACAGCTTCCAGAAGAGCCCCGGGGTGAAGCCCAGCATGGCTTTGACGTCGTGGGAGAACCTCTGGATCCCTGCCGGAGGAGAGAGCCGAGATCCTACTGGGGACGTGGGCACAGGGATCTCCACACGGACACAGCGCCCTCCGTTCCCACTCCAGCCCGGCCAGGAGCCACACACGGGCTTGTGCCCCTCAGTGCCTGGGATTTACTCACCTGTGCAGGGTCACACACCCCCGTGGGTGCCCGCGGGATGTTTGCCATGCCAGAGGCACTTTCTTACCATAAAACCAGGAGACAGCGATGGTTTCCAGGAGCACCACCGCCAGGATGGAGCAGCCGGCGCCAAACTCCTCCAGCAGCTTCACCACGTAGGCTCCCCCCTGGAGCAGCAGGAGGAGGGGGTGGCTGCAGACCCCACAGTGGGGAAGGAGAGGGGTGTGGGGGGCCAGGGCGGGGCGGTGCCAGTGGAACTCACGTAGGTGAGGGTGCTGAGGGAGCCCAGGAAACAGACTGTGATGAGGCCGAGGACAAAGAGCTCCCGTCGCCCTGCCAGGACCTGGGGGTACTCGTCCATCACGGCTGTGATCACGGCCTCCAAGCCCCCAAACTGCAAAGGAAACGCTGGTATGGAAGGGGGGGGTTGGAAATGGGATGTGGGGACAGTCCTGCTCTCCAAGAAGGCAGAGTGGGGATGTCCCATCCCATCCCATCCCATCCCATATCATCCCATCCCGGGATGGATGATCTGTCAGCTCTCATTCCGAAGAATGGTTTCTTTTGGGCAGCACCTGCTCAGCCCACTTNGTCCCGTCCCGTCCCATCCCATCCCATCCCATCCCATCCCATCCCATCCCATCCCATCCCATCCCATCCCGTCCCACCCCTTCCCCTCCCTAAGGCCATGACTCCCTTGTGACCCCGCTGTCAGCCAGGGGACACGGCCAGCCCCGGTCCCTGCTGGGGACACAGCTGGGCTGTCCCACTCCTACCGTGCTGTCCAGCCCCAGGGTGATCATCATCAGGAAGAAAATGATGGCGAAGAAGGTGGATCCCACCATGTTGGCGATTGCTTCAGGGTAGGTGATGAAGAGGAGGCTGGGCCCTAGGAGGGGACACGGGCTTGATCGGCTGTTCCCTGGCACAGCCCCCGGGGGCGGGAATTCGCTCGGGGAAGGGGCTGCGGGAGGGAGGAGAACCTTTATCTCTGGCAACATCCTCCACCTCCACGTCCCTCATCTCGGCCATGTAGCCCAGCACGGTGAAGATGACGAAGCCCGAGAGGAAGCTGGTGAGGCAGTTCACGGCACTGGTGACGAGCGCGTCCCTGGAAGGCAGAAAAGAGGGACAGACCCCCCTCCGGGTCAGCCCTCACCCTGCTCCAGCTGCCCTGGCCTTCCCCCACTCCAGTTCCCTCTCCTGGCCCCTCACACCAAAACCATCATTGAAATGGGCAAAGATGCTCAGCCTGCAGCCACGGGGACCAGGAGCTGTGGGGATCTGGCTGTGGGGACCAGCAGCTGTTGGGATCTGGCTGTGGGGCACAGGAGCTGTTGGGGTGTGGCAGTGGGGCACAGGAGCTGTTGGGATGTGGCTGTGGGGACCAGGAGCTGCCAGAATGTGCCTCCACTGAGCTGTGCCCATCGGGACCCTCACCGGTAGCAGTTGTTGTGGAAATGGTTGTAACTGGCCAGAGCAAGGAGGACTCCGAATCCAGGGCCCAAGGAGAAGAAAATCTGTGCAGCAGCATCCACCCAAACCTGGAGGGAGAAACGACAGGAGGATGGGCAGGGCAGGGGGTCCTTGGGGCTAGGATGGGGCCCACGGAGTGCCCACCCACGGCACGGACACCCCGTGGCACAGGGATGGGGCCGTGCTGGGCACATGTGTCCAGACCTCCTCTCCTGCCTGCCCCGTTCCCCCAGGAGATGTCCTGGGAGCCGGGGAGCTGCCGTGGGATGGAGTGAGCTCGTTTCCACCCCGGGGTCCTGCAGCAGCAGAACTGAGCGGTGTCACCCGCGCTCGGAGCAGGGGTGGATGGAGGGGAGCCGCGAGTCTGCAGTGCCCGCTCCTGCCCAGCAGGTTCAGCGCCGGCAGCACGGCCCTCATTACCTTTAATGAGAATTCTCAAGCGCTGCCTGGTAATTACCCACAAGAAGCCCATTGTCAGCCCAGGGGGGAGCGCGGCACAAACAAAACCGGCCAGAAATGAGATGGGTGATTCAATTATGGATTTACATTTCCAAGAGCCTGTCCAGGGCGCCTCGTTTCTGTGGGAACAAGGGCCCCATCGCCCTTGTGGTGGGGCCAGACCCGTGGGCAGGGTTGGGTGGGTGTCCTGGGGAGGGGGTCTGGGTGCTGCCATGCCCAGATTGGGTGTGTGGGTGTCCTGGGGAGGTCTCTGGGTGCTGCCATGCCCCGGGCAGGGGGTTCCATCATGCACTCACCGCGGTGCTCAGGAGCTTGCCCCAGTCTGGGCGCAGGTAGAAGACGACCCCTCTCCAGGCTCCAGGCAGGGTGGCCCCCCGGATGAGCAGGATGAGCAGGACAACGTAGGGCAGCGTGGCTGTCACCCACACCACCTGGGGGGAGGCAGCTGTCACCCCGTGGCATCACCGAGCACCCGAACCCGCGTGTCGGGCTCACTCGGGGTGGCCTCAGGGGCCGGGGCTGTGGGGGAGGTGACATTCCCTCTTCCACAGTCAGGTGAGTGGCAAGACCCCCAGCAGGTGATGGGTCCCTCCTGCCCTGGCAGGGCGGTGCTGGAGCCTTCCTCACCTTCCCAGAGGTTTTCACCCCTTTCCACAGGCTGAAGTAGACGATGGTGAAGATGAGGAAGAGGCAGAGGAGCAGCTGCCAGCGGATCCCCCCGATGTCGTACAGACCCCCGGATTCCTGGATCTCCAGGACCTTCCTCCTGCAGGGAGGGATCCCCACGGCCCGGGGCAGGCTCAGCCCCGGGCAGGCCGTCCAGGAGCATTCCTCAGGAACATTCCCACCTGAGAGCCTGCTCCCAGGGCCCCCTCAGCTCGAACGCACCATCCACATCCGCGCGCTTACGTGTAAAACTCCTCGGCAGGGGACCTGGAGAAGTTGGTCCAGGTCACGTTGCTCTTCCCGAAGTAGTTGGTGCAGTCAGGGGTGTTCCAGGGGTTGTCACAGCTTGCCCAGGGCAGGGTGCCCGAGAAGGATGAGTAGAAGTAGTAGAGAGCCCAGGCGATGATGGTGTTGTAGTAGAAGGAGACGTAGAGGCCGATGATGCAGATGGCAAAGCCGATGCCTGGGAAGGGCAGGGTCGGGCTCAGCCCTGGGACGTGGCTTTGGGGACCAGCTGGGGGTCACGGTGTCACCTGGGCTGGGGGCCTCTCACCTTTAAAGATGGGGCAGATGCGCTTCCAGATGGGGATGGCACCTGTCCTGTGGAACTGCCCCAGGGCCAGCTCCATGTAGAAGAGGGGCACCCCCCCGAAAACAGCCATCAGCGTGTAGGGGATGAGGAAGGCTCCTGCAGGGTGGGGAGCACAGCAGGGTGACCACCAGGCTACCAGGGGATCATGGCATTGTCACCTCCCTCCCTCCTGGCACTGCCCCAGTGGGTTTGGATGTGTTTGTGAGAAGCTCTGGAAACGATCTGGTCAGAAGAGCTCAGAGATGTGAGACCCTGCTCGGTGTTCCAGCTTCCCAGGCTCCCAGCACAGCCCTGCTGGAGCCCCAGCCCTTGCTGGGGAGGCACCATTTGGCCAGGATGGAACAAAGAGCCACACAAACCATCGGGGCGCAGGGGAGGGGACACCCAGCACCCCTCAGGTCTAGAAGAGTTTTGGAGAAAATCCGACTGAATGTGCGCAGCCACCCCAAGACACATCATTAACGCTGTAATCTGCATTATTCATAACATCCTCATTTTTACCGGGGCTACGCTTGTACCCCATGGAGCTTTTGGAAGTGGAGCTGCTCTCCGAGTTCTGCTGGGATTAGTTAATTTAACCCCCATGGCTCCTCCCTCTGACAAACGCGGGTGTGGTGTGGCATCCCTGGCACCCCAACATTCCCAGTAACCCCGAAACCCCCAGCACCTCCAGCATCTCTAGAATCCCCAGCACTCCCAGTATCCACAATATCCCTGTCATCTCCAGTATCCCAAATATCCCCGGCACCCTCTTGCAGCCCCCCTATGAGCCTGGCAGGACTGGCCCGACAGGACCAAGTGTTTTCGGTGTTTTCCTTCCAGGCAGAGCCCGGGCTGTGGGTGAGCCCAGTGCTGCCCATCCCAGTGTCCCCACCCCACAGGGCTGTGCTCCCCCAGAGCTGCTCCGTGAACTCCTCACCCTCCCGTGTGCGTGGGGCAGGTGGGACCCCCCCACCCGAACCACAGCCACGCAGAGGGGCTCAGCTCTCCTCCCAATCCCCCGGGAGCAACTCGCAAATAACCGTGTTCCAACGTGGGCACCTGGGATCCACAGTTTTGCCTTGAGTATGGAACTAATTATCTCTTTCTAATTTTCCCAAGCAGCAGAGGATGCTCCCCGAAAGCCGACTTTGGCAATTAAATCCGCTGCGCTTTCCCGAACAGCACAAAATTCCCATCCCTCCTTTTTTTCATTTCCACGTGAAGGGGGGTTTCCATCCTGCTCCATTCCAAGCAATTCAGTTAGTTGTCATTTACTGAAGGTTTTACCCTTCTTGGTGTTTCTGTGTCTTTGCTTCCCACTGATCCCCCAGAGCCGGGGCTGCTCGTGGGGCCCAGCACTGCCAGTCAGGATCCACAACTGGAGGGTGGGATGCTCATGAGGATGATTTTAAACCACGAGCCATCCCAAGGGGCAGCTTCCCAGAGTCCCAGGATCACGAAGTGTGTGAACCTCCCAGCCCAAATTTATGGATCTTAATCCTTTTTTGCAGTTTGGACCATGCTAATTTTCCCTTTGTGATCCTAGAGCTGCTAATGCACCCCTAACCCCACTGGGAAAGGAGGGAAACACCAGGAAGGGAGGGAAAGACCCCAGGGAAGGAGGATGGAGGGAGTGGAGGAGGATTTTGAATGAAGAAAGACACAAACAGAAAAGAGACAGATGTCGGGAGAAGTTGGGTCGGTTTCTAAACCGCCCTGTCTGAAGTGGAGCAGCTGGAAACAAAGAAGGAAAAGAAAGAGTGAATTTTTCAGGGTGGGAGAGACGGAAAATGAGGAAAAAGGCGTCTTTTCTCCAAAAGAAGACTTAAATAAACGCAGTGGTGTCCTTACCCCCTCCGTTCTGGTAGCAGATGTAAGGGAACCGCCAGACGTTTCCAAGATCGACGGCGAATCCGATGACGGAGAGGAGGAAATCCATCTTTTTGCTCCACTTGTCCCTGGGGTGGGCGTGGGGGTTTGGGGGTGCGGGGCTGGCGGGGGGACCCAGGCAGGGCTGCTCTGCCATCCTGCCACCCCGGCAAATCCGGCAGGATTCAGGCTGAGTAACTTGGGGCCGGGAAGGATTTTTCTCTTGCTGATGACAGATCCGAGGAGGGGAGGGTCAGGCTGACTGCGCTTCCCCACCTCCCGCTGGAAACCCACGGCACGGAGAGCAGCCGGCAGGGAAACCAGAGCCGTGCTCTGATCAAAGGCAGCAGGGGAGAGCAGCCCCCGAGCGTGGGGACCAGCCTGACCCTGCAGGGATCGACATCACCCCACGGGGACCAGCCTGACCCTACAGGGACGGGCATCACTCCACAGGGTCCAGGCTGACCCTGCAGGGACTGGCATCACCCCATACGGACCTGTCTGACCCTGCAGGGACTGGCATCACCCCATACGGAGCAGTCTGACCCTGCAGGGACTGGCATCACCCCATATGGACCTGTCTGACCCTGCAGGGACTGGCATCACCCCATACGGAGCAGTCTGATCCTGCAGGGACTGGCATCACCCCATACGGACCAGGCTGACCCTACAGGGACTGGCATCACCCCATACGGACCTGTCTGACCCTGCAGGGACTGGCATCACCCCATACGGACCTGTCTGACCCTGCAGGGACTGGCATCACCCCATACGGAGCAGTCTGATCCTGCAGGGACTGGCATCACCCCATACGGACCAGGCTGACCCTACAGGGACTGGCATCACCCCATACGGACCTGTCTGACCCTGCAGGGACTGGCATCACCCCATACGGACCTGTCTGACCCTGCAGGGACTGGCATCACCCCATACGGAGCAGTCTGATCCTGCAGGGACTGGCATCACCCCATACGGACCAGGCTGACCCTACAGGGACTGGCATCACCCCATACGGACCTGTCTGACCCTGCAGGGACTGGCATCACCCCATACGGACCTGTCTGACCCTGCAGGGACTGGCATCACCCCATACGGAGCAGTCTGATCCTGCAGGGACTGGCATCACCCCATACGGACCAGGCTGACCCTACAGGGACTGGCATCACCCCATACGGACCTGTCTGACCCTGCAGGGACTGGCATCACCCCACGGGGACCAGCCTCACCTTGTGTGGGTGAACATCACCCCGTGGGTCCCACCCAGGGGAGGAGATTCCAACTCAGTTTTGGGGCTGAGGTGGTAAAATGGGACTGCTTTTCCTCCTCCCTTGTATCAAATCCCTATTTCTCTCTCTGCGGTCTGTTTTGCTAAGGAGGTGACACTCGTGCTTGCAGGGGAAATTCGGGAATCATGGAGTGGTTTGGGTTGGAAGGGACCTTTAAAGGTCGTCTCATCCATCTGGGTTCGATGGGTCTCTCTGGGGTGTGAGCTGCTGGGAATAAGCCACATGAAAGTGAAATAACTTTTGCAGAGGAGCTGCGACCAGGAGGGGATGGCAGTGTCCCCAAAGCCACCGCTCTGCCCTGTGACAGTTTAGCAGCAATATTCATTGCAGTGGAACGTGCCCGTGGCAGGGCTTGCACAAACCCGGGGTCACCGGGTTCTCCCGGGGCTCTGGGGGCCTCCAGCCCCGGCTTTCACAGCGTTTCCCATCTGTAATTAAAAGAAACTACAGGAGAGATGGAGCCGGAGCTGCGGCTGCAGGGCCGTGGTGAGCGGGTTGCTGTGACGACGTGACGCAGCTGCCCGGCACGGGAAGCCTCTGGACACTGTTAATCCCTCAGGAACACACACGGAGACCCGTTAGAAACCTCCAGTTAAAAGCATATTTATTTTGTGTGTGTGTGTGTGTGTCTGGCCCTGGCTGCTTGGGCTGCCGTAGAATGGAATCACGGAATCGTGGAATCATGGACCCCCTAAAAGTGGGTCCAGTCCTGTCAGTCCCTGCACAGGGTGGGCTGCGCTCCACGGGCTTCTCCCTCTCCGCTGTGGAACCTGAAATTGTTGTTGCTCTAACACGAAATTGCTGTTGTTTGAACACCTCCCCTGTGAAATACAGCAGTTTTCCGCTGGTGGGGTTAGGTCCCTGGACTGAGGGGGCGAGCGAGCGGAGAT
>VZRQ01006833.1:181073-219305 GCA_013397975.1 Machaerirhynchus nigripectus | reverse complement strand
GGGGGGTTGTTTGTGCTGTTGTGGAATTCTTGGTGATATTCCTCTCGAGTTTACCTACAGCTAAATCATTAGTTGCTGTTTTTATTTCCTTTCTAATAAAAGAAGAGCAAACATCTCATTTTCCCTAGGCTGGCATGAGATCCAGAGTGGGCAGCTTCATCTGCTGGGATTGTTCTGGCTCCAGCCTGAGAATTAGCATTAAAATGCTGGAATGCAGCACATTCAGAGGCTGTTCGAGTCTTCTCTGTGGAGGGAGCCAAGCGTGGCTGAGCCGATGTTCCCGTCCCCATCCCCG
Organism: Machaerirhynchus nigripectus; assembly: GCA_013397975.1. Lineage (NCBI taxonomy): Eukaryota > Metazoa > Chordata > Aves > Passeriformes > Dicruridae > Machaerirhynchus > Machaerirhynchus nigripectus. The sequence continues at coordinate 219,010 of VZRQ01006833.1, read as the reverse complement.
GGGTGTCGCAAGCTCCCGGCGGATCCGGGAGCACGTGGCAGGTCCCAGCTGGGGCAGTGGTGATCCCAGCTGGCTGTGGAGGGGCTGCTCCGAGTGGGAGAATCCTTTGGGGTCTGCAGACAACAGCACAGGAGGTCTGTCAGGAGTTGCGGGGTTCTCTGGCTCGGGGCCATCCTACAGATGCCAGCTGTGCCTGTTTGGGCAAACGTTAAGATGGTTTTGTTGGAAAATTTTCTTGGTACTTAGAGAAAGTTGGGATCTCTTGGCTCTCTTCCCTGGAAGTGTTGATTCTGTTCCCTGGAAGTGTCCAAGGCCAGGTTGGATGGGGCTTGGAGCAGCCTGGGATAGTGGAAGGTGTCCCTGCCCATGGAAGGGGGTGGGACTGGATGAGCTTTAAGGTCCCTTCCCACACAAATCATTCCAGGGTTCCAAGATATCCCTCGTTTTCTGTTACAAGGCCGTGTCTGGCTGTCTGTCCTCTGCCTCCTGGGCTGCTGTTTGTATTTGTCACATGCCAGGTGAGTGCCCTCCTGTCAGTGCCCTTCCCACTTCCAGTCCTTTGGGCTTCCTTGATTTATTTTTAGCTTTACAACCTCCGTCAACGCAGTGCATTTTTTCACATTTAATGGGTAATTTTCCACCAAACTGTGTCTCTTGGAAGGTGTTCTGTTTGTGCCTCGAGCGTGCAGGTGGTTTGTGCAGTGTTGGCACTGAAATGCCCGGTCAGAGCCGGGTCCTGCTGTCCTGGATGCTCCCCAGGCCCTGGACAGGCAGATGGTCAGTGCCCTGGGGAAGGCCCTGTGGCCGGAGTCACCGCAGGCATCGTGTCAATACACTGAAATTTCAAACAGATATTTGAATGTGCTGCTTACACTGGAATATTTCCTGACTGAATCAGGAGCCGGTGAAGACAAAACTCTGCACGTTGATTCTCAGGTGTATTTGGTGGGGAGGGGGTTGAAATCCTGACGCCACCAGTGCTGCCACGAGTGGTCATTTAATATCTGTGTGTCATCGTTTTCTGGGAGATCAGTTGGATGTGTGAGAGAGAAGTGCCGTGCCCTGCTGACACAGGAAGCTCAGCCCGCCTGGGTGAGGCTCAGGAGCCATCTGGACAAGGGTGGCTCAGGCCAGCTGGGAGAGCCAAATTTCAGGGAATCGCTGAGGGAGGGCCCCAAGATGTGAACCTCCCCTCCAGGGGTGGTCAGGGATGGCTCCTGGGCTGGGCAGGCTTCCAGAATGTCTTTGGGGCAGCTCTGGGGATCACCTGGGCACCTGAGGTGTGCGGTGCTTCCCACCCCTGATCCACCCCTGCAGCCAAGGTCGAGGGATGTGTGGGAGACAGAGGCTCCTCTCCTCTTGCTGGTACTCGCTCTGTCCCCGTTTCTGTTGCTGAAGTGTAAAATAAGAAGCTGCTGGAGCAGGGAGCCCTGAGTGAGGATTGCAGCTGCCCCTTCCCTGGTGCCCAGCACGGGGCACCGGGGCAAGGGGAAAACTGTGGGTGGGAGGTGAGGAATAAAGGAGCACCAGGAGGTGCCCTGACCAGGGACAGCTGCAGTTTTGGGACACAACAAAGCACTGAGGTGGAAGATGGAGCTTTCTCCTGGTCCCCGGGGCGTCCCTGCAGGTGGAGTGGCTGCTCTGAGCGCGGGGTTGGGGTGTGGGCGATGTGGGAGGTGCAGGAGCTGGATCGTGCCGTGCCAAGAGGAGCTTCCCAGAGCTCTGAGCCACCTCCAGTCCCGAGTTCCACATCTCGGTGACATTCCTTGCTGCGACTTCCTGACTCAGAACCAGCTCGTCCGAGCTGCTGGCATCCAGGGAAGGCTCAGTGCTCCGCCAGGCACCGAGCAGGGAGCAGTGCTGGGGTCTCACCTGATGGCTCTGACACAGAGCAGCTCTTGGCCCAGAGAGGACTCTTCTCTCAGTCCACACTCAGGGTTCCCTTTCTTGAGCTGTCAGCCGTGCATAACTTGGATTGCACCTTGCAAAGGAGATTAATTCCCCAAATGATGCCATTAGAGGTCCCTCATTCGTGCAAGGTTTGCTTGGCCAAGTCTTGACCTGCTGCATTTCCCTCCTCCCTGTGCCCTCAGGGAGAACACCTTGCTGAGCAGAGCTTCCTTCACACCCTCAGCTGTGCACTGGCAACGCTTTCCCCTGTGTTTTCCAAAACCAAGATGCTATAGAGGCGCTGGAAGGTGAGATCCAGGCGTGCTGGCAGCTGTGTTTGAAAGGAAAAGTGGTTGGGAACTGCATGTTTAAGGAGCAAAGACTCAGCTGGACTTTGGCTGGTTGTAGCAGGATTAGGGAGAGTGACAGCTGGGGATGGAAGTCACCACTCTGCTGCCAGACCTGACCCGGCAGGTCTGAGCTCCCATCTGCTCCCGGCAAAAATTACCCTCCTGATTTATGTGGGGTCCTGTTTGTTTTTGTCCCCTAACCGTGCCCCCGATGAGCAGTAAGTGACAGCTTCCTCTGGATCAGCCGAGTGCCAGTCGTGAGTCAGAGAGGGCAGAGCTGCTGGCACTGCTGTGCAAATGGAATTCCTGGGCACAGCTGGTGCCAGGTGATCACTGAATTAGGCATTGATGGATAGTTGCAGTCGTTTGGGACAGCTGTGTCACGGGAAATTTGTCAAACAAAATGAGAGAACAGAACAATGCTGTAAAAGCCTTAAATATGAGATTTGGGTACCTTTGTGAGATGACTTTTATCTAAATGATGCTTGGTTCCCGCAGGTAATTCTCGGCTCGTCGTTCTCCTACTGTGAAGTTTCTCAAAAAATCAAACAACCCTTCTTTTTTATCTCTGATTTTTTGAAATAGCTGGTGATGCTCAGCAGGCAGAGCTGCACCAACCCTCCATGAGAGCTCCTGTGCCGTTGGGAAAACCTGGGAGCCGAGGAGGTTCCTGTGCACCCACCCCACCGCAGGTCTCCTCGCTCTGGTCCACAGCTGAAATTCCATGTTTTCCCTAACTTTCTCCATCCTGCAGGTGAAGCAGATCATGGAGGAGGCTGTGACGAGGAAATTCGTGCATGAGGACAGCAGCCACATCATCTCCTTCTGTGGTGAGTCTCCGATGCTGGCCTGGACTGGGGCTTTTGGTGCTGGGCACTCCTTGCCCGGGCTGTGCCATGTGCCATTCCTGGGAACCAGTCATTCCTGGGAACACGCTCCAGCTCCAGGACCTCGGGCTGGGGAAGTGAGGAGTGCCAGAGGGTGGATTTTTCTGGCAGAGGGCAGAATCCCTGAGGTCTTTGTGCTTAAAATACACAAGGATGTGTCAAAAGAGGGAGGGGTGCTGGCAGGGCGTGCAGCCACTGAGGAAGGACTAGAAATAATATTTTATTTTTAAATTCCCCCGAGAACTGATTCCACTGAAACTCTCGTCAAGTCCAAATCTTTCTTTGCTGCTACGGAATAGGAGTTTACGGAAAGGAGCCTGGAGGCTGGACTTTCTCCTTTCCTCCTGGGCCCTCACGTCAGAGACGCTCAGGAGCCTGTTTCCTCCGTGTGGCATCGAAAGAGCAGAGCAGACTTCCAGGTGTGACTCATTCCCAGCTTTTCTGTGCAGCACGAGGCGTCTCAGCCCGGGATTATTTATAGGCTCCTGCAGCAGGGAGCTGAGGCATCCAGGCACGAAGGGCTCCTTGGTCCCTTCTGGCCTCTTCAGATGCTGCTGCCCTTTCCCTGGCTCCCGGCGTCCCCCTCCTGCTCCATCTGCCGTTCCTCTCACTGGAGCGGTTCGTGCACCTTCCCCAGTGTTGTGGCTCTCCAGGAGCTGGGTGAGCTTATAAATAACTTTAATAATAAATAACCTCTTTCCCTGCCAAGCAGAGCGTGCTGCAAGCCTGGCTCTGGCTGCCAGAGCTGCCCTTTTCCCTGGAGAGAGCTGCCTTCCCAGCAGAGCCCTCCTCACGGGAGTTCTCCGCGCAGCCAGCGCAGCGCAAACCCGCCCCCGGATGGAGCCGGTGGTCTGGCAGGGAAGGGCAGCAGCCCCCGTGGTGCTGTGAGGGGGGTTTGGAGCAGACAAACACGAGCTGGCATCTGTCACGTCCAGGCTGCCCTGGGAGGCTGATGGGGAGCCCGGGGTTTGGTGTCCACGTCAGCCAAGGCCGCTCAGCCCGAGGGGTTTGACTGGCATCAGAGCTCTGGGCAGCTCAGGAATATCTTCAGTCTTCTGCCAGGAGTCAAAGCTCCCCCCTCACCTGGGTGTAGCTGAACAGGGCCCCTGCACCACGTGTAGATTATGTCCTGAGGGATGAGGAGAACCTCGTCAGTGTCTGCAGTGATGACACAACTGAGCTCCAAAACTCATCCGATTTAAAAATCCTACCATTACCCCTGGATTTAGTAGAGCAGGGGAGAGTTTTTCCTATGGAAGCTGCACGTTTCCCTGTAGCTCTGCCAGCAGGAGACGTGTTTTGGATAGGTTCAGATGTGGCGTTGGGAACAGATGCTGCTGACGGCTCTGCCTCGATGCCGTGTGCCAGAGGCTTTTCTGGAGCTGGGATTTCTCCCTGCCTTGCAGGAGATGGGATGTGCTGCCTGTGACCTGAGCACAGCAAGAGCACCAGTGCTCCCATTTGCCTGCTGGGAATTTGGAATGGACCTGGTGGCACTGGGAGCTCGTGGAGGTTCTCTCTCGGGAGCGCAGCTGGGCAGGAGCAGCCCTGGCTGCTCACCCCCTGTGGTACCTGAGCTTTCAGGACCTTCCTGAGCTGGCCACTCCAAATGGGCACCCCACGTGCAGTCCCAGGCAGGTGGGGCTGTTTGTCCCTTGTATTTCAGCCACGGAGCATAGGAAAAATGAGGGAGATGTTGGGTTTTCTGGCAAAGCCATGGAGCAGTTTGGCTTTTATATTATTTGCAGCTGCACACAATCCCGGGGCAGGCGAAGCCTTGTGGGCTTTGGGAGGGCTTGTGCAGGGCCTGGTTTCAAAGCCAGATGTCCTCACAGTGGCTCTGCCTGGCTGCTGGGGGTCAGCAGGGCTGGGCTGGCCCAAATCTGTTGTTGCTCTGCCAGCACAGGCCGTGCTTGTCTCGCCGGCCCTCGGATGCCGCTGCTGGGCGCCGAACTCAGGCACGGCACGGAGCAGGGCAGGATAATGAGCCTCCCGCAGCCTGGGAGCTGCATGGAATGCCTTTTTCCGTGTCTCCATGGAGTTGTTCAGCTGTAGGGAAGTGTTCCTTCCCAGGCAGGAGGTGAAGCAGCATCCAGTGGGCTCGGCTCGGCAGCGCCGGCTTCCCGGGGAGGAGGGAGCAGGAGCTCGTTGTCACACCTGGATCAAGGGCCCGAGGACTGTGGGTCCGTGTGATTTTCCAGTGCTTTGATCAGCCTGTTTAATCAGTCTGTGTTTGGCACTAGACATCCATCCTGAGCCCTCCCAGGGGACTTTGGGAACGAGCTGCCGGCAGAGCCTGTGCGTGTGCGCGTCTTTCTGTGGAGTCATCGCCGGCTCCCGGGATCCCTGCTCTCCATGGCAGGACAGGGAAGGTGTCTGGGGCTGTCTGGGCACTCACTGGGGTTTGGTGAGTGCCTCTGGGCCGAGTCCAGGACATGGAGTCAGGCAAAGCTTTCCACAGGGGCTTAACGAGTCCCCATGTCCCTGAGTGCTAACAGAGTCACTGCTGAGCCAGGAGGGTCCCCAAAGCCAGGCTGAGCTGCTGGCATTGCCCGTGGTTTATCCCCACATTCTTTGTTCCTTTCAGTTTTTCAGATAAATGTGTGCATGGATGCAGATTTTTGGGGGAAAATTGCCCCGTTTCCTGTGCTGCTTTAGAAACCCTCAGTGTGCCTGTCCTTACTCCTGAGCTTTCTCCTCCTTATCCCAGCACAGGGAGTGAAACCTCCTGTTCTAGCCATGCCTATCCCTCAGACTGGGATGGGAAAACATCAGGGAGAGGCTGGTTTCTCCACAATCCACGAGAAACCCACAAGGAGAGTGTCAGCCCAGCACAGCAATTACCCTGCCTGGAGAAGCTGTGATGTTTGCTGTTAATTCCCACGTGTGATAGGGTTACAGTTCCCTGAAGCCGAGGTGGGGATGCCTCTGCCTTCAAATTTGCTGTCTGAGGAATTCTAGGAGCTCGTGGCTGCCCCATCCCTGGAAGTGTTCAAGGCCAGGCTTGGACGGGGCTTAGAGCAACCCCACCTAGTGGGAGGTGTCCTGATGAACAGTCCCTTTCCAGATTCCTTGTAGCCCCTTCAGATCCTGGAAGGCGCTGTGAGGTCTCCACACAACCTTCTGTTGCCCGGGCTGGCCAGCCCCAGCTCTGTCAGCCCGGCTCCGTAGGGAAGCTGCTCCAGCGACGCTGAGGTTGGCTCAGCTGGGTAGGGCGTGCGGCGCTAGCGATCGCGTGTTCCACCGACGGGCCGGCCACCCAAAGAGCTGGGTGATCCCTGTGGGTCCTTCCAGCTGGGAATATTCTGACGCCGAGGCCTGTGCTCTGCTGCAGCCGCCGTGGAATGCTGCGTGCTGTTCGGGCTGAAGCGGAGGGCGGCCGGCTTCCTGCGCAGCAACAAGATCGCGGCGCTCTTCATGAAGGTGGGCAAGAGCTTCCCCCCGGCAGAGGAGCTCTGCAGGAAGGTGCAGGACCTGGAGCAGCTCATTGAGAACGCGTAAGGCACCGGCGTGGCCGCCAGTCCTCCCTGCTCGCTCGGGTTTTGGGGTGGGAGGTGTAGTTTGGGCCCAGCTTGAGCCTCGACGGGAGGAGTTGCCCCTTTAGTCTCGTCCTGGGTTTTTTGTGTCTTGACCGAGCTGGTTGCTGCTCTGGGAGACTGAGTTGTGTATGTGGTTTAAGGAGGGGTGGATGAGTTCTAGCTCCCTCTGCGCCTGCTCTGGTGCTTTGGGGGCAGCTGAGCATGTCGCTGCTGAGCTGTCACAGTTTATGGGCCGGTTCACCAAGCCAGCTGGAACCACGTTTGGCCTGTCTCAATGTGCAGGGCTTGAACCTGCAGTAATTCAGCTGCTGTTTGGGAGAGGATTACTCATCCTTGGGCAGTTAGCAGGGAGATGGATGGAGCAGCTACCTGCAGGCAGGGATTTTAAGCTGTCCTGGGGTCGGCTGCTCTGCCTGTGAGCTCAGCCATGGAAAGATGTGTGGGCTGGAGGACTCTGTTGAGGGAGAGCAGAGTTCTGGGGTGTCCTTACAGTGGAGAACTGATTTAGTGAAGTCTGGTTCCACATGCAGGTGTGGCCCCTCTGGAGCAGGGGGTGGGAGAGACACAGGAAGCACCTCCAGAGCTCTGTCCCACGCAGTTCTCTGGGATCCCCTAGTCACCACAGCCAACACCCCCAAACCCCTGGTGGCAGGAGTGCCCTGGGCTCCCCTCAGAGTTCAGGGATGAGCCTGTGGTGTTGTTGTCTCCTGTCTTGCACCTCTAAAGGCGAAACCAAGCCCAGGGCGTCCCGGAGAACGTGCGCAAGGTGCCGAAGCTGCCCAACCTGTCTCCTCAGGCCATCAAGCACCTCTGGATCCGCACGGCCCTCTTCGACAAGGTCTTGGATAAAATCGTGCACTACCTGGTGGAGAACAGCAGGTGAGTGCTGGCACCCATGTCCATGTCCAGCTCGCTGCCAGCACCCACCCCTTTGTGGCACTAGGGGCGGGGGGTTGCTGGCTGAGGAACACCGGTATCCCCGTGGGCCAGGGAATCCCTGGATGGCACAGGCCAGGTGTGTCACTCGTGGTGCCCGTCGTGGGGACTCTGATGGATGCCCTGCTGTTGGTGACCGCTGTACACTCCCTAAAATACAGACAGGCCATGCTGGCCCCGGTGATGGCTGGGTTGTTAGGGCTGCATCGCCCTTGCCTTCTGGGATCTGCATACTGTGGTGTCCTGAGAGGGTCTCCAGTCTTGGGCGGGTTTGTTGGGAGGTGGTGATGTGCTGCAGGAGGGTGGCTGTTCCCCAGGAATTTCTCAGCTGGCAGAAACAGCCTGTTTAGGGCTTTGTGTGATCTCCCCATCAAGAAAGAGAAAGAGAAGGGCACGACAGGGATTTAAACCCACTTTGTAGTGCTCCAGCATTCCGCTGTCCTTTATTTCCTCTAGTAAGTACTACGAGAAGGAAGCTCTCCTGATGGATCCTGTGGATGGGCCAATTCTTGCATCTTTACTGGGTAACACGTTCCCTCCTTGCTTTCCAAAGCCGTGCTCCCAAATCCGTGATCTGCGGGTCCGGGAGGTGACCGCGGCCGTGGGATCACGGATGGCTCCCTGACATTCGGGGTGTTCCTCTCCACAGTGGGGCCCTGTGCACTGGAGTACACGAAGATGAAGACTGCTGACCACTTCTGGACAGACCCCTCTGCGGACGAGCTGGTCCAGAGGCACCGGATCCACAGCTCCCACTGCCGCCAGGACTCGCCCACCAAGCGCCCGGCGCTCTGCGTGAGTCGGGGGGGAAAACCTCTCTGTGCTCCTCCCACAGCCGCAGGATCCGGGTTCCCTTCGCTTGGAAAGGCCTGTGGGAGCCCTCTGATGAGGGAAGTCTTTGAGGCAGAGGTGCTGGGAACGTGGTTCGTGGAGAGCACCGGCGTGCCAGCCCCTCGTGGCACTGCATCCCAGGGTCTGTGTCCTGTGGGAACATCACGTGTGAACAGAAGGCTGAATCTGCTCTGTGCATCGCAAACAAAACTCACTCCTGGGGCTTCTCAGAGCTTGGACAGAGCCAGGAATCCCCTCAGAGGACCCTGAGGGAAAGATTTCTAGTAGTGACTGTTTTAAGTGTATAAGTGAGGAGGGAATGAGGTTCAGGAGAAGCTTTTGGGAAGCTGCGGGGTGTCTGTGCTCACCTCAGGTTTGTGGGTGTGTCTCTTGCAGATTCAGAAAAGGCATTCCAGTGGCAGCATGGATGACAGGCCATCCCTGTCTGCCAGGGACTACGTGGAGTCCCTGCACCAGAATTCCCGAGCCACGCTCCTGTACGGCAAGAACAACGTCCTGGTGCAGCCGGTGAGTTCCTACTGGGAAACCTGGGCTTTGAAACCCTGCTCTGCTCCCCAGCACCTCATTCTATCCCAAATTGCTCTTGGATGGAGAAAAGCACCTATTTAATCTGGGAAGACAGCGAGTGGACTGTGTTTGTGGAGGTCCTGGTGATACGGATCCTCCCAGTGGGATGGAAGAGCTCTGCTCCAGTCTGAGTAGAAACAGGCTCCTCTCCCTGCCCATTCTTTACCACAAATCTCCTTCTCCTGTCCCTTCCTGCTTCTTGCAGTCAAATAAACCAAGTGCAAACTGCTTTTAGGTGGAGCTGTTAAGTTTTCCTTGCTGGGCAGTTGCTCTCAGCCCTTTTCCAAGGCAGTGAGGTGTCCTGGAGTCTCTCCTAGGAGGTTTTCCAGGGGCACAGTGGGTTTCTCCCTGTTTGTGACTGGATGGGCTGAGGGGCAGCAGGCAGGGCTGTGTGAGGGGCCAGGACTGGTCTCCAGGGCGTTGTGCTTCTGGCATCTTCTGGCTCACTCTGTCCCTGCGTTTCTCTTCCCAAGCGAGATGACATGGAGGCAATCCCGGGATATCTGTCCCTCCACCAGACTGCCGACATCATGGCCCTGAAGTGGACCCCCAACCAGCTGATGAACGGCTCCGTGGGGGACCTGGACTACGAGAAGAGGTGACTGGCTCCGAGTGTGCCAGGGCAGGGGGGGAAGGGTTCCCCTGGGCTGGAGTTTGGATCTGGTGTGCACAGCCATCAGTGTTTTCCCAGTGCAAAGCCATCATTCTTGAGCCTGGAACGGGGAAGGAGGCTGGGAGAGGGTGGCAGGGGGCGGTGTGAGATGCATCTCTGCTGGGAAGCGCTCAGGGAGGGAGTGGGGCTTGTTCCAAAAGGCACAAAGTGGTTTTATTTATTGCCCTGGGGGTTTTTCTGAGGGGAACGCCCTCCCCTCCCTCCCAGGGCACAGTGCTCCTGGGTTTGTCCTGGCTGTTGTCAGCTGGGGACATGAGGAGCTCATGGACAGGGAAGAGAATCTGTGCAGGAGCAGTTCCCTGGGGACCAGGCAGCGTGTGCTGTTTGGTGGTGCTGTTTTGGTGATTCAGAGTCCCTTGGATTTATCCAAGTCACTGGAGCTGGTTCCTCCTGGTGTCTGCTCCTGTGGCTTGGCAGGCAGAGTGGCCATGCCCTTCTCTCCTGGTGGACTGCTGGCATTTCCTTTGCCAGCTGCAATCCTCTCACAGGCCTCACAGAATCGTGCCAGGTCCCAGTCTGCCCGAGAAACAAAATCCCTTTCCAGCAGCAGATGCTCCAGGGAGTGTTTAGGACACTGATGCTTTGACCTGGAGTCGAGATCTTCTTCAGCAAAACTCGGTCTTGGTTTTGTTCATTGTCAGTTGTAGTTTTTGGGGTTTTGTTTACCTGTGGTGTTCTCATCTCCCCTTTCTTCTTGGCCCATGGGCCATTCAGTTGTGCCTGGTACCCTCCCCTAAAATCTGTTTCCATCTCTACACTCCTTTCCTGAGTTCTTGCCTTGGGCATCAGCCTAAGCTCTAAAAATTCCCAGTGTCAAGACGTGACCAAGGAAGAGAGGAGGCAGATGGCACAGTAAGTATGACTGTACAAGGAATGACTCTTGCACACCTCCCTGTCCTTCACTGCCTTCCCGAGCTGTTTTTAATGTTATTTAAGCACTATTTGTATGAAGTGCCAGGTGCTGCTGCTGCTGAGGATCTGGGAGTTTGGTTTGTTGCAAGGAAGCGGGATGTGATTGAGTGCTGGCACCCTCGGACAGCAGTGATGGGCTCTCCACAGGAATGAAACCCTGCCCTGTCTGGTGGCCACCAGCTCTCCAGCATGTTCTGGGTTTGCTCAGACACCTCGAGGTGCCTGTGCTGAGACAGTTCTTGAACGGAAGCAGCTGAGACCACGTGTGTTGTGAGCTCTGAAAAAAACCCACAAGTTGTGAGGGTTTACTTCCCCTCCCCAGGGCAGAGCAGCAGCCCAGGTTTGGACCTCACTGCACATTTCCTTGGGGCTCCAGGGCTGCTCCTGATGGATTCTTGGGGTGCCCAGAGTAGCCAGGATCCACGGACACATTTTCTGTGTCTGGGAACAGTGTGAGGGTAGAGAAACCACCCAGGGCAGGAGGGACAGGACTGGCTCTGGCTGAGCTGAGGTGGCAGGGACAGTTCCTGGTTCTGGAGGGATGTTGTCACTCACCGGGCTGGCGTCACTGCTCTGGGATCTCATCCTTTCTGTGGCTTTGCCTGGTGCCAGGGTATCTGGAGCAGGATCTGGAGCTGCTGTGAGCAGCAGCAGAGCCTCTCACATCCCTGAGGCTCACGGCTTCCCTGTCCCTCTGTTCCAGCGTGTACTGGGACTATGCCATGACCATTCGCCTGGAGGAGATCGTGTATCTGCACTGCCACCAGCAAGGTAAGGCCAGAGCTGAGGCTGCTGGAGGCTGTGACACCCTGGCACTTGATCCCTTACTTCTGGGGGGTGCACATGGTTCTGCTTTGGCTCCAGGGCAGATGCCCAGAGCATCTGGGTGGCCACTATGATTTAAGTGCTCCTAGGAAAATCTTCCCCCCAGCTCCTGGCTGTGGTGCTCGGCTGGCAGTGCTCCCTGCTCTCATTTCCAAGGGGGTGATCCCAGCAGGCCTTCTCCAGGGCCTGTCTTATCCCGGACTTAGAGAAGAACCCACACTAGGAAGAAAGTCCTTATTTTCCATTCCCTGAGCTTTCCTGCCTTCTGCCTTCTGGCCTGTGCTGTTTCCCCCACTGATGGCTGTGTCTGCTCTCGCTGTTGCCAGCAGTAGACAGCGGTGGCACGGTTGTCCTGGTGAGCCAGGATGGCATCCAGAGGCCACCTCTGCGCTTCCCCCGTGGAGGGCACTTGCTGCAGTTCCTGTCCTGCCTGGAGAATGGCCTCCTGCCCCACGGCCAGCTGGATCCACCCCTCTGGTCACAGCGGGGAAAGGTGGGTGCCTGTTCCTGCTGGGGTTCCTGCATGGACCCTCTGCCTGGCGTTGGGGGCTGCTGCGTTTTAAATGATCCCCTCCCAAAATGAATAAGGAAAGATGGGGCTTAAAATGGGGTGGTTTGGTTTAGCTCATGGCCTTGCCCAGCTCAGCAGACCCTTCTGGAAAGCTGGGGAGGGTGGTGTGGGAGGGCTGCCCACAAGGGTTTGGTTCTCTGGGCTGTGCTTACGCTGTGCCCAGCAGGGTTGTGGCTTCACCTGCCACTGGAAACTTGATCCGGAGGCCGATCCAGCCCAGGGAATGTGCAGACATGGCAAAGCATTTGGGGCAGGAGCTCGGGAAGGGAGTGGTCGGGCCTGGGGTGTCTCGTGAAGGGCACGTTCTGCTCCCCCAGGGGAAGGTGTTTCCCAAACTGAGGAAGCGAAGCCCCCAGGGCTCCTCCGAGTCCGCGTCTGACAAGGAAGATGATGAAGCCACGGATTATGTTTTCAGGATCATCTACCCCGGCACACAGGCGGAGTTTGGTGAGTGCAGGGCAGGCTTTGGGGGGGTTGTAGGAGCCGGGACATGGCACTGATGGGCACGGGGCAAAGCAGGAGGTGGTTCCAGGAAAGGGGCTCTGGTTGTGTCAGTGCTGCCTGATCCCAAATGTCATCGTTCCTCCCTGGGAGGGTGGGCAGGCCCTGGCACAGGGTGCCCAGAGAAGCTGTGGCTGCCCCTGCATCCCTGGAAGAGTCCAAGGCCAGGCTGGATGGGGCTTGGAGCAACCTGGGGTAGTGGAAGGTGTCCCTGCCCATGATCTCTAAGTTCCCTTCCAACCCAAACCATTCCATGATTCTATGTTGGTTTTTGTTTTTTGTTTTAACCTTTCACTTGCTCCCTTTGTTTCTGCACCTGCACAACAGCGTTAGTGGCCAGAAAACCCCCCTCTTACACATAATTTTAATAAAAAGATTCACTTTGGTCTCTTGGGGGCCACCTTCTGCCATCACAAGCCTCAAGGGCTGACTCTTCTCTTGCTGCCCCCAGGCTGCATTAAATCCCGTGATGTTCCTTCAGTGTGGCTCCTGCAGCACAAAGAGGAGGTCACAGCACCCTGCTCTGGGTGCTGCCAGGCTGCACCCTCCTGTCTTCAGTCCCTAACTCAAGGGAGGGGATGCTGCTGGATTCTCCAAACCAGAAGTGCCTCTTAATGTCCTGGTGCTGAACGATCTGAGCCCCTCTGAAATGTCTGTACATTCGTCCTCACTCCTCTGTGAGATGCCAAGAGCTGTTTTCTGACCTCTGGGGACATTGTAGGTGGCTTTGTAAGGGGGAAAACGTGAGTTTTAGGTAGAAGACTTGTGGAGTGTTTTTTAAAAAAGCTCTGTAATCTGATGGAAACCTTTTCCCTGTATTTTGGAGGCCATGAGGGAGAAATTACATCCGCTGTGACTCCTCCATAACGTCAGCTGAGATTATACTCGGTTCTCCCTGCCTTCAGCTGACTAACACAATTCAGTGAGTCAGATAAAAACCCGATTGAAGCTAAAACAGCAGATAGAGATGCTCTTTTCCGTGGCTGCCTTTTGATCTATCCCCTTCAAATTCCGTGCTGGGGGCCACATTTTCTGGGAAATGAATTGCTGCTGTCTCCTCAGCTGGCATCATCACAGCCTGTGCTGTTCCTGTGCACCTCTCCAGCCGGGGGTGGGACTCCATCATTCTCTCTTCTCCACAGATTCTTCCTTCCTCCCCTTTCATTTGTGCCCTTGTCCTCTTTCTGTGTCTCTAGTTGCCATTAATGGTGCTTTTCACCCATTCCTTGCACCTGTGACTGCTGGGAGAGGGAAGATCCTGAAGATTCCAGCTGGAAGCAAGATGGTGGTGATCCCTAAACGGTGTCTGAGCCTCCCCAGCACATCCCAAGCTCTCCATGCTGCTCTGGGCACCTCTTGGCATCAGTGTAATGAGCTGCTGGTTGGGTTTGGTGCTCAGCTCGCCTGTGTTGTCACTTGGCAGGTCCTGCAGAGCTGTCCCTGCCACCACTGAGTGTCACTGACCCTTCAGCTCAGTGGGAGGGGAAGGGACTTTTGTAGGAATAATTCAGTGTTTTTCCTGCCCATGTCAGTTATTCCTTACCACAAGCAGGGAGAGTCAGTGAGACCAAGGGAGAGCGAGGCCGCTCTTGCCCAGCCAGAAGATGAAATTTCTACCACAGTTTAATTTCCAAGGAGGAGTACAAAGGATTATTCCTCATGGCCTGGGCTGTGTGTGGGTGGTACCTGAGCAGGACCCGAGGCCTTTGCAGGAGCACTTTGAGTTGAAGCAGGGATTAACAAGTGACAACATGCAGAGCTCCTGCTGTCCCTCTCAACCTCCTCGCCCGAGTCTTCATCTCCCGTCTTGTGATTTGGGTGCTCCCTTCTTTCCCTGAACTTTGGAGGGGATCCTCTGAGAGATGGGCCTTTTCCCTCCCAGTAACCCGCTCTTCCTGGGACAGCAGCTGATTTCAACCCTGTTTTCTCTCCTCTCTGCAGTCCCTTCTCTGGAGTCTCTGCGCTGGGTGCTGGGTTTCTGCCTTGGTCAGCACGAAGCAGTTTAAGATCAGCTTTCTGAATTAGCTGGTTAATTAGCGATGGCTCTCTCTCATCAGTGCTCCTTGTTCCCTTTCCTTCCTCCCGAGCTCACCAGTGCTGTCATTCCCTGTGGTGGGTCCTGCTTGGTTGCTGGAGCCTCCTCGGGAAGAGCGTGGGATGCTGCATTTGCCAATCAAAGCTCTCTGTTGGGCCCCCCGTAGCTCCCTGACTCCAGGGCAGTGCCAGGCTGTACCTGATGCTCCTCTCTGCCCTCCTGCAGTGCCCCAGGACCTGATGGACGCTCCGGGGGCTGTCCTGCCCCCCATGTGGCAGCCCAGCACCCGCAAATCCTCCTGCTCCTCCTGCTCCCAGAGCGGCTCCTCCGACGGGGGCCCGGCCAACGGCTGCAGCCACGAGAGGTACGAGGACAACGGGCACGGCAGAGCCAGGGTTTGGTGTCCAGGGACCATGGCAGGGTCGGTGGCATGTGCCTGAGGTGAGGCTTGTCCCTGCATCTGGGGCATCTCAGCTGCTCCGTGGCCTGGCAGCAGGAGTTGCTGCTCTGGACCAGGGCAGCGTCCCTGGTGAATCTCTGCAGGCAAAGCTGGATCAGTGGGATCAAAGCTGGGCTGAGGGGATGCACAGGAGCATTTTCTCCTCTCACATCCCGTGTGTTTTCGTTGGCAGGGCTCCCCTGAAGCTGCTGTGTGACAACATGAAGTACCAGATCCTGTCCCGGGCCTTCTATGGATGTGAGTACTTGTCACCTCCCTGCTGCCCTGGGAGGTGTGACGGGACAAGGGATGAGGTGCTGGGCTGGGAGTGGTGCTGGGGCAGCCAGCAGTGGCCAGGGGAACTGGGACCAGTCTGCTGCACGTGCTCAGGGTGGGGAGCACACAGCTGGACTCTGACCCTCGGCCTGGAGGCCCGTGGAGCAGCAGCACTGGGGGTACCAGATGAGGGACCTGTCCCTCTAAGACTCTGTGCTCTGAGGGCTGGGTGTGGCTGCAGAGGATCTCCCCCGGGGACCAGCCTCACCAGAGCTTTCTCCTGCTCTTCATCCTCGTTTTGCCTGGAGTTCCACAGCTGAAGGTGTGGTGTTCCTGCTGCAGGGCTGGCCTACTGCAGGCACCTGTCCACGGTGAGGACCCACCTGTCGGCGCTGGTGAACCACAGCATCGTGTCCCCCGACGTCCCCTGCAGCGCCAGCGCGGGGCTCACCGTGGACATCTGGCACAGATACCTGCAGGACAGCTCGGTAGGGCCGTGCCCTGGGGACACACCGGCTCTGCTGGGCTCGGGGAGCCCAGGGCAGTGTCACTGAAGTGGGTGTAGCACGGGGAGGTGGTCAAACACGTCAAGGAGTTCCTCAGGGAGGGAAGTCAGCCAGGCTGTCCCGGGCTGCACAGAGCCCGAGGCTCCTAATCCCTGGCATGTGGGAGCTGGGGAGTGCACACTGCTCTGCTTGCAGTGCTTCTGCTCAGAGCTGCCTGCAGCAGTGTCTGTCACCCTGCTGTCCTGAGTGGGGTCCTCACGTGTTGCCGGGTCAGAGACACAGCAGTGGCCCTCAGTGACTTTTGTGGGCCACTCTTTGGTGTGGTGAGCTGAAATGTCCATCCGCAGCAGCCGCCAGCTCGACTTAAGCCCAGGCAGGGGTCTGAGGGATCACGGGCAGTGGGGCTGGGGTGGTCAGGGTGGTGAAGGGCGGCACAGCCAGGCTGGGGACACTTTTACATCCAATGTACTGGCTGTGCCCTGACCCCGGGCTCTTCCCACAGAGCTACGAGGACCAGGAGCTGCTGCGGCTGATCTACTACGGCGGGATCCAGCACGAGATCAGGAAGGCTGTGTGGCCCTTCCTGCTGGGCCATTACCAGTTTGGGATGACGGAGGCGGAGAGGAAGGAGGTTGGTGAGGGTGTGCTGCCAGCTCGGCAGCCCGGTGTGTCCGCTGGTGTGCCCTGCTCCTGCCCAGTGGAAGGGTCTGTTTGCAGAGCCCACCCTGTCAGCCTCATGTCCACTCTGGACTGGGCTGTAGGTAGGACTGGGACAAACACTTGGATCAGCAGGAATTGATAGGGCCAAGCTCGTCGCTGGCCTGCGCAGCTCCTCACGTTGCGGTGCCTCGTGCACCCTGGGAGGGCAGGGAGGAGATGGACGGGCACTTTTCCATCCAAATTTGGCCCGATTTTGTGGGTCAGGCACTGTGCAGGGTAAGGGTGACTGTGTGCCACGCAGCCGCGGTTCACACGAATGCGCACCCCCCCCGTGCGGGGCTGTTTGGGGCACAGGAGGGGCTGGATTGGGGCTCTCCGGGCACAGCCATTCCCAGCCCCTGTCCCCCCGTGTCCCAGGCTGACGAGCAGACCCGGGCGTGCTACGAGCACACGATGGCGGAGTGGCTGGGCTGCGAGGCCATCGTCCGGCAGCGCGAGAAGGAGTCCCACGCCGCGGCCCTGGCCAAGTGCTCCTCGGGGGCCAGCCTGGACTCCCACATCCAGAGGATGATGCACAGGGACTCGACCATCAGCAATGAGGTGAGGGCGTGGGGGGCTTGGGCAGTGCGCACCCAGCATCCACGTGGGATGGAGGCACAGGTCCTGCCCACCCTCCTTCCCTGACCTGTGTGTCTTGGCCCTCGCTGTAGTCTGTGGAAGTGAGACACTCATGGGGCACAGCAGGATTAGCTCCATGGAAGATGGTTTGGAGTAGGGGTGAGGAGGAAGAGCGTGTTCCTGGCACTGAGGGGCTGTGAAGCAGGGCACTGGGCTTCCTGGATCCCTTTTCCAGCATGGAAGGAGCCTCAGCACACCCTCAGTACACTGTGTCACCCATGGGGACACCCAGCACCATGGGACTGGCTTTTAACAGTGTGGTGAGGAATGAGATCCACAGCCCAAACCAAAGGGTGTGGAGGGAAAAGCCTGTGAAAGAAAATGCAGTGCTGGGAACAGAGTCCAGGGAGTGTTTCCATGAGAGTTTTGTCCTTGGAGGAGAAGAGCCCAGCATGGGCACAGCATTCCCTGACCTCAGGCTGCTGGCCCAGAGGCGAGGGGAGGTGAGCGCTGCAGACTTGATCTGCTTCCCTCTGGGAAGTTTGTGTGGGTGCTTTGGGAAAGAGATGAGCTCAGCCCCAGTCCTGCAGGCTACGTGTGTGCCCAGAGAGGGAGAGATGCAGGGAAGGCAGGTCTGAGCCAGGGGCAGGGTGGAACTGGATGATGCAGCTCTCAGGGTGAGCAGCAGTGCTGCTCTGTTGGCTGAAGCCCTGGGAACCATTCCCATCCCCTCAGCATCTCCACCGTGGCTCTTCCTTTATACCCACGTGTGCCTGTTCTGGGAACAGGCCCTGGGAAGGGAGCTGGCAGAGTGAACACAGGCAAAGTTTCCCCCCTTTTTCCATCTCAACCTGAAATTTCCTGTTTGAAGTGCTCCCATGGTAATGGAGGAAAACTGTCACCCTTCCTCTCTCCACCAGAGCCCTGCCCAGCAAACACCCACAATACAAGGGTGGGGACAACTGCTGTTCTGGATGTGCTGTATTTTCTTAAAATCCTGTTTTTTGTGCGTGATGTCATGGCCATGCTCTGCACCTCTGCTCAGTTTATGGGGAGGACTTGCTCCTGCTGAGGGCTGGTTGCTCAGAGGGACCCCACGGAGCCGAGCACGGAGCTGGTGCCTGCAAAGCCCAGCCCTTCCCTCTGTGCTTCAGCTGGAAGCCAGAACAGGGTGCTCGTGACTTTGAGAGGAGCTGCTTCCACTGAGTCTGGCTTGAAACATCAATATTTGTCCTTGAAGAAAAGGAAAAAAAAGAGCATGAATATGCTTGGAGGGACTGTTTTATAGCCTGACTTCATCGTTTATGTAAACTGAGCTGGGCTGAGCTGCATTGCTGCCAAATTAGGACAGAGATTTGTAGAAATTTGCACTCCAGGGAGGCAGTGTGACCTCCGTGCAGGCCAGAGGAAAGGAGCTCCTTCAGACCCAACTCACAGCACTTGAACAAGTGCACTGGCCTGGGGCTTTGGCTCTGTCACCTTCCCAGCAGTGCCAGGGGCTGGGGCAGGGCACTGCGCTGGGTGACACGGCAGCACGGATGTGACAGGAGCATCCTCCGTGGGTCAGATATTTACTGGATGCATTTCCTGCTTGTTCTTCACCTGCAGAAGTGCCACCTCTGCTTGAGTTCCCTCACCCCGACCCTTTTTCTTTTCTTTCTCACTGCCCTTTTCCCTGTCCCCTGCAGTCCTCGCAGAGCTGCAGCTCCGGCCGGCAGAACCACGCCCGGCTGCAGAGCGACTCCAGCTCCAGCACCCAGGTGAGCACCTTGTCCTTCTTTTCCTTGTCCCCCCGGCTCTGCCTCGGCTTGGGCTGACCCCTCACCACAACCAAAATGATTTCTGGCAAACAGAACCAGTGCTGGAAGAGGTAAATGAGTCCCCGACCTGCTTTGGAGCTGTTAAATGTCAGAACTGTGCTCTGCTTGTGGTGTTCAGTGTTCAGCTCTGCCCTCTGGCCTCACACCCGAAGGTCTGTGGCTGCTCCCCCTGTTTGTGCCCAGGTGTTTTAACACCTGTTGAAATTTCTGCCCAGCCTATAATGCCAAGCAAAGCATAGTCCTTTGGAGCAGGGATTTATGGGCTTGGAGCTCTGCAAGCGACCAAGCGCTGACTAAATCCAGGGAGAAGAAGCTAAAGGGGGATTTTCCTCCCTCTCCTCTGCTGGGGACATGGGCACTATGAGTACACAGCTCTTGGGGACATGGTGCCCGTGTTCCCAACACTTGCTGAACGCCTGGGATGTCTTCCCACTCGCCCTTTGCAGGTGTTTGAATCTGTGGATGAGGTGGAACAGACTGAAGTAGATGCTCAGCTGGAAGATGGCAAACAAAGCAAGATCCCCAATGGGACAGTTCCCAACGGGACGTGTTCCCCCGATTCTGGGCACCCCTCTTCCCAAAACTTCTCCATCACATCGGGGTTCTCAGAGCGCAGCTTCAGCAACGAGGACAGTGCCCTGGAAACCACCAAATCCTCGTCCAGCTCCCAGGGAAAGGCTGCTGGGTCCGACGTGCCAGCCCCACCGGACACGGATGGTGTCCAGCAGGAGAAGCTGCAAGGCCAAGACAGCCTGGAAGGTGAATTTCCCACTGGTGGAAGCGTGGACTTTGTCCCCGTGCGTGAGGGCTCGGCAGGGCTCCTGCGTGACAGTGACACCGTGGCCCTGACTGTGGTGGAGAGCTGGGCAGACAGCGAGGCCGAGAAGCAGAGCCTGGTGGAGAGTGAGGACAACCTCTCAGAGGAGCCGGAGATGGAGAGTCTGTACCCACAGCTGGACTCTCTGACTGTCACTGATCTGACCAGCAGCGAACCAGCTGCTCTCTCCTCCACGGGTGTCACCTACTCTGTAAGTACAGACCTGTCCAGGGGGGGGGTTTCTTCCTGGCTGCCTCGCAGGACCACAGAATCCCAGAATAGTTGGGGTGGGAAGGGCCCTCTGGAGATTATCCAGTCCAACCCCCCAGCCACCTGGAGCAGGTGACACGGGAACGCGTCCAGGTGGGTTTGGGATGTCTCCAGAGAGGGAGACTCCGTGCCCTCCCTGGGCAGCTGTTCCAGGGCTCTGCCACCCTCCACAGAACGAAGTTCTTCCTCATGTTGAGGTGGAGCTTGTGTTTCAGTTTATGGCCATTGCTCCTCGTCCTGTCTCTGGGCGCCACTGAGCAGAGTCTGGCACTGTCCTTTTGGCACACAGTTTGAGATGTTTGTACGGATTGATGAGGTTCCCTCTCAGCCTTCTCTTCTCCAGACCAACCAGGCCCAGCTCCCGCAGTGTCTCTTCATCACAGCGATGCTCCAGACCCTGAATAATCTCTGTGGCCTCTGCTGCACCCCGTTCAACAGCTCCTTGTCCTTCTTGAGCTGTGGAGCCCAGAACTGAACACCAGATGTGCCTCACTGGGGCCAAGTGGAGGGGCAGGATTTACCTGCATTTTCCCGGTGCTGATCCCGCACTTGGGCATAGAGGGGCTCCCACCTTCCATCCAAACACTGCCCTGTCGCTTCACTGCCCTTGTGATTCTCTCCTTGCTTTTTACTGGAAAACAAATCAGCTCTGCTCTTGTTTTGGGCAGCCAGAGCTGCTGGACATGTACACGGTGAACCTGCACCGCATCGAGAAGGACGTGCAGCGCTGTGACCGCAACTACTGGTACTTCACCCCCGCCAACCTGGAGAAGCTCCGCAACGTCATGTGCAGGTGGGGGCTGTGGGGGGCTTCCCGGGATTCACCTGCAGGCTGGAGCCTCAAACTGTGTTCTGGTTACTGAGTTTTGCTCCTTGCCTTCCTCCCCCAAATCCCCCCATCATTCCAGCGCTTGGGGCCACAGCTCCAAGGACGCGGCAGTTCCCAGACCGAGGTGTCCGGCTGTCCTTCCCCCATCACTGCTGTGTCCTGGGATTTTGGCCAAGGCAGAGGCTCCCTGCTGCCCAGGAACCCAGTGCAGCCCGCCTGCTTTCTGGAGTATGCCTGGAAAATGTTTTAATGAGGATCAGCCCACAGAGCTGTAGTGCTAATGAGAAAGTGCCTGAAGCACCGGAATGGTTTGTGCCTGCCCAAAATCCCAGGAGAGAGCCAGACCTGGGTGCATTTCTGAGTCCCTGTGACTCAGAGCTTACCTAGTGACACTCGCAGACTCAGACCAGCTCCAGCTCAGCTACTGCTTCACAGGCAGCAAAGGATAAAATATTATTACTCATCTTGCAAACACGAGGAGAAGCTGCTTTTCCATCGGCGCTGTCACTTCACCCGACAGCCAGAGCTGGAGATCTCTGCTGAGATTAGGCCTTCAGCACAGCACATTTTGGAAAACCAGTGGGCAGGATGGAAAAGATCCTTCCCTTGTGCCAGCAGCAGATCTGAGTCCTCTCCGAACACATTTTGCCTTGCTACCAAATAAGGGAAGATATCCCTGCAGGGCTGGGTGCTTCCTGGGACACTGGGAATGGGAAGGCGAGGCAGGCAGTGTCTGCAGAGAGAACCAAGAGGATGAATGGAGGGAGAAGGATCAGAATGAGAGATGAACAAATGCTATCAGTCTCTGCCCTTTAACCAATGACCCCACTGTGTCGTGCTTTCCCATTTTGCTTTTCCCTGGCCTGATCTTCCATGCAATGGCCGTGGCACAGCCCTGGATTGACCCTGGACGTGTTGATCCAGGACTGTGCCATGCACGCCTTACCTGGGAGTCACCACAAGAGCTGAATCATTTGCAGCACGGGGATAAGAGAATGAACAGGTCGTGATTTGCCCCAGCATCCTGGGAAGGGAGACAGGGCATGGGCAAATGAGGTGGCAGGTGGTGGCACTCAGGTCCCAGGTCACCTCTCCTGCTCTCTCACACAGCTACATCTGGCAGCACATTGAGATTGGCTACGTGCAGGGGATGTGTGACCTGCTGGCCCCTCTCCTGGTCATCCTGGATGATGGTGAGTGGGTGCCTCTGCTCTGCTTTCCCTGTCCCTGTGTGTGGGGAATCTGCTGGGGGGGGATCTGCCAGGTTGGAGGTGACCCTTTGCAGTGGAGAGCTCGGAGCTGTGGAGCAGGATCCCGTTTGTCCGTGATCCTGCCTGGCTCCCAGGAGCCCACCCTGGGGCCGGGGCAGACTTTTTGGAAGGATGTTGCTGCAGCAGTGGCCGTGCAGCCCAGCAGTGGTGTCTCTCCTCCCTGCACAGAGGCTCTGGCTTTCAGCTGCTTCACCGAGCTGATGAAGAGGATGAATCAGAACTTCCCCCACGGAGGAGCCATGGACACCCACTTCGCCAACATGAGGTCGCTGATCCAGGTGAGGGTTCCTGGCGTGGGGACGGCAGCTCCTCACATCCAAGAGGGGAAGCTGGTCCTGGAGGGGCTGAGGGGGGTTTCAGTGCTGGGAAGCAGGAGGGACAGCCGGGGCTCTAAGGACAGCCTGGAGCAGCGTGTGCCAGGAAAGGGAGGGAGGAGCTGGTGGGAGCTGGTGCAGTAGGAGAGCAGTGGGACGGAGGGAAGTAGGCAGAGGGACGGCCAATGCCTTGTGTGTGCATTCCTGAGTTTCCTTTTGCTTTTCTTGACAGATTCTGGACTCTGAGCTCTTCGAGCTGATGCACCAGAATGGGGATTACACTCATTTCTACTTCTGCTACCGATGGTTTCTCCTGGACTTCAAGAGAGGTGTGTGCAGAGACCACCCAAGGGTGGGGCAGGGTCTGCTTCCAGGCTTCTCAGCGGCTTTAAACTTAACTTGGAATTCCTTTCCACTTTTCCCTGGTTTATGTCTGGCTGATTGTTCTGTCTAGATACAGAACCTGTTGTTCCAGAGCTGCTGCTGAGCCCCTCCACGAGTGTGTCCTGGGGCCTGTGTCACCTGCTGCAGGGCAGAATATTTCTCCCTGCAGATGACTGGCTTACTGCTTCCAGCTGGAGCAGGTTCCTGTGGGAAGCAAGCACCCAGCGTGTCTCCCCAGCGCTGCTGTGAGCCCTGAGAGTCGGGGTAGGGTGAGTGGAGTGGTGACTGCTGTTCTCTGCTCACAGAGCTGGTGTACGACGACGTCTTCGCCGTCTGGGAGACCATCTGGGCTGCTGCTCACGTCTCCTCTGCTCACTACGTGCTCTTCATAGCCCTGGCCCTGGTGGAGATGTACCGGGACATCATCCTGGAGAACAACATGGATTTCACAGACATCATCAAGTTTTTCAACGGTACAGCTCGTGCTCTGTTGGGCTGAGTTTGGGGCAGCTGCTCGGGTGTGGGCAGCACGTGGACACATCTGGGCACTGCTGGAAACGTTTAACACACCCAGAGCTCTGAGGGGTCTGGTGGTGCTGGAATCCACCCGCCCTCCTCAGCAGTGGCCAACCTGGCCGTGCTGAAGGGAGCTGAGGGTTGGGCTGTGCTCCCTGCTGCTTTCCCCATCCTGAGGGGCTGGTTACGGATGTCCTAAGTGTCCCTTAAGGTGTCCCTGCGAGGGGAGGTTGGGAATGTGGGCAGCAGAGCTGTGGGGGTGGGGGCTGCTCAAGGCCTGACCTGTCCGGTCCTTCTGTCTGTGTTCCAGAAATGGCCGAGCGCCACAACACCAAACAGATCCTGAAGCTGGCTCGGGACCTGGTCTATAAAGTGCAGACTCTGATCGAGAACAAATGAGGGACCGGGGCAGTCGAGGCACCCAAAGAGCCAGGACTCCCCTCCAATGCTTCCTCCCTTCTCCTGTTTCTCCAAGTGCCACAGCTGTGGGACTCAGGTGGTGGGACACGTGCTGCTGTGTGAGCTGGGAGTCCCCTGGGCTCAGCACAGGCCCCGGCTCAGACCTTCTGCAGTGACTCAACCAAAGATCCCTCCAGGTGTGTTCCTGTGCCGGGAGCAGGACCAGGCAGTGGCTTCCTGGCCTTGGAGGGGCAGCAGCTGCCGTGGCCACCAAAACTGCCCAGGCATTGCCACATCCCAGGGTGGAGCTCGGGGGCTGGGGGAGCAGAGCTTGGTGGCACAGAGGGAAAGCTGATTCCTTGGAAAGCTGCTTCCTTGGGCAGCCCTTCCCTGTGGTGTGGGAAGGCAGCCAGCCCTGCAAGCCCGGGCAGCACAGGGATGCTGCCAGTTCTCAGCTTCTCACCAACACAACGAGGTTCTGCCAGTAATGGGGGGGACTTTGATCACAGAAATTCCTCTTTTGATCTTGTCCCTCAGTGCATTGCTTCCCCTTCAGTGTTTTCTTTTTTTTAGGGCTCTGTTTTCTCCCTGGGATTTTACGTTGTTCCTACAGTATCTGAGCACACGAGAGCTTCGTGTCTGGATGGATTTTCAGAACAGCTCCAAATTCAGCACTGGGATTTATTTTTCAAAATCCAGCCTCTGTAATGTTCTCTGAACGCTGGGAAATCTGGTCCTGACCTCCTCTGGGAACTCCAGGCTGAAGGTTTCCTTACCTGCCTTACTTTAGCTGCTTGTGGTAGGAGTCTGGTCTCCTTGTTTTCTCTGAGCTCCTGTGAGGGAAGGGCTCCTCAGAAGGCAAGTCAGAGCTCCTGATTATCCTGGCTTTCCCTCTGACAGTGCCTGTCTGCCCATTAAGACTGGCTGCTCGAAGCTCAACAGCTCAGACAATCCCCTTGGTGCCTGGGGGTTTTCCATGTGCTTCGGGGCTGGCTGTTGAGTCCCCTAAACCCACTGAGCATCCCCAGTTAGGTCTTGGTGGGCTTCTCCCACAGGCCTGGGAGAGGAAAATAGCCCAAGGTCCCTGAGTGGTCTTTGCTTTGGGAAGATGTACTTGTGTAGCCACTTTTCCTGTGGCACAGCCTGGAGCCCACTGCATGAAGTGCCTCTCCAGCTGCTGTGTCCCACACAGGCTGCCCTGCAGAGGCTTCGGAGTAATTTTTCAACTCAGGTAAAAACAATACAGGAAAAGGAGAGGGGTGGGGTGGATGGAGGGTCCAGCCCAAACGGGGAGAGCACTGCCGGGGGCGCAGGGCTGGAGCTCTCTCTATAAAGGTACTTTCTCTCAAGTTTTGCTGCAAAAATTCGTGTTCCCCCCTGGTGTAATGTGTGCTGTGTGTGTGCTCTCCTCTGGCCCTGCTCCTGCCTTGCTGCTGGAGTGCTCCCACGGGAGGGAAAGGGGCCCTTCCTTCTCCCGTGGAACATCTGTCTGTGCTGGTTTGTGTTGGCTCGTGGCACGTGTCAGGTGTTGCTGGCAGAAAAAAGGTGGTTGTCAGCCTGCACCAGAGAAAACTGCTGCTTCAGGGAAGGTCTGAGGAGCGTGGTGGAGTTTGGTTTGCTGTTTCTGAGCAAATCAGCCATTTCTCTGCACTGGGACATGGAGGTCACAGCGGGAAAAGGCAGTGGCACATCCTGAACCCTTTGGGGAAGGGGCTGGGGCAGGGGGAGAGCAATGGGCAGCCCTTCACTCCTCATAATCCCGCCAGATGTGTACAGCAATCTGGGAAATTCCCTGAAGCAGTGAAACCCCAAAGGGTGCAGGGCTGTAGTAGCAGAGGAAACAAAGAGCTTGAGATCTGCCAGTTCCTGGGAGAATCTTTCATCTCTCCACCAAGCAGAGCGAAAAGCTCGTGTCCTCCCTCCTTCCCAGGCTGCTCCTGTTCCCTCAAGGTTCGAGGACAGATCTGTCACCTGTCCAGAGGGAGAGGGAAGCGCTCTGTTCTCCCCTTCCTGAAGGGACAGGGACCCACAGGTCACCTGAAACACCGTCTGACCAAGCAACGTCGCTGACACGTAACCTTTCAAGCTTCTTTTCCTTGGTTTTTAAACAAGAACAGCCAAGAAATTCTGCACAATATTCGCTGTCTGTATTAACTGAGAGTGTCTTTGGGCCGCTCAATAGCAGTGTTTTTTGAATCATTTCTTGGGGGGGTGGGGTGTGAAGCAGTATTTATTTATTGATTGTACCTGACTGTGTGTCCTTGTGTGCTGGCGTGTGAGTGCGCGCTGTTGTGCAAATGGAGATAGACATTTTCAATGTTATTTACAGTATCTTGTACATGTTTACCAGGGAATCGTGTCTATATATAACATATATATATATACAGTATAGAGAGAAAATATGTGAACTAAGTGGGTTATTTTTTGAGGGGGGGAGGGGGGTGTGAGCAATCTCTTGCTTCGAAGAACTGTGTGGTTTCTATAGCACCTATTCCATGACGTGCCAATCTGTCACTGTCCCTGTGCTGGGAGAGTTGTTCTGGTGGGGCAACAGGAAGCTCAGAGCACAGCCACCTTGGGCTTCATCTTAGTTCTGACTTTAGGACTGGACAAGAGAAAAAAATAAAAAAGGAGGGAAAAATAGTATTAAAAAGTTTTGTTTCAGCTGTGTTGCTGGGAAGCTTCTTGTGCTTGTGGGGACCCACGGTGAGGCACCACCAGGAGCCCGGGGCTCTCTTTGGTGGTTAAAAGCTGCTAAGAAGCTGAAAAGCAAAGGTTTTGCTGTGCAGCTGTTTGTGGGCCTTCTCTGGCCTCAGCCTCTCCTGCCTGGCTCTGCCCCGCTGCTGGATCCCCACGAGGTAAAGCCTTGCTCTGGAATTCTGACAGTGGGAATCATGGCTGTGGAAGCCAGCAGGGATCTCTCCCAGCTGTGCAGCCAAGGATGGCCTGTTTGCCACGCAGGAGAGAGGCCCGTCACCAGGGAATGCTTGTCCATATAGAGTAATCTTGTCTGGCCCCTTGGGGAAGAGGAATGTCTCATCCCAGCAGCTCCGTGCAGCTGAAATCCCCCCCACAATGGCACTGCCAGCCCAGGACTATTTTAGCCTGTTGTTGGCTCTGTGGGACCAGGGACTGGAGCTCTGTGCCTTAAACTGACAGAGGGGAGGGTTAGGTTGGATTTTAGGAAGAAATTTTTCACTCTAAGGCCCTGGCACAGGGTGCCCAGAGAAGCTGTGGCTGCCACATCCCTGCAAGTGTCCAAGGCCAGGTTGGACGGGGCTTGGAGCAGCCTGGGATGGTGGAATGTGTCCCTGCTCATGGCAGGGGGTGGGACTAAGTGGTCTCTAAGTCTCCTTCCAACCCCAACCATTCCGTGACCCCACGCTTTCTGAGGAGGCTGCTGCATTCCCCTGCGTGCATGTGCTTCCAGCCCATGTTCTCTGCTCCAGTCACCCCAGAGCTGAGCCTGAGGAAGGATGGGCTCCATGGGCTGAGAGTTCAGCTCCTGTCACACCCTCACTGAGCACCCAGCGTTGCTGTGGGGTTTGGGGTTTGTCTCTACCAGCTCGAGCTGCTGAGCTCAGATAATCTCGGCGTGTGCAAATCCACTGAGCGTTCGTGTCCTGGCCCTGTGTTCCCCCAAGGGAATGACAAATGGATTCTCTCCCTGCCTGTGAGCTTTCTGCTCATGCAACCTTCCAACAAGCTCCTGGTACCCACCTCTTTCGGTGTCACCTGTGCAGACCCTTTAGAAGTTGTGTTTGTTCCTAAATCTGTGATTTTCCTGGGGGATTTTTCTCTTGCTGTGTTGAGTCTCTGAATCGCTTTGCTGTGAATGTTATTTGTGAAGAGTGAGAGGGTTTTTTGTGGGGGAGCTTCCTGCTGCCTCCCTGTCCTGCTCTCATCCGGCCCCTGGCATGGTGAACATCCCTTAACTCATCCAAATGCTCCTCGTAGTTCAACGTGAGCCAGCAGTGGAACTGCAGGTGCCAGCCCTCATCACTGACAGGTAAAAAAAGGCTGAGAGATGGAGCTATTGAAGAGGTGGGTGGGGATCGCAGATCTCATCCCCAAATCCCACCCTGGAGATGCAAGCCTCGTGGCCAAGAGCAGTTTATGGGATGAGGTTCTTCTTATTTGTTCTTTATTTATTTATTACTTACTTTGCCTGAGTATTTTCCCTCTCTTTCCTGGTTTATCCTGAGGTTGGTCCCCTGCGCTGGGAGCCACTGTGGCCAGTGGGCCTCTGACCAGGGATGGGACCAGTTTTGGGATTCTCATCACGTATGTTTGCTTTTGAAACCTCTTACAATATCTAAATCACTTTTCTCTAGAGGCACAGTGGGAGCCTCTGAGCCTTTGATCAGTAGGACCAAAATGATGGTCATGTCATCAAAACCTCTGTCTTGTTTCTCATTCCATTTGGGAATTTTCCCCGAGTAGTGAGCAGTTCTGGGCTTGTCTTCATCATTTTACTGTCGTGTGAGCACAAATTGATAGAGCACAATGTAGAGACGGAGTTCCAGCCCTTCCCAGCACTGTGGAAGGGTTGGAACTCACCAGGACCTGTGGAAATCCCTATAAAAGCTTTTTCAGACACCCCGAAGTAAATCAGATGCCACTGATCGTTCTGCTGTTGCAGTGATCTCACTCAAGGTCAGCATCCTCCTTGCCCTAAATAATCCATATTTCACTGATGAAGGCATCTAAACCTTTGTGGTCCCTGGTGACCCCACATTTTCTGTTCTCTGGTGGCCACGTGGGCCACAGTTGAGGCCATTTGGTGCCGTAGCCACGCATTCACACAGCTCAGTGTGTGGATTCCTCCTCAACTTTGCCCGAATCCTGAACTTCCCGGAGAATGTACGTGGTTGGAATAGCCATAGAAGTCTTTTAATGTGTCTAATCTGATCTGATCTCTAATTTAATTTTAGATTGGTGATAAGCATATTCCACCTTACGTTCCCATTCAGTAGTTTAATAGCTTCCTTTTATAGATGGATTTTGCACACGGAGGCTGAGCAGAGCCCACGGATGGCGCTGCAGGGGACGGTCCCTTCTCCACGGTGGCTCCTGAGCCGTCGGCAGTGGGACATGACCAGGAGCAAGGGCACTTTCAATCAGTGCTTTGANCACCGTTTATCCTTTTTTTAAACTTTTTTTTTTTTTTTAATGAATTAATGCTAAAATTTAAACTATGCACAAGGTCTTAAAGACGTGGAAGTTTTAGGAATGAGTATGGCTTTGCTGCTAAGGACAATAAAGAACTGAAAATCCTGATCCTGGATACTGAGAGACTAAAAATGTCATTGTTGTGACTATGTAAGAGCGACTTAAATTCTCAGAAATTCAGTCTCTCTGGAGAGCAATTCCCAGAAGCCGGGGAAGAAACCGTTTTCCCAAACAGAATTAATGAAAAGCTTTGAAAATGTGACGTGGATGTTACCTCAGACCCACGATTGTCACTTCCCTTGTTCAAGGAGCGTTCCGGAGAGCCGGGCAGGGCAACAGGGTGTGACAGCCATCGTGGGGGCTCTGTGGGACAGGGAATTACCCCTCAGCACAGGGATTTGAATGTATCTGGTGTCCTGGCGTTAGACTTTTCTGTTGCCCTACACAGAATTGCTGCTTTTCTCTGTTGGATGCCATTTTGGTCTCTGGGAGTTGCTCGATCTGAGCTTAAAGAGCACTTACAGCTTTTAATCTATTTGTAGAAGTGCTGCTAATGTTCTTAGATTATCTCAGTTCCACACTGTGGTATAATATCTGTTTTATATTATTTTATTCATGCTTTTGGTTTGGTTTTTTTTAATGTAAACTGTTCCTTATTGTTGTTGAGAAAGAAAAATTAAAGCTCTATTCTCTATGGTTAACGTATTTTCAAACCAATCAGATCCTGGTGGTTCTTTCCGGCTGCGTGGTCCCCGGGAAAGCAGCAAACGGGGATACCCTGAGCAGGGAGTGCCCAAAATGCTCTGTATTCCCACACTGCTCCCAGATTCCAGAGCTCTCTGTTGCTCATGGTGAGTGTCCCCTGTCCTGGGGGCCCTGGGGCTCTTTTTTGCACCCTCCTTGCCCTCACGGTCCCATGCCTTGGCCTCCTCAGTCCAGCCTTGCTGACCCTGTCCCTCGGGGCAGATGTGTGGCAGTGACACCTCCTTGGCTCGGCTGGCACTGTCACCTCCATCCTTTCTCTTGCTGTACCCCCCCGTAATGTGGAGAATTTAAACTGAAACAGCAACTGAAGAGGAGGAAAAGGGCTGGGGAAGGGCCGGGCCAGGTCCTTGGTGCTGCGTGGAGTGAACTGCCCCAGACAGAGCAGGTGGGGAGGGGACAGAGGGCCCTGGCACGGGGCAGCCCAGAGCTGGGACATGGTGGTGATTCCTTCCAGCTGTGTGTGATCCTGTGCTGCCAGGTGAGCTGGGCAGGAGGTGAGGGAGTGCATTCTGCAACGGTGCTCAGAATGACCTTGGACTTGAGCTCGGTATTTCCTGGATCAATCTCCAGACCTTTAAACTGGCACTGATAGGATGGGCTGCAGTGCCTTTCTTGCAGGGAACAGGAGGGACGAGCTTTTCATCAAAAACGTGAGGAGGACAAGCTGCCTGTGGTGCCTGCCCCTGCTCGGGGCTGGCCCTTGTCACCCCCCTAGACTCCACGAGATCCTTGGGTGCTTGTGGGTCTTCCAGCTCTTCCAAGGCGGGGTGTTGTGTGTGGGAATGGGGAAGAGGTGCCCCCAACCACCTTTCTGTGGTGTTGGCTCCTGCACTGCTGTTGGAGGCACGAGGGGTCCACATCACCCCAGTGTTGTGTTTTAAGCAGCACAGAATGTAACGGCATTTCTGAAAACGGCAGTGCCAGGAAGGGCTGGATGCTCGCTCCAGATTCCTGCCTCTACATACTTAGGAGAAGAGGCTTAATTAAATAAATCCTAGTATTTAATTAATCCTTAATATGTTTGCTTCTTGAGGCATGTTTGCTCTAATGGCCCAGCCCCAGTTTCCAGTGCAGGCTGAGGTTTGCAGGGAGCTCACAGCTCAGAACTTCAAAAGCTGATGAAGACACTCCCCAAACACGCAGAGTTTGCAAAACATCAGGGTGGGATTCAACCAGGCCTTGCAAATGTGTTAATTACCTGATATTAATTGGCAACCTAACCACCGGAGGCCACATCCCCAAGGTGCCAGAGCAGGAATGCTCTGTGTTCTGGTGTGGAGAGGCTGGCAAAAATCCTGCCGTTCAGATGGAGTAAAGCAAATGATCCTAAAAGTGAATTTCATTAATTTTTAACTTGGGATAGTTTCTCACAAAAGCAGCTATCCTGAGCTTGTGCTTTGAAGTGCATGGAAATTTCCATCAGTTGCCACCTCCACGCAGTGCAGGAGACAGCAGCTGGTGGAGCAGCCCCGGAGAGGCGGCAGCTCTGTCCTGTGCAGGAAGAAAAACCATTCCAACCCCTTGCCAACAAGGGCTCTTCAGGAGATGCTCACCATCAGCTGGGGCTGGATTATGGGAGCTCCTCCAAAGGATGGTGGCGGCCCCAGTTTTTTCTGTGCTCTGTGTTGATCCTCTGCTCCATGAGCCCAGTCCTTTGGCTGCTGGCAGATGAGCCAGTTCGGCTGTGGCACGTGCCCAGGGCTGGGTGTGATGGGGGGCACTGGGGGCTGTGCTGGTGAGCCCAGCTGTGAGTGCTGGTCCTCACACACCCTCCTGCCAGGCTTGGGCACGTGGCACCGGAGCCAAGAAGGACCTGGAGTATTTATAGCCCTTGTTAGCATGCATGAATGGGCACGCTGAGTCCTGGCACAAACATCTGCCCAGGTGGGCGCTGTCCTGGCAACACCCCGCCTTAAGGTGCTCCAGCACCGTATTTCAGAGAGGCCTTTTCCAAAGGAAAATGGAGCTGAAAATTCAAAGGCTGACCCACAGCTGTAGCAATCCCTGGGCAAATCCTGCAGAGAGGCCCAGTTGGCACAGGCATCACCACCTGAGTGATGCAGGGTAAGGGGCTGACAGCCTTGGGTCCCTACCCAGCTCAGCAGCATTGGGGGCTGGAGGACTCTACAACAGGGATTTGGCTAGCCTGGGATTGGGCATCACAGAGTGGTTTGGGTTGGAAGGGACCTTAAAGTCCATCTCATTCGCAGGGACACCTTCCACTATCCCAGGTTGCTCCAAGCCCCATCCAACCTGGCCTTGGACTCTTCCAGGGATGGGGCAGCCACAGCTTCTCTGGACACCCTGGGCCAGGGCCTCAGCACCCTCACAGAGAAGGATTTCTTCCTAAAATCCAATCCAAACCTCTCCTTTGTCAGTTTAAGTTCTCCTTTTGCTCCCTTTGAGTGCAATGACTGAGGTGGAGCAATCCATGCTCTGGCATTTCCAATGAGCTGTGGATGTACCTCACAGCTACAAAAAACGAGCTCAGATCCAGGAGACAACAGCACAGGGATGTGTTAAGGCAGTCCTTAAGCACGAGGAAGTACCGTGCTTTTTCCTGGAGCATTTCTCAGGAAGTGAAAGCACTTCTGCAAGGCTTTGGCAGCCGTGTCGGAATGACATGTGCGTGCTTAGGAGTTATCAGAGAGCTCTCTGTGATAGCGCAGCCCCAAGACTATCCGTGCTGGTTCAGTGGATTTTCTGAGTAGTTTCCAGGAGTTCAGTGAGGTTGTTGGGGAGGAAGATGCTGCCGTCACTGTGCACAGCTTGGGGTTCACAGTCTCGGGTTTAGCGACTGACCTGGCCCTTGGGTGGATGAGTTTGAGCTTTTTTTAGTTCAGCAAATGGAACACAGATCCTCGGCTTTATCGCCGTGACTAAGGACGTGTTGTTGTTGGCTGAGTTACAGGAGTGCGCTGAAATCTGAGTCACTCTTCTGCCTGGGAAAACAAAAGCAGACTCCCAGGAAATCTGCATCCCTTTGTTCTCACCACAGCTCCCCGAGTCTGACCATGTGCTGTTGCTGATAGCGCTGGGATTGGGATGGGGCCGTGTCCTCACCCAAACCAGTGCAGGCAAAACCACCAGGGATTATATAACTGGCAACAATCCCACACCCACTGGTTCTTCCCTCTGGTGCGCTGAAACCTCCCTGACGGTGCAATCTAACAACTCCTTCCTACTGGAGAGCATTATACATACAAATTTGACGCTCAATTATCCTTGTTTTTTAGTCAAGGATTTTGTGGCTATGGCTGCTTTCAGCAGCTGAGGTTCGACAGTCTCTGCCTTCCCAAATTTCTCCTTTCTGGAGGAAGAATTATTGTGTGGACACCACGGTGTAATCCCACAGGCCCCGTGCCACCCCCCACAACCAGAGGGGTGATGCTCTTTCCAGGGCCTGGCAGAGCTCAGCCTTACCGAGGACGTTGCACTGTGTGTTTTACAGACTCCTCCCTTTAAATCAGGACTCTCTCTCCTGCCTTCCTTCTCCCAGCCCTGTTCCCGAGTCCAGCTTGAGGGTGGGACAGGCAGCAACGGGGCCCCATGGCCAGTGGGGTTTTATTGGGAATGCAGGGCCAGGGCTGTGCCCTCCCTGCGCTCCAAACCAGGCACTTGCTCTCTGTGTAGCTCTGCACTGATTTCCATGGCGGATGAGCATGAAGAGGTGGGAAAGGAGCTTTTAAGGACAGCTGCCGTGGTGGTGATGGGGAGTGGGAGGATTTCCTGCTTTCCTTTGCGCAGATTATATGTGGTGGGCAGTGGAGCACCTTCCTGCAGTGCTCAGTGCCCGAGGTGTGTGGGGAGCTCCTGCCTGTTTCCTCCTGGGGCTCATCCTGAGCTGTCCACAGAGATTTTGGCTTTTGAAGGAGAAGTTACCTGGCGGAAGGTTGCAAGGCAGGACACTGAAGTGCTTCCCTGCTGAGAGCCAGAGCATTTCAACGCCACGTGGGCCTGGGAAGGCTAGCAGGGCAACACTGGAAGATCAGTGTTTCCCCTGACCCAGACGGGCTGTTTTTGCATACACCTCCACCTCTTCTCATAACAGGAGCAACTGGCTCAGCAGGAAGAGACGGAGACTGCTCCTGGCTGGAACAAAGGAGGGGATCTTGTCGCACCCGCTGAAGTCAGGCAGGGGTGGGCCAGGGGTGAGACAGAGCAGGGGCTGGTGGGGTCTGCCTGGGACCCCCCCTGTGTTTGTCCCTGCCCTCAGGTGTGCAGGTGTGTCACGGGCAGTGTCCATGTGCCATTTGCAATTAACCCGTTTCTCCACTGCAGGGCACTGACAGACTGCGTGACAGGAGCTCAATCACCGGAGCAGCCCCACCGGTGCATGGAACATTCACTGGTATTCCCTGGTTTATGCCATTCTTAGCTCAATTCTGAAGAGATCCCAGCCTGGAAGTTAATTGTATGGTGAAGAGGAGAAACAGTGGCATTACTCATCCGAGGAGTGGAGCCTGTTGTTTGAAAACTGTATCTGAAGAATGGAAACTTCATAAATAAGGGGCCTGTCATTCTTTTCCATGTGCAGGCACTCCTTCACTGTATATTTCTGCTTGTCACCCCACTGACGGCTCCAGTGAAGTCATAAAACAGAGGGTCAAAGCTCAGATGTCTGTGAGATGGGTCTGGCAGTGTCTGTTCGCTATTGCCAGCCACACTGCAGGGTGGAATTACAGCCCTAATTCATATACATGGGGTGAGAGGCCAGGGCTCTGCATTTAACTCTGCCCCTGTTGGGGTCACCTCTGCTCTGCTTTGTGCTGATGGAGAAATCTTTCTCCCACTCAGTGGGAGAAAGATTCCCGCAGGGTCTCAGGTGGGGACAAAGCACGGGGTAAGAACCTTTCCAGGAGCCAGGGCTGTGCCACATGCCAGGTCCTGTCCTTGCCCTCTGCTCACTGCAGGACGCACACCGGGGTGTTGGAGTGTGTCCAGGGAAGGGAACAGAGCTGGGAAAGGGTCTGGAGCAGCTGAGGGAGATCAGTCTGGAGAAAAGGAGGCTCAAGGGCGAGCACTGTGGCTCTCCACAGCTCCCTGACAGGAGGGTGCAGTCAGGAGGGAGTCAGGCTCTGTTCCCAGGGAACAAGGGACAAAACCAGAGGAAATGGCTTCAGGGGAGGTTTAGATTGGATTTTGTGGGAAACTTCTTCATAAAAAGATCTGTCAGGCATCGGAACAGGCTGTCCAGGGAGCTGGTGGAGTTCCCATCCCTGGAGGGATTTAACAGATGTGTCGATGTGGAGCTTGGGGGCAGGGGTGGCCTGGGCAGTGCTGGGGGAACAGCTGGACTCAGTGGTCTTGGAGGGCTTTTCCAACCCAAATAATTCTACGATTCTAAGGCAGCGGCAGCAGTGGGGTGGCCCCGGGGTGGCAGTGGGGTGGCAATTCTCCTGCCTGGTGCCAGAGCTGAGGTGCAAGGGCTGTCTGTGACAGCTGCGGGGTTCCCATCTCCATAGTGCAGCACTGCCCGGTCCCACAGTTCCCCCACTCTGTGCTGACCCCACACAGTCATTCCCTTTCCCACAGGTTCGGGGATGTCCCCAGGGCAACAAGGGCCGGGAGAGGGTGAGGATCCTGCCCCTGCGGCCCCACACCGGTCGGGCCCAGGCCTGCTCCGTGCCTGGCACTGCCCCGCAGCGCTGCCATCCCCAGGAGCTGCTCCTGCCCCAGGCCTGCTCCGTGCCCGGCACTGCCCCGCAGCGCTGCCATCCCCAGGAGCTGCTCCTGCCCCAGGCCTGCTCCGTGCCCGGCACTGCCCCGCAGCGCTGCCATCCCCAGGAGCTGCTCCTGCCCCGGGCCTGCTCCAGCTCGAACCAGCCCAAGTTTCTGTGGCCACTTTGAAGCTCCCAGGTCTCATCTTCCCCGGGGGAATTCACAAAGGGACCCGCTGAGGCTCCTCCTCACTCAGTGGGAAACGAGGCAGCAGCTCCTTGGGAACACGGCTGCTCCCTTCAAGTGTCCATTTGAATGCAGCTCCCAGGGCTATGGAGCCTCTGGAGCCTGGCGTGCCCAGCTCTCCGGCTCTGTCACTGTGTAGGTGTTTTTGTAGAGGGAGCTGCCATTAAGCGGCTCCTGAATAACTGATCAGGCACTTTCCTCGTTCCCCATGGCTTGCTGAGAGCCCTGTGTGCTGGAGCAGGGGTTCCCAGCCATGGGTGGAACAAGAACCGCTTCAAAGAGGTGTAAGAGGCAGGAACACCCTCCTTGCAGAGGCACTGGTCCAAGCCATGGATCGCCCTCACCTGAGCTGGAGCTGCAGGGAGGATGCTGGCAGGGAAAGGTGGCTGAGGGGATGGGTTATGGCTTGGCTTCTGGAAAAGCGAGAGGCAAATGAGTCATGGAATTGGGATCCCTTTGTGTGGTGAAGATAAAAGGGTTGCTAAGGTGGGGAAAACACCTATATTATTCTGATTTGGGAGCAAGGGGGGAAGCTGTGGGAAAGCGATCTTAATTTAAATGGGATGTGGGTGGGGACAGAGGAGGCGAGGCGAGCTCCATACTCCTGCTGCTGTTACAGGGCTGGATGTTTTTGCTGCTGAAGCCTTTCCTCTTGCTCCCGTCCATGCACCTGCTAAGGAGCAGCTACAGTGACTGTGTATGGAATGGATCACGGAGAGATCCAGCAGCCCCACTGGCTCAGGACCCCTGTGCCTGCAACAGAAGGAGATTTGGGCTGGTTAGAGGCAGATGGGTGAATTCCCCATGGAGGGCAGGGACACAGGACCAGCTGCCTGGTCTCTCGCTGTCCTGCCAAGAGCTGGGATGAGGACATGGAGATGCATTTTCCTTGGGCTGTGGCATCACTGTGGCCCGTGGCCAGCCCATCATCCACGCTCCTTCCTCCTGCTGTGAGTCACGGCCTCGCCTCGGAGCCGACTTTGGACTCCTCGGCAGGGAGCCACACCTTTGGTAATGACAAAAAGCAGCATTTGGGGCTTTTGAACTGTGGCAGCTGTGGCACGGAGAGGATGCCAGCAGGCAGATCCAGTGACTCTGGTGCCATTCCTCAGGAGGGGACTGAGGAGGAGCACTCCGTGGTCTGAGGAGAAATGTTCCCTTTCTGATTTTCCCTGCTCTGAGGCAATGTTCCCCGGACTGGGCTCCACGGCTGTGCTGCCCTGAGGGTGACAGAAGGAGAGTGGTGGCCAAGGGGCCGCCACTGGTGGCCACAAAATTGGATTTCTTACCTGGTGTGTGACAAGCCAATAATGATGCGCTTGAGAGAGACATTTATTTTTTATTTCAGGGTTGTGCAGCCTGGGTGCTCGGTGTTTTCCTCAAATCCAGCACACCCCACCAGACTTTCCTTTTATTATTTATACACAGAAATTCAGAGTTAGTAACTTTCCAAGCAAAATCCTTTATTAAGATTGGTCAATAATTTCCAAAAAAAGTCGCTTCTCCACATGCCCAGGGGAGGGGGTCTTCACCTGGGCAGGGTCTTTTTGACCTGTAGGTGTGATTTTTAGTATTATGACAAACATAGATCAGCTGTAGACTATATGGGCTTTGAAAATTACCAACGTTTACATAAACATACATCAACAAATTAATTTAGGTCCTTAAAGCTTTCTAGTTTCAGGGTGTCCTTGACTAGGGGATGCAGCTGCTGCCTGTTCCCCTGATTAGAATCACAGAATCACAGAACAGTTGTGGTGGGAAGGGCCCTCTAGAGATCACCCAGTCCAACCCCTCTGCCAAGGCAGGGTCACCTGGAGCAGGTGACACAGAAATGCATCCAGGTGGGTTTGGAATGTGTCCAGAACGGGAAACTCCCCACCCTCCCTGGGCAGCTGTCCCAGTGCTCTGCCACCCTCCATGGAAAGAGGTTCTTCCTCATGTTGAGGTGGAACTTGTTGTGCTTCAGTTTATTGCTCCTTTTCACTGGGCACCACTGAACAGAGCCCGGCACCATCCTCTTGGCACAAGATCTGAGATGTTCGTATGGATTGATGAGGTTCCCTCTCAGCCTTCCCTTCTCCGGACTGACCAGGCCCAGCTCCCACAGTCTCTCCTCATCACAGAGATGCTCCAGATCCCTCTTTATCCTTGTGGCCTCTGCTGGACCCTCTCCATTGGCTGTTTTTTTTTTAACTTGTACTTGTCCAGAACTGGACACGATAACACAATCTTGACATATCCCACATTTTCCAGCACTACCCACACCCAGCCCCTGTCCCTCGGGACGGCGCGGCCGGGACTCGAACCCGCGTCCCCGCGCGGAGCAGGTGGAGCGGGGCGGAGCCAACCGCGAGCGCGCTGCGCGGGGGGGCAGCCCCGCCCACGGCCCGCACCGCGCGGTCACCATGGCAACAGCGGCGCTTCCCGCGGGGC
>VZRQ01006833.1:140590-180996 GCA_013397975.1 Machaerirhynchus nigripectus | reverse complement strand
CCGCCGCTCGCCGCCGCCGCGGGGGTAAGGCCGCTGCGCGCCCAACTTCACTTCAAGGAACTTGCCCGGTGCGGCGGAGCCGGCGCCCGGTTCTGCGGAGGGAGCGGCCGGTGGTTTGGCTGGGTAAGTGCTGCTGGTGAGGCCACGGTGAGGGGCGAGGCGGCGGTGGGACAAAGGCGGTCAGTGCTCGCTCGCCCTTAGGGCCGGCACCGGAGCTCCCTCCCCGCTTCCCCGGGGGTGCTTCGCC
This sequence comes from Machaerirhynchus nigripectus, assembly GCA_013397975.1. NCBI lineage: Eukaryota > Metazoa > Chordata > Aves > Passeriformes > Dicruridae > Machaerirhynchus > Machaerirhynchus nigripectus. Next base: position 180,749 of record VZRQ01006833.1, on the reverse strand, counting down.
CTCCTCGCCGGCCCCGGGGAAGCCGGGGGGGAAGGTCCCGTGCCGGCGGTGCCCTCGGCGCTCCCGCATGGCTCCTCGCCCTGGTGCCGGACCTCCTCGCTGCTTCTTCCTCACTGCGTCAGCGCCGAGGGCTCGGGTCCCCGTGTGTTAAAAAGAGGGGAAAAGCCCCCCTCCAAAAAAACCCGTTCTGCGGTTCTAATTCCGCGGTTGGAGGTGGGGAGGGCTTGTAGGTGGGTTTTGGTGGATGGTGGTGCGCTGGTGGTTCTGAGGATTAGAGCGTAATTTTGTAATCCACGAGGGCTGCAATTATCTGTTCCTCGCTGGATTAGGGATGATAATGTGCTTGGAGGTCTTAAATGGACAAATAAAGATGCTCTCCCCTTCTCCCCCCTGGTTTACAGCCGGGCGACGGCTCCTTGGGCAGAGCAGGAGGGATTCAGGCATTCCCGAGAGTGGTATGTGACTCCTTTATGCCTTGGATTTCAGGAAATATATTACCTGCTCGTTACAATTACTCTGAAGTGCCAGTTTAAAGTCATCACGCCGCTTCTTTTTAATTGAAGATGCACATAGCTTTGCTTGTTGGCATCGTGTGTATGTAGAATCTCAGGATAGTTTGGGTTGGAAAGGATTTTAAAGCTCATCTCATTCCAGCCCTCCTTGCTAGGGGCATATATTTTTGTTTTTGAAGCACTTGGGTGGACAGATATTTCTTGTTCTCATGATATGCAGCTCGTTTGTTAATTTTGCCCCCTAACTCCAAACCCGAGCGGTTTATGTGTGCACGGAGAGGCGTGGACCGCCGCTTTCTGGGTGGAAATAGCTGGTCCAGAAGATCACGTGGAGGTCAGTTCCCTGAATTTGCACGGAGTTCTGCGCTCGGATTTGGGAGGGAGCAGCACCGGGATTCTGGACGGGTGAAGCTAATCAGTGAAATCCCAGAATTTCCTGTGTGGTGCTGCGCGGAGTCGGGTGGAAAGCTTTGCCTTCCTGAGCCTGCCCGCAGCATTGTTGCTGTTCTTGCCTTTCTCCCGTCTGGAGGTGGGAGATTAATCCCGTGGATTCAGGTATTGACTTGACTTCTATTTCTGTGGCGTAATCCGGGTGATTCTGATTTGTGTGTGGGGAATGGGATTAGGGGAAATCACACTTGGCAGATGGCAAAGCTCTTCTGTACCATTAGGAGATATCCTAACCTTTGATTATACCTAAAAGTCTGGTAATAGAACTCAGACTCTTTAGGGTTTGGTAATAGAATTCCATTCCAGATCAAATATTGCTCATGATAAATTACCGGGATCACATTAAAGGAGCTGCAGCAAACAGAAATTGATGTTTTGTCCAAACTGGTGCTTTACTCCAGGGTGGTAATTGCAGGCAATTTTCCCTGTCTGCTGAGGGGTAAACTCTGTTTCCAGGGTAACTGGGAAGTTGTTCAGCTGCTTCTGAGGTACTTTTTGCCAGAGCTGAAGGTTGTTGGCATTTTCTTTTCCTTGTCTCTCCTCCACAAACCAGAAGGATTTGCATCTTTCTAACGACCACATGAAAATAGGAGTTTTCTTTGTTTTCCTGTGACGTTGGCAGGGTGTGGTGGGGAAGCAGACAGTGTGTGGCAGAAATGCTAATAAAGTTGCCTGGCAGCTTAATCCAGATAAAGACTTTCTTAAAAAAAAAAAAAAGAAATCTTTCAAGAATTTACAAACTTTCCCCCCCTTTTTGGTTTTTCTGGGGTTAGGATTTTCTTCACTGTGTGCTCTGCCTTTTCCAGTAAAAATTACCAAGGATATTTATTAGCAAGAAAAGCTATAAAGCCTTTGTCCCTTAGAGTAGTTAAGGAGGTTGGAATCCTATTTAAATAGACCTTGTAGCCTGTAATTCCCTTTTGATAGACGTAGAGTGTATTGAAAATAGGTGTGTAAACTTTCCCCCTGTTTCAGACAATGCCCTGAGCTAATTCTCAGCTAAATGTTCCCTTCCCAATCTATAGAAGACACAAAACCGAGTCACTCTGGAGTGTCACAGTACGGAAAGTCCCTAAAAGGAGGCAAAGTCTGGGAGTGTTTCCAACTCGAATACTTTGGTTTGTCATTTTTTGCTGTCTCATTTTATATGTGGCAGTAAAGGACGTGCGCGGCCCCGGCCCCAGGGTTGTGCTCACGCTGCAGTTCTGGAGCCGCCGCTCTTAGGGCAGGAGAAAGGGCACAGTACCCATCTGTGCTCCTCCTCACCCGGCTCTGGGCCCGTGAGATAACCAGGGATTCGGAAAATTTCCACGGCTGATGATGAAGCAGTTTTTCCCTCTGCCATACCGAGGCTTTGTGTAGCTGCAGGATTTTTAAATTTATTTAATTTTTAAAAAAAATTTCTGTTTTCAGCCATGTGCAGCACCATCACCTTGGGTGTTAATTGAGCCCCTTGTGTGTGCAGACTCCTCTGGCAGTGGCAAATACGCTTCCCAAATGCCTGTTTTCTACCAAAGGAAAAAACCCCCCCCGTTACAACTTAGAAATAGATTTTATTGAAAGCGGGAATTTCAGAATTTGGGTTTCATAAGTTTACCAGCCCTTCCTGCCCCACCTGCTCAAGGTGACATTCAGACCACATGTGAAAGAAGCAAGTCCTGACCAGCAGGTCCCAGGTGGATGGAGAGCTCAGGTATTCCCGCTCCTGGGATTCTTTGCACAGCTCTGTGATTTCGCTTGGGTGTTGTCCTGGACTCTGCTCCATTCAGCACTTATGTTTCTCTGGCTATTAGATAATTTTGAAACCAGTCCTGTCACCTGCCCTCTCTTTTGCACGTGTTTGGTTACTGCAGAGTGAAAAAGGAGCTCAGTCTCCGTGGTGAGCAACGTGTTGCTCTTCACTCCCTGGTCCTTGCCCTGGAGTTACTCCGTGTTTGTTCGTTGCTCTTGGAGCTTCCTCCCTTCTGGCAGGTTTTCCAAGTAACGTGAGAATCAAATTGATATGATTTGTCTGCCCTTGAGTTTGTAAACAGAGATAAGAAAACTTCCCATAGTCTTGAAAGTTCTGGTGTAGTGTTGCTTGTGGGGAGTGCTGTGCAGATCAGGGTCAGGACTCGGGATCACGTCGGAGAGGATTTTCCTGAGCGTGTCAGTTAGGGACACCTCACAGTTGTGACTTCCTCTCCTGGCTACTCGTGTGTTTAAAAATTGTACTGATTTCTTATCAGGGAGTTTCATAGATCAGGATATTTCTGTAAGCCGTGGTGTGTTTTCTCAAATTGATACTCCAGAGGAGTTGATAACTTGGCACTGTTCACTATCCAAGGGAAGTGTCCTTTGGCAAAGGCATTGGTCATGCTGACTTATGTGCTGGGTAGTTAGTGAAAAAATTGACTAGTAAAAGGGTGTGTCAATGCAGATTGGAGTGCTCTGCATCCATTTATGTGTAATGTCACTGTTCTGTCCTTATTTTCAAGCTGTTTCTTTTCATGGATTTTCTTGCATGACGTTGGAAGTCTTTCACTTCCCGAGCTGGGTGAATGTACGTGATGCTGTTGGTCATAGGGAGGTGTGTAGTGCTGCAGCTTTCCTGCTCATTGATTTTATAAATTTATTTCTTAGGGCAGGTGCAGCTTGTTCAATTCTCAAGTAGCAGGCAGCATTTGGGGAGGGAGGGACCATTCCAGTGAATCCCATACGGAGCCATTCACAAAGCAGGAGATCCTGCTGTGTGCCATGGGCTGCTTGGAAAAACGAGGCTGGAATAAATGCTTAATCCTGCAAGCCCAGGCATGAGGCTTGTGATGCTGTGAGCCCAGTCTGTATCACTGGTTTGTGTTTGGTGCACAGGGGTGTCTGGAACCTGGGAATGTTGCAATGTTTTTAGTTTTGTGTGTAGGAATCGCCCAAAGACATTGTAGGGCAAAAGCCACAGGCTTTTTGCTTTTGCTTCTGAAATCTCTTTAAAATGGTGAGTCCCTGGTTGTGGTAGTAGCTTTTGCAGTGCAAACCACTGCGTGGTTGTCTTGAGCTTGCAGCCAAAAAGGCTGGAAAAACAGCATTGGGAGAGCTGTGGAATTCTCTCCACAGCAGCCAGTCTTGAATCCTAATCACAGCCCTCGGAGTGACCACAGCCTGGTGGGTTTAACAGCTTAACTAGAAGACTTCATGCTTGACAAACCTGAGATGCACCTGCCCTAGGCAGCTGCATGTGCAGACTTTTCCTTAAAAATATCCAGGAATTGGCTGTTGGGTTGCCTGGATATGTGCTTCTACTGAGATGTGTGAGGCTTTTCCAAGGAGATGCTCTGCTTGCTGGATTAGAAGTGAAGTTGGTTCTCTGCTCTCTTGTCCTTCATTGACTCTCAGTGAGATTGAAGGACATATGTGAACTTCTGAACTCTCAGGCCATTCTTTCCAAGCTGTGTTCCAGGAATAATTAAAAAATTAACAAGTAACAAGTAAATCCAGAGCAAGTCAATTGCTCTTTGCCTTGAGAAGGCTTCTGTGGGTGAAGAGGACTTTCCATGTCTTGGGTTCTGTTAACTGGCAGGAAAACCAAATTCTTAGAAAAACCTGGATATTGAGTGTTGCCAAAACACACTAAATTTTGTGTGATGACTGTTTTATCTGTTTGCAGCTATTGCTTAAAAAACCCCCTAATGTTTCCCTTTTGTTCTCATGATTGGTATGACCTGAACATCTGACCACAAAAGGATATTTAAGTCTACTGGGTGATGATTTTCCTCAGGCCTAGGCTTAAAGAACTCAGACTCTTAAAATTAAGCTGTTTATGGATGCATACTCTATCTTTAGATTCTTTCCTCAAATCAAGGAGATTTATTTTCTTGGTTCTCGCTGTCTTTAGTTTGTTCTGGGAATATGTAACACTGGAACTTTTGCAAACAAAGAAGCTTTCAAACAGCTTGGGGATATTTTTCAGTGCATCTGTATAAATAGGAGATCGTTAATACATATTTTTGCATTTTTATATTTTTCCTGAATGCCTTACACTTACGTTGAGACAATGGGAGCTGAGTTTTCTTTTTATGCCTTTCATCTCTACAAAACACGCTTGAGGAGAGGAAATGGATGTTTTCTGAGGGTTGTGTGATTGTGGTGATGCAGTTTGAGCAGTCCAGGGCACAGAGGGTTATTATCCAAAACACTGCTTGTTTGTGGTTGAGTCATGTCCAATGAGCACACACTTAAACGCTGGGGGTGGGGGGGATCTGAGCTCCTCTAAAGCCACTTAACAGAGCTATTCATTAAAAGTTCTTATCAGAATTAAATGCCAAAACTTCAGTTTTGGGCTAGAGTAAAGCTGCTGCTTGCCTCAAAGGAGATAGTGTTGGTCTTGCAGCAGTGTGAGAACTGAAAGCTTCTTACTATTGTGGTAATTACGAGTCAGGATGGTCATTAGGCTGGTGTAACGAGCAGAAAAAAATAATTCAGTTGCTGGAGGTTTGGTATCTCCCCAGTTTTCACTTGGAGGGAAGAAGCGTGTGCGCTCCAGCAGCTCCTCCAAAGAGCGATGCCGCAGCACGGGCAGCTTTGGAGTAAGGCCTGTCTTACTGTACACAATTAGATGAGCTTTAATGTGGGCAGGGAGGAGATCTGAGGCTTGTTTCCAGGTCAAAACACCCCTTTCATTTGGTTGGGGGCTGGGAATCGCCAGGAGCCGAGTGGGCTGTTAACTCCAGCTCCGGGCTTGACCCAGTTCCTGCGCAGAGCTGCGGGAAGCGCCTGTGCTCCGAACGGGCAACTCCAGCTCCGCTGCAGGAGCAGCGCTTGGGTGCCGAGGAGATGGATGGCAAAGAGAGAAGAAAAAAGAAGTTAGCTGCGTTTTGTGGTTTGGATCTGAGCTACGTGGGTTTAGTGCATTGGGGAGGGGGTGAAGAAGCGAAGATGCTCGGACTGTACTTGGTTAGTTTTTCTTTGATTCTGGTAGTTACGAACAGTTTTAGCCTTTGTAGTTTTCAGTTGAAGGAAGCTGCCAGTGTTTCAGTGAAATGCATGGAAATAGGAGGATTTATGTGTGCCTTTAGAGCTGCAACATTGTTGCCATACACAGCGGCCTCTTCTGTTTATATTTTCATAGTGCCTGTTTTTGTAATCACAGTATTGGTTAAATATGTGCTTTCAGTGCCTTTCAACAAGTGATGTTAATAAACGTCAAATTCTTAAACTGGTTATTCCTGCTGTCATAAAATGAGGACGATCGTTATTTTACAGTGTTGGTGAGACTCTGAAAGGCACAAACAGGAGCGGAATTTTAAGTTTGTCTTTATTCTGCTCTTTTAATGAGCTTAACCTTCAGCCCGTGCTAGGCCTGGCTGTCTCAGTGCAGCCGCAGCGCCGGCGGCTCCTCGCAGGGAGGGAGTTGTGCCAGCATTTAGGAGGGATGTTTATCTGCTGGGAGGATGTTAGATGCTCTGCTGCTTTCGATGGACAAAGCTGCCTCGTCCCTCACGAGCCCGGCAAAACCAGGATGTGTTTTAAACAGAGTTGGAATTTCTGGCCACTGTAACGGTTTGATATGTCATGAGAACACTGGGAATTCTTCATTGACCCAAACGAGCACAACAGGCCTTTCTGCTGAAGCTGAGCAGCACGGCTGGCTCGCTCCCTAACTGAGGGACCTTACAGAAATGTCAGTGTTGTTATTGTTGTCAAACACTGTCTTACTGTATTGGCACTACTGAATGTCAAATATTAGTGCAATCTGCCATTAGAATGTTTTCAGCAACATGATGGTTGCAGAGTTATCTAAATACCATCCTGTTCCTGCTGTAAACATGATGCAGTGTGGGTTTTTTGCATGTTTGAGCCTGCAGTAACAGTTATGTCCAAGAGAAGCTGTGGCTGCCCCATCCCTGGAAATGTTCAAGGTCAAGTTGGACAGGGTTTGGAGCAACCTGGTTTGTGGAACGTGTCCCTGCCCATGGCAGGGGGTGGAATGAGATGAGCTTTAAGGTCCCTTCCAACCCTTCTCTGATTGTTTAATAGATATCTTCATTTATCCAAGTAATTTTAAGTATTTCTAAAACATTTGGATTTATGTATCATATTTCTTACAAGTCATTGTTACGTTCAGTTAATATTATTCACAAAATGAATATTTTAAAAAATAATTAAGTCACTGCAGCTCTGTGGCTGCTGCCTGCGAAGGAAAGGTTAAATGAATCTGATTACAGCAGAGTTTCCAGTACAACTTCAGGTCTTTGTTACTCTCCTAAGTACATTTTTAGTCACTATTCCTGTGTGGATGTGCGAGGCTGCTGGAGAGGTTTCCACGTGTCCGACCTGCTCTCACTTGACAGGGCAGTGATGTTTCCTTGACTCCTTCTCAGCTGGGTGAATCACAGCACCCATCGGAAGCGCTCATCAATAGTTACAGGTCAGCATTTCAAGAAGGTCGGGGAGGCTGCTTTCTGCTTGGTGAGCATTATGCTAATTCCATCGTTAAACGTATTGGAATTGTGCTTCCTTTTGCTTCTGCAGTGGTTGCAGATTCCGTGGGAGCCTTTTCCCTGCGCTTGGAGCACAGAGGGTTAGTTTTGGACACGGAGAGGTTTTCTTGTAGGCTGTGCTGTCACATGTGGGAAATGTCTGTAGGTCTCAGTGTGAATCTGTTCTTCATGTGAAATATTTACTTAAATAGTGCCACTTTCATGTTGGTGCTCATGCATGAGGAGGAGATCTAAGGAGATGATGGAGAAGCTGAAGCCTTAAGATGAAATACAGATTTTCCTCTCCCAAAGGCACTTTGTTGAAGCACTTTTGTAACTTAGGCCCCAGTACTGACACCTCTGACAAACAACATTGAGCCTTTTCTCTCTTATTTGCTCTTAAATACTGGGAATGTGTTTTAGTATTGCTTCCACACCAGCACATGTAGAATCTTCAGAGATTATTTGTGCTGTGTGTGTGTGATATATGTGTAAAGAAACGATCACGCAGAGCATTGTCTTTGTTGATATTGGACTGCTGCACACCATGTAGAAAGAAGTTAATCTGGAATCCAGGTTTTTTGTACTGTAGATTTATGGCTGGCTAAGATGGTGTTTTCACAAGCTTGGCTCTGTAGGGAGCAGGTTAGTATATTTTTCAGATTGTCCCCAAAGTTCTTGTTTTATTTCCATTGGATTTATTTCATTTTTAATTTAACAGCTTTTATGCCAGATTTTCCCACTTTAAAAATGCTGAAAACAGTAACTTTAAGGTTAAAGCTTTCGCCATCTTTGTTCACCTCGACCCTAGAAATGGTTGTGCTCTCGTGTCTGTCATGTCCTGTCCGATAACCCTGGAAAGCTGGACTTGAACTGAGCTCCCAGAGCCCGGGGTTGTAGCTGCTCACAGAGAGTCAGCACCACAACTTGTCTGCAAACAGTGCCCGTGCCTGATCCAACGGCTCTGCTCCTGCTCACATCTGGACAGAAGGCTGGAGTGAAAAACTTGTTAAGGCATGAGTGTATATTTTGAAATATATAATTAACAGAAGGTTGTTTATAACTGTTTAACCAATATTGGCTCTAAACCAATGTGCAAGACAGTGTTTGTAGGAGGTTGGACTGGCTTTTATTAGACTTCAGAATCTGTGGCGTTTATCGCTCTGCTGCAGAGCCACACGCTGCCTGAGCACTGGGCAGGTTTGGTCAGGCAGAGCTCTTCAATCCTGTCTGCTTTTTCTTCATCCTGATTTTTGAACACATTGGCTCTTGAACCTGATGGCTTTGGGGAGGACAGCTCATCAGGCTGACCGGGGCAGTTCCTGGGCAGAGTTTGTGTCTGGTAGTTCACATGGAGCTTTTGTTCATGGTTTGCTGGTTGATTCATACGTGGTGAAACAAAATGAAAAAATTGCCCAATCTTCTTCACTGAGCAGGTGTCTCCTGTTGGCTCATCAAGTCTCAAAGCTACAGATTACTGGAAAATGAAAAGAAATTAGATTTTGTGCCTAAGTCACTTCTGAAGCATCCTGTACCAGCTCCTGTCTTATGAAAGATGCTGGGACGTGTGGCTCTTTAATTTCCTTTCCAATTTTGGCACTTCACATTTAGTTGCTTGGGTTTGCATGGCTCCTGTTTTGTAACTGATTTGGCTCAGGTGGGATTCCTCGTGCAGAAACTCTGGATGCAGTGCCAGTTACCTGTTTTTATGACTGCTGTATGCCACCCTTTGAACTTGCAGATCTGTAACAAAAAGGCCAGCGAGGGAGCTGGCTCAGCAGATTGCTCAGCAGCTGCAGGACTTGCTGTGCCTCTTGAGGCTGGTGGATGTCTCGTGCCTTCCAGAGGCATCCAGTGGTGTTAACAGCGATCATAGTGGGATCAGTTGGTCATGCTTCACTGTGTGGCTTTGTGGGGGACAGGCATGAGGTGGGGAGCTGGGAGAACTCGGTGTAGCCTGGTTTTCTTCTGAGTCAGATTTCAGTCAAAGGATCTTTCTTTGTAATAACTTCGGAAAAGTGTTTCAAAATTCACTGTGAGATCATTCTCAGCTTACTAAATCCCTTCCTTGGATATACCTTGAGAAACTGGGATCAAGTGCCAGGGCTGCTGTAATTGTGGTGTGAGTGTGGCTGGGTGGGGGTGATTTGAGGGAAGCTTCTTGGTCTGGCTGCTCATGGGCAAGTGAGTGCTCATGCTGAGGCGCTCAGGTCTGGAAGAACTGGTGAGGACAAACCTGTGATCTTTCATTCCTCCTAGTTTTTGTGAGCTGCAAAATATGCCTGTATCAGCTATTCATTATTACCCTGCCTTAAAATGTAGCTGATCTCTACATTGGACCATGAGTTTCAAGTGCTTTCACATTACTCTCCTGTCTTCATTTTGATGTGTTTAAGTGCCTCTCTGTTCTCCGTGCTTAAAACTTCCCAGAAAGTTAAAAGGCCCCCAGGGTTCACTTGTGGTTAAAAAAGCCCTTCTGTGCCAAAGCTGTGAGTGTGGTTTGAGGAGCCCCTGGGGTTCCCTGGGTCTCCCTGTCCGTGTGCTGGATGTGGGGATGTTCCACACGAGTGTTTGTGCACATCCAGGCACTCCCGAGTTCCCAGTGCCACCGTTGGGATTTCAGAGCTGGTGTTTCCCGCTTCAGCTTTTTTTTTCTTTCACCCCCCTCAATAAATACGTTGATGTTTTTAGTGCCTGAACTGTTGTTTTTCAATTAATAGGCATTTCTTTCCCTTTCTGTGCTTTCTCAAGCATGTAGGGAAGCGGAGGGGATTGTTTAGTACTCATAAAGCTTCTAGGTAAGTGTATGTGTTATCAATAATTCATTACAGGCCTTGATTTTGCTGAATAATGTTGTGTTTCTGAAGAACAAGGTAGTGTACAATGCTTGTGCAGGCTTGTTGCTGTCAGAGTTCTTGGCTTAAACATCCTTTTGTTCAGAAACGGGGAGAAATGCAGCGTCACTGCTCTGACTCCTCACAGTCACACACGACCCTCTGTGCTCTGTTCCATTCGTGGGGCTTTGGGGGAAGAGGAGGCTCCTTTGTGGATTGCTGATAACAGTGACCTGCTCACAGGCAACCAAAGGAACACATGTACAAGCTGGCAATACCCAGCCAGTGGTTCTGAGGTGGGCATTTGCATTAAAGTGGGGAAAAAACCTATTTCCTGCATATATGAAAAGCCAGGTGTGCCCACTGAAGGAAAAAGAGGAGCCTTATCACCAAGGCAGCAGCAGTAGCTCTTCTGGCACAGCGTCAGACATTGTTGACAGAGCAGGTTTTTTCTGGGTGTGCAGCTCAGGGCAGTTTATTGATGCCTGGCAGGAGGCAGCACCCTGCTGCAGCACGATATCCTACTGAATAAATGCTGGGTTCAGTACACGAGGAAGAGATCAAAGAGCTGTCAGAACATTGGGAACAACCTGAGAGGCAGAAAGATTCATGTCTCAGTATGTCAGTGTGTTGTAGAAGAGAGGGTGACATAAGGGGTTTTGGCCCAGAGAATGATAAATGCCACCAAGTATTTGGCTTTTTTAGCAATATTTTATTTGACTCAAAATAGATCCACTCATCTCTCCTTAGTCCAATGTTTTTTTCACTATTTATGAAACGGGAGGGGAAATTGTAAATTGGAGGATCATGGCCATTTGATCTGAATGATTTTAATGGCTCCATCAGTATCCTGAAAGGCATAACTGGACTAAAATTAATCCAGTTTAATTCTGTTAACAATTTTCTTGTTCAAAGTTGGGTCATCTTTTCTGTGAGGCGCTTGGATTGCTGCTGTGGAGCTGGGGATGGAGGTGCTGCCTGGGAGTTGGAGTTGTGTTGTTTATTGATGCCAGCTCTGCCAGTCCTTTGTCACAGCGCTTGTCTCTTGCAGCAGTACCAGGGAGATATCCTTATCTCCAGCTCGGTCCCGCCGTGCTGCAGCTTTGCAGGCTTGATCTTCAGGGCAGAGGTTGCTACGATTCAGAGGAGCAGGCTTTGAAATTGTTCATTTGTTCACGGAACAGAATAATCTGTTCCTGGGAACCACCTGGTCCAACCCCCTGTTTTATCAGTGTCTTTCTCCCATGAAGTTGCAGTTCATTTCTAGAGCAGTGCCTGGTACAAGTATTTTGGGCTCGAGTGTATTTGCTTGTTGACTGAGCTCGACTACATGCTTATGCTCTGACTAATCAAATATCTGAAAGGTGGAATGATGGACTGAATGGAGAAATTGCTGCGACACAGTATTGGCTGTCTGTTTTGACAGAAAATGTGTCATTAGCAGCCAGATTGAAAGCTGTTGAACACAGAGCTTTTTGCATAATGATTTTTTAAGATCACAAGTGGAAAATCAGTCATCAGAGAAGACATCAGATGGCAGAGCTGTGAGAGCTGAAGCGGTACATAAATATTCCTATCCAGAGTATGCAGTGACAGTTTTCCCCAGATCGCCCAGAGAGGTTGTGGAGTCTTACTCCTTCACTGGAGTTATTCCAGAACCGTGCCATGTGCTCTGGGGTGACCCTGCTTGAGCAGGAAGATGGGACTGGATGACCCTCTGTGGTCCCTTCCAGCCTGAGCCAGTGTGTGATCCTGTGATTTCTTTTTGTCCAGGTGAAAGCTTAGGAGCAGTGTAATCTATTGCAGCATCTTTGCTCTGAGTGTTTTATCAGTAGCTGCCACGTGTTCTTTGTGAATGAGTCTTTGCTGGCGACTGTGCAGCTTCCAAAGGTGTCCATCAGGACAAGTACAGGTATAAAAATAATGCACTGCAAACCTGCTTTCTTGTTTTTGCAGAAGCAAAGCGATGTTAATTCTTAGCCCTTGAATACACACGTTAGTCACCATAGATATATATATACACATATATAATTTTTAATGTCATGATCTTGGTCTTCTATGCCATCACTCTGTTTCTTTTGTCCTCCAGTTTTATGGGTTCCGGGTTTCTCCAGTTGGTTAAACTGCTGAAGTGATCTCTCAGTGTGTTCAAGGTCGTGCTCCAAGGCCAGTAGCCTCAAGTTTTCTGAAAGTCTGGATGAAACCACTTTTTTTTCTCTCCATGTGGCAATACCTTAATTAATTTTTCAGCACTCAGATGAATGTATAAAGGCTCAGCGTTTATAAATTCGTCCTGGTGACCCCACGTCAATCACAGAACAGCTCAAGCTGGTTGTACTTTCTGAAGGTGGTTTACTGTGCCAGGCCACAAATGCTTTTTCCAGCGCTGGAAATCCTGTTAGAATTTGAGGAGGCAGATCAGAGGATTAGGGGCTTTGTCCTTCTGACACAAAAGCACCTGCTGTGCATGAAGGCAAGCAGGAAATGTCTTCTCACCTCATGCTATTTCTGTGTTACAGTGACCTTCGGAGGCTGGGTTTGTGTGAAAAGATCCGTCCCCGGATTCCTGCCTGGGGGCACAGGGCCATGGGGCAGCTTTATTTCTGGAGGCTTCAAAGTGCTGTGGAGGCACTTGCCTATTTTTGTAACAAGTAGGTGGATTTTTTTCAATAAACCAAAGCCCATGGATCTGCTTCACTCAATCCTTTGGCTTGAATTCCTCATCAGGTCAGCCGAGCCCTGTCTCCCACGGGAGTGCTGCACCTCCTGTGCTTCACATGAGCTTTGGTGTCCCCACACTGGCTGCCAGGCTTAGCAAGGTGCTGTACTGCAGGGCTATTTTAACTGCATCTCTATGGAGCTCCAGTGTCAGTGTCCAAGTAGCTTCCACCACTGTTTTGGGAGGAAACTGTCCCAATTATATCATTGCTGCTTTTAAAGCATTTGCAGCAGCTGGTGGTTCTGAAGGCAGTGAGCAAAACAAAATCCAGTGGTGATATCCATGTCCTGTCAGCTCTGAGATCAGACAGTTGTCCTTCGTCTTCCCTTGCTGCCAAGAGGACGAGAAATATGCACAGTTACAGTAAATATTTCCAGGTGTGGGTGGTCTCTAAGCTCCTTTTACTGCTGAAATGTGGTACCGAGCGTGGTATTGTGTAGGGGAGTATCAAATGGAAGAATGCCAAAGTTGTTTTTCAATGCCATATTTCTGTCTGTGCTGCAGCTGGCTCATCCATCTCCTTACACTCCTTCAGCTGTGTCCATGGTGTGCCTGCCAAATGAGAGCATTCCCACCCAAAGCTGGAGCCTCTGGAGAAACACAGCCCTGCCTCAGTTTTGGGGGCTTTGGAAAGTACTGCCTGCTTGAGGTCAGAGGGATCAGTAGCTGCTTGATGTATTTCTGAAACAATAATGAGCCAAATTTCACCTTTTTAAAGCAAGGTCATGGAGATCATACACTCAAAGGACATATAAATAAATTAGCTTTTGATTATTTCCATTGTATTCATGATGTGTAGCATAAGACATGAAAAACACAGGGATTTAACCCATTCCTTCAGAATCTGTGTAGAAAAACTTTAACCAAAATTTATCTTAAGTACAGTTAAAAGTGAAGTTAAGCTTCCTTCAACAAGAAGACCAAGTTACAATGAACCATCAGGAAGTTTCATGATGATTCTGAAAACGTTTGAGGAGAAATTTGCTGAGTTGCAAATTCAAGTACCCACCCTCTGCTGTGTCCGGGACGTGACCCTGCTGACCTTTGGGAGCTGCAGATAGAATAAAGTCCTCCCTGAAACAACCAAACATCTTCCTGGAATAGCCTTAATTTGACTTTTTCTTTTTTCAGTTCCACAGTCAGTTTTTCTTGCTTGTAGCCAAACCTAATCATTAATATTTCATCTGGCACGCAGTGCAGTTGTTTCTGGAATGTCTTTTTTCCATGCTAAACTGCATGGGGAGGTTATTTGCAGGTCTTGTTTGTGGTTTAAAAGCAATTGCAAGGATGAAACCTAAAAGAACATTAGCAGGAGTTGAAGCTGACCACAAAAGCAAAGGTTTGATGAGAGAAGCAAACAGAACAGCACTCTGAGGCCTGCTGGGAATACCCACCTTCTGCACAAACACACTTTTAGCCTCACCAGCCTTATCCCATAATTCATGTTGTTCTGCAGAATGTCATCCTCAGCTGGCAGAAATCATGATTTTGCTTTTATTCCCTATTTCAACTGCCAAAAGAATTGGACTTTCTGAAAATACCCACCCATTAATGAGCTGGGTGGAATCCTTCGTGTGGAATGCTGCAAGTAAAAGATGATTCACACAGGAGGGTGAGGATATGCAGCTTCTGGTACCAAAAAATGGTGATTCACCAACATTTAAATGTAATTTTCACTTGGTTGGGGTTTTTTCTACCTGAGACTCAAGAGACTTTCAAAACAAATTAGGCCTTCTGAAACTGGAAAGGGAAGAGAGTTTCCTCCGAAACTGTCAATGAGAGGGTTGGGGAGAAGGAAATTGTGAAAGATTGGGGTGTAATGAGGCAGTTGTGCAGGTCAGAGGAAATGCCGAGCATGCTCTGTCAGTCCCTGTGCTCTTGAGGGATCTCTTGAGTAGAACACGATGCACAAAGAGGAAAATCCCCAACCAAGAGCTGGCTGGGACAAAGTTGATCTTGACAGAGAAGGAGTTGGTCTGAATTGTTTTGTAGAACAGTGGTCATTGCCCCCAAAAACCCAGTGCAGAAGTTTTTGGGGCTGAGTACATAAAAAATAGGTAATTGGTAATAGAACTATGGTCTCAAACTGGACCTTTCTAAAGGGTGATATTCTGGAACTGTTTTCTAGAAATAACTGGAGCAATTTGCCCCTTTTGTACATTAAGGCTGTTGGGTTACATTTTGTATGTGACACACAGACATTGTTATGAAAATAGCAAGGACTGACAGCCGTGGAAGCAGCTCATTACATGTAATTCTTTTCCCAAATCATTCTCTCCAGACACATCTCTGTCTCATAAATTCAAGGAAATTTGGAAGATGACTCCCTGTGCCTCACAGCCATCACGGTGCATTCTGCCCTGGTTACACACAGCATTTTGCTGTTGAATCCTGTTCTACCATAAATTAATCACAGAATTCCAGACTGGTTTGTGTTGGGAGGGACCTTAGAGCTCATCCAGTGCCACCCTTGCCATGGGCAGGGACACCTTCCACTATCCCAGGTTGTTCCAAGCCCCGTCTGACCTGGCCGTGGACACTTCCAGGGATGGGGCAGCCACAGCTTCTCCGGGCACCCTGTGCCAGGGCCTCGCCATCCTCACGGTGTTTTCCTGAATCCCTGTCTCAGCTGGTTGTCCTGCTGCATCAGGAATGAGATCTTAAATTCACGTTGGCCATTACATGGACACACCAGTGTATTTAACGTGGAATTTCTGCTTTTATAAATAAACGACAAGGCCTCTGTGGGGCCAGTTTGAATTACTGAAGCTGCTGCTCTATAGCTTTATCCATTTTAACTGCCCAATCTTTGCAGCACGGAGATCAGAATACAAGGTGTATAAAGTTCTCACTCTGGTGCTGAGATGGCAGCACTTAATGGGAAGGGTGGTTGAAAATATTGCAGATCTTTAGTGCAGCTGCATGGGGGTGAAGCTCTGGCAGGTGATGATCGTTATGCAATTGTACTGGCAGGAGCAATTAGAGATTTACAAGTGCTTGTAAATGCTGCTATTTATAGGATGGACACTTTATTTAACGAAATGCTAATCTTTTCTGCAGTGGGAGGAAATGTCAGAGTGGAGTCTGTCATCCTTGGGATGGGACTGGACTGTAATGTCCAAAAGAACAGCACTTAGTTTTTTTGTAAAATAAAAGACCTAGAGGTTTCCAAGAGACTTGAACATGGGCAATGGAGAAAGGATATTTTGAATTTTGCAATACTTTGGAATTTTAATGTTAATGATCTGTGGGGCTTTGCAGATCTGTCTTGTGAGACTGGGAATATGTAGTTTTAATTCTCAACCTTCTAGTTTTCATTATTGAGAAGCAGAACTGAGTTTCTCTCTGTGAATCTGGAAAACATTATTTAAATGCATTTTATTAGTTGTTTTTACGTTGTGAATAAACTTGTCCTGGGAAATTAAAAATCAGAGCCATTATTGAAGTATTTTTGTTAATCTTTCCCTTTAAAAGACCCTGAATGTCCTCTTAAGTACAACTGATGGATCCCATTGCAGTGAATAATAACGTGAATCAGGCTTAAACCCAAAAATAGAAAAAGCCTGCTTTTTACTGAATTAGTTTCATGATCTACTTGGTTATGAAAGTTTCAGAATAGGTGGGGTTTTTTTTTTCTTCTTTGTGTTATTTTGGTTGTGCTGTAGTAAGTCGTGTTCTTGTCAGCACTCACACTCGTACGTGCACAGTAAGTGATAGGATCTGCTCTGTTAATTCTTATTTAATCCAATCAGCACCTCTCCAAGTGCAGGAAGCAGCAGAAGGAGGATTTCTTGGGAGAACGGACAGGGATTGCTGCAAACCGACCCCAGTGTTCCGTCAGTGAGGACAGGAAGGAGAAAGGAGAGAAGAAAAGTATTTGTAAAGACTGAATCATTTAAGAGAGTGGGGCAACCTTTTGTAGAAGGGATGAAATAAATCTTGGTTTATGGTCATCTGCTCCCAGTAGCTCCTGTGGCTTGTTGTGCCAGGGCATAGCTGCAGGCCAGGGGAATGTATGGAATCATGGAATCCCAGACTGGTTTGGGTTGGAGGAGTCCATAGGGATCATCCAGTCCCAGCCTCCCAACCACAGTCATGGACAAAGCTATGTTTTCAGGAGCTGCTAATATATGTAGTTATACAAACTTCTTCCTTTTTTTACACAATAAGGGAGTAATTTTTTTATACTGGAAGCAGATTTGCAGGCAAAGTTGTATGTGAAAAGAAAAACTTTGTGTTTATTTGGTGATTTTTTAATGGAGTATTTTTAGTGGGTATTCACTGCTGGAGCCAGGCTTTCTGCTTGATTTCCATGTCATAAACATGTTTGGTTTTTGTTTTTTGTTTTTTGTTTGTTTGGGGTTTTTAATAGCAGAGAGATTTTCTTTGCGGAATTTTTATGCTTTCCACCCTTAGAGAAGACAGATGGACTTGTTTATCTGCTGTGAGGTTCAGGGCCAGATTATAGATGATTTCGCTTTGTGTCATTTAAAACATTCTTGTTTCTGAGCAGGGAAGTTGGCAATAGTCACGTGATTCATGGTGGAAAAATTATCTGCAGGCTGTTGCTGTTGCCTTAATAGGCTTAAAGGAATTAGCAGTGATGTAAATAATAGTTGTGTGTGTGGTGGGTGGGCAGGTGCCAAAGCGAGGGTGTGTTTGGGGTGAAGCCCTTCCCGAATGATTTTCTGCAAAAATAACCCTGTGAAGTGAATAATCCATTCTGATTTCTTACGAGCAACGTTAACAATCTTTGTGCTGATAGATCTTGAATTAAAAACTCAAGCAACACCCGAGGGCATTAAGATTTGAAGGGGCCCGGAGCAGTTTTGCGTGTGCGTCTCTGTGACACCCTGTGGTGGCTCAGCTTGGCCCAGGAAAAATCCCAGTCGCAGGTGTTTGGAAGCTGAGGAAGAGGAGCAGCAGGGGAGAGCCAGGCCTTCGTGTGCCAGCCTTTCTGATAAAAGCAGGAGGGATTTAAGGAGACACTTCAGTGCCATTTATAATTTCATTTGTGTGCAGAATGCGCCCGCCACGCCTGAGGGGAGCGTGGGCACTGCTTGGGGGGCACAGAGAGAAACAGTGCCCAGAACTGGGGCCAAGGTGCTTTGGGGGCTCTGTCACATGGGATGGGGACATGCAGGGGCAGCACGGGCAGCTCAGCTGACTGTCCCTGGGCAGAGGAGGTCAGGGAGGTAATAACCATGTAGCTGATGGTGAGGGATTTACAACTGTAGTAGTACGATTACAGTAGTATTATTAAATATTAATAGCATCTGAAATCCTCCTGCAGCTTAATTTACAGTTGATCTTTATAAATTGCCCAAAATTTTGTATGTTGCCAACTGGACTGGAGATATTTTATTAAGAAAGAAACACGTTTATCTAAACCAAGATATGTGTTTCAAAACTGAGACACAGTGTCTAGTGTATGTTACACTTGGCATTGATAACATGATTCCTCTTTATCAAGTGTACTTGTATCAAGGAGCTTTATCATTTTCAAAGTTGGGTGATTATTTTTTCCCCTAAATATTTTATTCTTTTTCAAATACTTGTCTGTTTGGGGCCACGGATCTGTTGTAGGGTATTTGAATTTAAAACATGAGAACTGACTTGGGTAGATTACGTAGGGGAAAATGGGGTCTTGTAAAGCTGGAGTGTAATGAAACTAAGGAAGGGGTAAATTTTGTGTTAGGAATGTTGGCTGGAGAAGCAAGTTGTACTCTGTTACCAGGGATTAGGTCCTGCATTGTAAATTCACTGCCCCGCGTTCCATTGAGGATCAAGTTTTAGTCCATTTAAGAAGCTCTGTGCCCCCTTCTTCTTTTCCGGAGAAACAGGGACTACAGAATGGTAGGAGAGAATTTATTCTCAGCTACTGCAAGACAGATGCTGTTTTCACAGCTGAATTTTTCCCTTTGCAATGTTGCCTGTGAGCATCAGCCTCATTCCAGCAAGTTTCCTTTTAGGCACCTCCCAAACCTTTGCATCCTTGGAATGTGAGAGCATTTTAATCGGATTTTGATGGCGTTTCTTAGAACAAGGAGTGGGAGAGGGAGGAAGATTTCATGGAGATCTGTGAGATGGTGGAAGGGACAGATTGATGTGGATAAGCTGATTGGGTTAGTGGCTATTTCGGAGAGAGGAGGTCATGGACTTGGGAGGGGGGGAATGGCATCAGGGATAAGTGGTTGAGACAGAACTCCAAGTGGATTGGAAGATGAAAGGGAACGGACAAGGTGAGTGGAGTTCTTTCTCCTGCCTGAGAGAGGGAGCACAAGCAGGGACAAAAATAAATCCCTGCAATTTGGGTGCCAGTGTGTGGGCTAAGTCTGGTCAAGGGAAGCTGAAGGTGAAATAACCACTTCTTCAGGCTGCAGACTCGGGAAGGCAAGATCCTGGTTGGGGTTTTTTAATAATCACCAGCAGGAAGCTCCATATTTTCCATGCAATCTACAAATGGGTTTATTTGTATGGTAAACTCACACCAAAATAGGTCCAGTGAGAGGAGTCCAAAACTGCCCCTTCAAAGGCTGCCCAAAAGAGAGAAGAGGGTGGCAAGACAAATTTGGGCCCCTGGCTGTGAAGTACAGTGTGAGTTTTCTAAAAATGAAGAGTATGACAGCTTTTGAAGGAAAAAATAATCTTACATAGCTGCCTGCATCTGCTACGAGTTTAAATATACTTCTGTTAGGAAAAAAATTCAGGTTACTTCTTGTAGCTGAAATTCTAATTACTGCTGGTTTTCCCACTTCTCTGCAGTAAGAATATAATTAAGGCCAAAGCTCTTCTCCTGCCTTTGCGGAGAGATACTGGGAAAACTGCTTTGTCATGGTAAAAGTCCCATTTTGATGGAAAATCAGCCGTTTGCAGGTCAGCTGCTCAGGTGGCACTTCACAGACTGCTGCCCCAGAAAAGAGCTTTACAATAGAAAGTAAATTACAGTAATTGAGATTACAGTAATGCAGAGCTCTGTGTTTAACCAGTGATTGACAGCACTTGAAAATGCAAACAGTCTTACCTAAATGTGGTTTTAACTGTTCAGATTTGGTGTGTCTGTCGTGCAGTCCGAGTTATTCCCCTTTCACCTTTCAGTCACACCTTTAAGTGGTAATTTCTTGTTGATTCTTTAATGGCTGTTTGAAGAATAAACATTCTTCTGCTTTTTACGGTTACATGAGGCGACTTTATGCTTGGGAACCGGCTTTTTTTTCCTTAGAATGCCCTGGATTTTTGTCTCACTTGGCATTGCCTGTGTAGGTTTGGGTATGTGCCACACCCGAGTCTGAATATTTTGTTTATCTGCAGGTGAAGTCTGGACGGTGTCTCTGCAGTGATCGAATTCCTGTCCTTAATGTGCCCTTGGTGACCAAGCTCTTGTTGTCACTATGAGAAAGGATTCAGGCCCTATGGATTGGGTGCAGCAGCAAATTATGGTAAGTGGGAGTGTGGAAATTTGCAGGATACGTTTATGTCCATTGTATTTGGTTATTGGGCCAAGTCAGTAAATAATGGTGTTTCTTGCTGTTTTTTAGAGAAGGAACACTATGTCTTTCAGTGAGATACACTCTGGGATCAGCATATCTGAAAGGCACCTTAATCTGAGTTTGCTTCCTTGTGAATTTATGTGAGAATGATGTTATTTGATGTTCATGCTGACTCTACATCAATACTTGCATTTTTCTCTTTTTTTTTTTTTTTTTTTCAGATTTTTTTTCCTCGCTGGAGTTTTTCAGTTCTGTTGAATGTGTAATTCCAACTATGGCAACAAGAGTAGAAATAAATTCTACTTTGACATCTTTGACGGCAGTCCCTGACCTAGCTGAGCTCAGGGCTGAGGAGAAGGCACAGCGTGTTTATGTCAGTGTGCTTTCAGATGCCAGCAACAAGGCAAAGGAGGCCTCAGCATCACTGACTCTCGAAGAGAACAAGAAATTTGGGAATTCCTTGAGATCTCCAACGATGCCCTCGGTGGGATCAAGGCCGAGGCTTTTCCCAAAGCCTTTTTGTAAAGAGAAATCCTCGGATACTTTTGCAAACGTCAAACCGCCCGTCCCAGCGTTCAGATCCAGCAGCATGGTGAGAAAGGCCACCGAGGAAACGTCCTCTGTGAAGCTGTTGAGTGGGAATGTCCCTCCCTTAGTGGATCAGAAGGCCATTGACACTGAAAATCAGGCTGACAGCGACATGGTGACAAATGTGACTTTCTACACGGGGCCCAGTGCCAACACGGTCATTCTGTTCGAGCCAGCGGGCCCCGAGCAGGCCAAGGTCAGCCTGGCCCAGGAGAAAAGGGCTCAGGAGCGCAGGGCATTTACTGCTCTGCAAACCAAGGACCTCCAGGGCTCTGTGAAACCAGCAGAGACACCCAGGAATCCTGAGGGGTCTGTCCATAGGCAGATGTCGTTTTCCTCCAGCCTCAGACCAGTCTCCTGGAACTCGCTCAAAACCGGTGAAAAGAAAGATGCTCGCGAAGTTCATCCAGGGGAGAAGAACAACGATGATGCAAATAGTCTCAACAATAAAGTTGATTTCTCTGTTGATGTCCAGCACAGGGCAAAACATAGACCAGTGTCTGCTATTTTTCTGGAATCGTTACGAGATCAGAAGCATCACACTGTGGAAGCTTGTGAGGAAAAATCTCCTACGGAGAAATCCGGGGTTAGAAAACCAAGGCCTTTGTCCATGGACCTGACAGCTAAGTTTGAACATAAAGATCTTTCTTCTTGCAAGAAGGCTGGTTCATCCCACGAAAGCAAGGAGAATGTGTCCGTAGTTGCTTTTACTGATGTGGGTAGTCATGATCAGTCGGAAACGGGGCCAAAACATGAAGAAGCTGAATTTAATAAAAGCAGTTCTTCCAAAACAAATCTGAAATGCAGTAGTCAGGACACTGGCATCCTAAATCATGGGAAATACACCTGGGAAACAAAACTTAAATCTAAAAGCGAACAAATTGAGACGAAACCAGAAATAATTATTAACTTGCATGGTCCTGACAGAAGCCCTGAAACAACCACTGAAAGCAGAGCTAATAAGGGGGGGAAAAGACCAGATCAGAAGGAAACGCACATGTTCCTGGGCTGTGAAAGTCCTGCAGCTTCCTCAGAAAAAGAGAATAGTATCTTAAGAGGTAGCGTTAAAAAACACATTAATTTGTTTACTTCGGAAAATCCCAGTCCCACGGTGGATGCAGAGCTTCTCCCAGCAGCTGCTGAGAAGGAAAACAGGTGTGTGACCATCCAGCAGAGGATCAAGGAGCTGACAACAGAAAATCCCGACGTTAAGGCAGGAAATCTGCGCCGGTCACTGCAGTCACGGCCACTCTCTGCAGACTTAACCAAGATGTAGGTTACAGAGAAATTCTGTTTAATCCTCTTGCCTTCATGTGGTTCAGTAAAACTTGCTCTCTCAGTCCAGTGAAAAAGCTGATCATTTTGCTCCCACTAAATGTGGATTTTTTAATGCTATTATTCTTAAGGTCCTTTCCTGCTTTTTTTTAAAATCCGAAAAAGAGAAAATTAAATATATTCTGACAACAGCTGAAAAAAAAAATAAAGCTGTCAATATTGTGACCTTTGCATGTAAGTGTAACTGTCAGTGACAGATATTACAGCTTGTTATACATCTCTAAATCCTCTATTATCAAATAAGCTGCATGACTACCAGTTTTTTGGGAAATTCCTTTGCTCTAGGTACAATTTAACCAGCAAATACAGCCATTTACTATGAAATAGTGATGTTTCTCCTTCAGGAAATGTAATCTGATGGATAATTTCTGCAAGTCTGCTTTGGTAGGAAGTGACCCCTGCTCACTGATCAGCTGGGCTAAAGAAGTAACGCCGGTCCTTTGTTTCAGGTTCTCAAGTCCAACATCAGGCGGTGAAGCAAAGCCTGAGAAACCTGGTGAGGCTGGAGCCGACTCGATCCATGACCTGCAGGAAAATCCAAAAGTAAGGAGCTGGCAGCAGCTGGCGGGCTCGAGCTGGCTCTGCAAGGAGAAGGTCCTGCTCTGTGTGGCTTTATCAATCAGTGACTTCTAAATGGGTGTGGAGAGCATTAGGGCTGAGACAATCCCAGTGGATTTGCTGGTGTGAGTCTGTCTTCAGGACTTGCAGATAAAAGTGCAGGAGTGTTGTGTCCGCTGAGTTTGTCAAGCTCGGTGTGCACACTGATCAGTGCAGGAGTGGCAGAGAGGGAAAAATGTTTTGTGTACTATTTTTAAGGGGTTTCTAATGCATGAAACCCCACAGTGAACAGCCTGTGGCTGTGGTGGGTTCACGCAGCACGTTCTTATTTATTTTCTCCAAGCAGAGCATTAGGATCATGCTTTCCTGCATCCAAGTCCCAGCTCCTGATAAATCACAGCCTGGACCTTTGTCAGTCTCCTCAACAGCATTTACCTGAGCAGTTTAGACAACAAAGTGTTCCAGGGAAAATGGGGATTTGCTGTGGAAGCTTTAGGCTCTCTCGGTTTCTAAGCAACACTTCAGTGTTGCAAAACAGAACTTCTTTGGTGACAGTTCTTAGTAGAGGAGATTTAGTGTCATTTAAAGGTGTTTGTAGTGAGTTCTCACGGCTTTTTTCCTGTCCAAGATAGGAATATGTGGTAAGGGAAAGCTACAGGTGCCAAGTTTCTGTAGTTTGGCGTTATTTTCAAGAAGAACAATCTGTTTTAAAAACAAAATCTTTCATTAATGGAATGCTGTTTTCAGAATCTGACAATAAAGTAGGGTTCAAGAAATTCCTAGAAGAATATAGCTCAGACTTAGAAGTATTTATTTATAAATGCCTTTAGTGTTAATTTTCTGATGTTCTTTAGCTTTTTTTTTAAGACAATCTTAAGTCAACTTTGAGTTTTAAATTTTAAAACTTGGATAAAAGATGAAACTCTGGCAAGACCTTTCATATTCTTTGATTCCCTTTATTATTTGCATGCTGTGCTTTTTCAGTGAATGCTATTAAAAATACCATCTTTTAGGATGCTGCTTGTATTTCCCATGAGTAGGTAGTGAAGCATTAGTAATAAATATTAATTTCCATCTTTCCTTTTTACTTCGGCTCAGCTTAACATTTCTCATAGCTGAGCAGCTCCAGCTGTGATATTTATTGAGATCTTCATGTTCCTTGCAGTTTCTGACCCTCTAACTGTTTATTAGTGAGATAATTCTGTTAAAATCAAGATTCAGGAGCTGCAGCTGCACATTCCCTTAGCTTACCTTGGTCTCAGTGAGGTTTGTGTTCAGGGAACGTGGATGTGCTTGACTTGTACAGGCTCTGTTGCACAAAGCAGGTGCAAGTAAGTTTTAAAATAAACTTTATTCCACATCTCTTAAATAAACTCAGTTAACTGTTGGATTTTGTTGTTCCAGAGTAAGGAGCTGAAGCTCGCCCACGGCACAGATTTCACCGAGGCATTTGCTCCTGGGAAGCCGTGGAAATCCCGGCAGGTTTTAAAGATAACCAATAAACCTGATCAGCTGGAGAGGAAAGGAAGCTTCGTGGGAGATGGTCAGCATTTCTCGCAGCAGAGCGAGGGTTCTGTCTCATTCACGAGCAATTTCGAAAAGAAATTAAACCCAGCACTTCTGGAGAAGCCCTTCATCAAAACTGTCCGGGCCACCCTGTTTGAGCACAATGTCCAGAAGCACAACGTTGTTGCTGAGCATCCTGGGGCTGATCCTGCATCAAAAAGGAGCCAGGAGCCTGAGGCAAAGCAGGACCTGGTGGTTTCGGGGCACAGCAGACGCTCGTGGATGGGAGAAGGGGAGGAAACCACTACTGCAAAGGAACATCACAAGCAACCTGATCCATCAAAACATCCAGCACATGTGGAGAAAAGTCCAAAACCAGCTTGTTCGAGTGAAGACAAGAAAATGAGTCCGGGAGCTGTCTTAGAAAAATCTTTGGTTGAGAAAAGTGAAAAACCCACTCCCAAAAATGCAGAAGATTCTCAAGTTTACCAAAGAATAGAGCCCAGGTATGAAATCTTTCAGACATGTGGTGAAAGGGCTCTTAGTGAAGCCATCACAATGGCTCCTGAGAAAAAGGCCATGACACTCAGAGCTAGAAAATCATCTGTGAAAGAGAATAAAACCGATGAGGACGCTGTACCCAAGGGGCAGTCGGTGAGGGCAAGTAGTCACACTCTTTACTTGAAAGAAGA
This sequence comes from Machaerirhynchus nigripectus, assembly GCA_013397975.1. Taxonomy (NCBI): domain Eukaryota; kingdom Metazoa; phylum Chordata; class Aves; order Passeriformes; family Dicruridae; genus Machaerirhynchus; species Machaerirhynchus nigripectus. The sequence goes on along the minus strand of VZRQ01006833.1, from coordinate 155,613 downwards.
TAATGTTACTTCAGAAGCCAGAGAGGCAAAAGTTCTCACAAGCAAGGCTGTGATGAGAGAACCTGCTGATTTTCTCTCCAGTGAATGCACTTTACCTGAACAGAAAAGAGACTCTGATAAAACTGATCCTGAGCCACTGTTCATAGCTGAGAAAATACCTTACTCCACAAACAAAAGTAAAGGTTTGGGAATGAGTGAAAAAGTCAACAAGCTACATGCTGAAATTAAAGGTGATAAGAGTGAAGTGTCTTCCCTAGATAAATCAGAGAGGATTAATGTGGTGAAATGCTCTTCTGAGAAAAGGAGTTTCAGGACAGGTGGGACAGACATCCATGAATTCCGAACCAGCTTGGATCGTGAAGTGATTTCCACAAGTCTCAATAAACACGGGGCTCAGGCTTCAGTGCTTGCAAGTGGGCAATTTTTTAAACCTTCTGGCAGCCACCAAGCTGATACAAAAGGACTGAATGTTACTAAAGAGGAATCTGGGGGCTTTGGGTTAAGGAAAAATCTGGACTTCAATTGCAAAGAGCAAGACTTCAGCTTGGCTTGTACATCTCCTGAAAACAGTGAAAAACTCCGAGGAGCAGATGCAGAAGAGAAAGTCAGGAGAAGCAGAAGTAGCGTTTCTGACTTGAAGATTTCTGAAAGGTGGAGGAGGAGGACCTTGCCTCAGGAGTCACTCAAGGTGGAAGAAGTTGTGTGGCTCACTCCTGAAAATATCAAGAGGCTGAGCAGGACAGATTCATTGCAATTGACTGAAAGTTCACTTAAAAAGAGAAGCAAAAAAATCAAAGAAGGGGTGGAAGGGAGTGAGGCAAACCAAGCTGTTCTTGGCAGTCCTGATGATTACATGAAACATCAGAGTTCTGTCTTTGAGCCAAAGGCAACTTATTTTGCAGTGACTTATCAGATTCCTGGTATCAAGAAAGAGAAAAGCTTTGTTGGTACTCCCAGTGCAAGTGAAATTAATACGGTTTCTGGTTCAAGTGAGGGAGCAGCAATCAATCTGGACCCTGTTTTTCCTGGAAAGTCCAAACCTTCATTGCAGCAACCAAATAAAAATGTGACCAGTTCAACTTGTAGAGAAGACTCCCGGGAAGTGCATATTAGCAAGGATTGGGTCAAGGAAGATGAAAAAGATGCCGTTTTCTCCAAAAACGTTGCATTTGGTAATTTCCATGTGTCTAGGAAAGATAACCAGCAGCATCACGAAAAAGGTCTGGATCGTTCTAAAGAGAAAATTATAGATGTTGATGCTTTCCTGTTAAAACGGGACCTGGAAAATACAGCTCCAGCTGATCTCAGGAGTGGCAGAAGGAAAGTCTCCTCTTGCCACGAAGCCCGGTCCCCGCCGCGTTCCGCGCCGGTGCGGAAGGACGCTGACCTGGGCCCCCAGAAAAGGAGTGACAGTAGTTCTGATTTGCCTGTAAGGAAGGCTGAGGGTGGGTACAGATCCCAAATTCTCGATATTGATGCACTGATGGCAGAATATAAGGAAGAATCAGCGAGGGCCAGTAAAGTTCAAGACAGGCTCTCTGAAGATCTTGGCTCATTGAGTAGGGAGAAATCAAAGAACAAAAGAAATGTGTCAGATAGGATGACTCTTACCTATAGCTGGAATGAGTGGAAGAGTGGATCAGACCATTATTCTGTTAATAACAAACCAGGTGAGCGTGCAGAAGAGCAGCACAGGCCAGAGAAACTAATCCTAAATGAAAAGAGCAAAGAGAAACTGGAATTACGGAGCCCTGAATTCGATAAGCAGAAGTCCAAAGACAGAAAGGTCAGCCCTCCTTACTGGGGAAACCCCAGCAGCATTTTTCCAGAGAAGTTTTTAAATTCACCTGTGGAATTTGCGAGGAAGAAAACTTTTATTGTTGATGAGGATGAGGAAGTGAACTTGGTCTCCAGGAATCAGGGTGCAAAATTTGTAATTGATAAGGTACAGCCCATAAAGGCAGTGAGTACAGACCAGAGGCTGGAAGTCAATCTGGCCTCCAAACTGTCCCTAAAGGCAGATGATGGGCTCCTGCAGAAGAGGTTGGTGATGAAAGAACAGTTCTTAGAGGTGTCTCCAGAGGGTGATTGGAGCAAAAACATAGTGAGGAGCTCTACACTGAGAAGCAAAGACAGCACGTATAAGATGTGTGAGGGCGACTCTTTCAGGAGTAAAACCGATTGGAAGAGCTACATGTCTGGGTTTGGGACTGCACCCGCGGATCTCAGACGATCCTGCTCGGAAAAATGCCGCCCAGGAAGGGACAGTCTGCCCCTCATGCAGGAGGTGAGGGCAAGGAAGGACCTGCATCGATCCAGGCCAAGCTTCCCCTTGGAAAGTGTGGATAATGCGTGGAAACACAAGATAGCTCAGTCAGAACCATTCTTCTATGAGGATAAAAAGGTACTTCCAAATGGTATTCAAGTGCTTCATGTAACTGAAACTGAACTTTTCTTTATTAAGGATTTTATTGTGTCCTTGTACCACTTTTCAGCGCTCTGCAGCAAGGCAGCACATCCATACTTGCCAGTGGAGTTCATTTCCTTTTGGGCTGTCTTTTCTTGAGCAATGACTATTGTGCTAGATGACCTGATTTTTGCTTCAGGTCTAGAAATACTTATTGATGTTTTATGGAGAGCTTGAAAAAGCTTTAAAAATTGTGCTTACTGTTTTTTTAACTCTATGAACCTGGGAGGTTAAATTGTTAACTCTGCAATTTTATATTTACTTGAAAAGAACTAATTTGAGTTTATTTTACGAGTTGTCAGCAGTTATCTTTTTGGACCTCTCTTTGTTTTTTGTCTTTATCTGAAGGAAGCAAAATTTATTTTTATTTTCACTGGGTGAATGGCCTTCATTTGTCTGTGACCTCCACTGCTGTCTTGACTTTTGGAAGAGGCAAGAGATTCTCTTAACACAGTGGCACGTAAATGAAATCCAGAGGTTGGATTTGATTGGAAAAGACCTTGATGGTTGTATAATTCTATGATTAAAGTGTAGGATGTTCATGGCTATCATGCTTTTCCATTTTGTGTTTTCAGCTTTGAGTTTCCTCTTTTTTTTCAAAAAGGCATTATATATATTTATAAAAATTTATAAAATATATATATATATCTGTTTGTGCATATACATGTAGATTTAATTGCATTCATAACTGTATTTTACAGGCTTCCAGGAAAGAGTGGAGCAAGCAGAGCTCAGACAAAACACAGGGAACAGACTTCTCCTCAGTGTCTGCGCACAGGAGCCGCCACAGTTTCTACAACGAGAGAAGAGCGGATTTTGGGACGGTAGGTGACCCTGGAGGAGGGGTTTGGGGAGGGATCAGGGAGCTGCAGCTCTGTTCTGCTTTTTGCAGAGGGCTGTGGCAGAAGGATGTGCCTGCCAAGCAGAGAAGCACTTGGTGGGGGGTTGAACTGGCCGGGCTGCCCCTCCCTGGGATCCCACCCCACCGCTCCCTGCCAAAGCTTCCAGCACAAAGCCTCAGCCTTCCTGCTTGTTGGGTTTGCTTTCTGAGTGAAGAATTTTCATCCTGAACTCAAGGTGGCTCTAGAGCATTATGGTTTTTGTTGTTTTCTGAGCTTGTGCAGACAAACAGAACTGTGTCCCAGCCTGAGAAGCGATGGGTTTAATTTTCTTTCTGTTTTGTTCTGTTAGGCAACATGCAGAGAATTCTTTCTGTGAAGGATCACAGCAAACATTTTGGGTGGTTTGATTTGTCTCTTAACACACAAACTGTTGGGGTGAATTCCTGCTTGAAGTTGCTGGGTGCTGTACTCATTTTCAGAAGGATATCCTGACTTTAGCCCTCAAAAGAAATTTTAGGTTGTGAAATAGCATCCTCCATCCAGGTGTTGTTCTGAAATACAAAACAAAGGTCTGGATGTTCCAAAAGGTGTACAATAAATGAAATATCAACGTTTTCTGAGGGAAATAAAGTGTTTGGAAAGTGGAGACTGAAGGATGTTCTCCCATGGACTCTCCCAAGGTCACACCAACCTGGTCCTGTCTCTGCCAGCACAGTCTGCAGTGAGGTGCTGCACTGCCCTGTTCTGTCATGGCTCACTCTGCTGTTTGCAGCCCTTTAGCAGAGAACACACAAAAATATAGAAAAGAAAAGAAACTCAGTGTTTTTTTTTTCCTTCTAGCAAAGAAAAAGATAACACCTAAACCCATAAGGGTTTTATAAGCAAGTTTTCTCATTGGAGTTTTGGAAATGGGCTCAGATTGTCCTTCAGTTCTAGTCTTTAGGCTTCATGGAAGGTATCCAAGGGCTAATGTCCCTTTGTCTTTCCCATTCTTAGCATGGACTTCAGGTTCATCTTAGGGAATTTGGGTTGACAGAATGGGCTTTTGTCCAACCCCTAAAAGTTATGTGCCATCGGCTTACGGTGCAAATACGTAGAGGTGGTGTTGGCCAAGTAGGAAATGTGGGACAGAAGGGCTGTTGGAGGTAGTGCTGGGAAAACTGAACTGTTTGGGTGCTGTACTCAGATAAATATAACTGTTGTTCTCCAACTTCGTTGTTAATTGGGAGGTTACTCAGAGTAATCCTTCAACTTCACCAAGCGCAGCCTGAGACAGGAAAGGAAGGTGGGAAAGGGAGACTCAGCTCCATGAAAAGAGAAAACCCACATGAGTGGAATTCAGTAGGATCCGAGCGTTCTGCTCCTTTGTGTTGCTTTGGGAAAGGCCTCTCGGGGTGTGTTTGTTGTGCAGTGCCATGGGAGCCAAAGGGCAGCCTGGTCCTCCTGGGTGTAAAGTGTGAGTGAGTGCCTAGGAGGGACTTTCACCTGAGCACGGGAGGTGGAAAACTCACCACACTGATGTTTTCCAAAGCCCCACACAGGTACTGCAGAGGACTATGTAAAACCAAACCATTTCCTCTGCACCAAGGTTATGCCTTTGTTTTCTTTGGAGAAAACCCAGACTCTGGGTGCGGAGTCGCAGTTCCGTCAGCGCGTTCCAACACTCCCCTCTGCTGGAGACACATCCGAGCTGTGAGAGGTGGACAGACACGAGGGGTCAGGAAAGAGCCACGGGAGTCACAGTTAAATCCCATATTTCCTTGGAATCTGAACGCAGTTTGTATTTCTCTTGGTGCAGCTGTAAATAGTAAGAGGGAGTAGATGGAAACGTAAGGTTGTGCTGCTGTTTGCTTTGGGTGGTTTCTGGTCTGTGTAGTTGGGAAGTTACTTGTTTTTTCTTGTGGCATAGTGGCAAAAAATATTCTCCAGTCCATATTGCTGGTCAGTGAGGGTATTGGCATCGTTCTAGTGAGACTGAGTGCTCAAAGTGACAAGTCTTGTTGTAGAATAAACCATTCCCTTTGATTCACATTGCCCACTAAAGCAGCGTGATGGACTGATACTGATACCCTTTTATATTTGCCAAACCAGTTTACAAGAATATCCGTTTGTTGCTTTATTCCACGTCTGTGATAATAAACAACTGCTTGAGTGGCATTATCCAGGACAGCCGATGAACTAGGTTCTTATGGATAAACACAATTCCAAATGGAAGCAAGGTGCAGTAGTATCATTTTACCTCTGGAGGAGTAATTTCTCTGTGATGATATTCCAGAGAATCTGCTTGTAATTAGGCTGTTTTTAAGAACATTACATAGGATGACTTTGAAATCAAACCATTGCAAGATAAAAGTGGCAGTATGGGATTGGTGTTTGAAATTGGAAAGGATGATACTTTGGAGATTTAACACTCACCTAGATCACACTGTTTGGCTGTTTTGAGTTTGTATTGGCTGAAAAACAGAGTAAGGCTTTTATAAAGATTCCAGCATCACTGCTAGACTGTCATCATCTGTGGTTTTACTATGGCTGGTACTTCCCTCTCTTTGAGCCCTGCTGTAGCACAGAGTAGGTATAAAAATGAAGTTCTGTGCTTTGGACAGAGAGGGGTTTCTCTCACCAACTCAGCTGCAAATCTCAGAGCCTGCAGCAGGCTCAGGGCCTTGGGCTCTTGTAGGGATCTTTTCCTTTGGACCTGGAATGCAGGTGGAAGGACAAGTGTGCAATCAAACCCTCTCTGGGCTGGTACCTGTGGTTGGATGTGGGGCTGTTCCCACTCGGTGCCGCCTGGGAAGGCCCCGCACCTGCACATCCAGGGGCAACCATGGAGGTGTTTCCATAAATTGTGTGATTCCATCACAGCTGACGTTGGGTCACAAGCCTGGTTTCCTGATTGAGTCATCCAGCCTGATAGGAGTGTTGGGAATTAAAACCTGAGGAATGTGTGCTGGGGCTCATCCTCCAAATAAAGTAACTGTGGTTGTGCCGTGGGGCTGGAGGAATTGCGCCTTCAGCTGGAAATGGAGCAGCTTTGGAGCAGCTCTAAGTTATAACCCAAACTGCTGCTTTGGGGAGTTAGAACAGAGCACTGCTACTAGAACTGGTGTAGGCAGGAATTATTTTGAAGGCTCTCGATATATTATTTATTTATTTTATATTAAACTCTGGGGGGTTTTTGTCCTTTGGGGAGGAAAATCTCTCTAATGGTCTCCACAGAAAGATGCATTTATATGAGACTGTGATGTGTGGGTGGAGGAGGGTTTGTTGAAGAAAATCATGAGCTGACTCTTAAAATATCCTGGAAATGAAGTGCAAGGGAGAGAAGATAAATATTTTATAAACATGTGCAGATGAATTTATGGTTTGGCTTGTCACAGTTCACCAGTTGTTTTCAGTTCTGCCCATGACAGGCCTGTCTCCTGCACGCTGAAAACCACACCTTCTCTTTTTCTGGACTGTGTAAAGCCTCTAATATTGGAGTTTTGTTCCTTCTGAAACCCATCTTGAGTTATTCTGTTACCCCAAAAACTGACTCAACCTGGAAGAAAATCAAAATACATTGTCAGCTTTACAGGAATTCGTAGGTGGTAATTAGAAAAGTGAGGGGTAGTTTCCTTAAAGTACCAAAACTTCAAGGAGAGGAGGCTGCAGCATCTTGCAAGCTGTCTTGTGTCACCTCCACCTTGTCCCTCCCTGGGAAGGGCGAGAGCTGGAGCAGTGCTGCGAGGGGACAGGCTGTGGGGGCCCTCCCTGGATGGGTCCTGTCACTTATCTTTGCTTTCCCTATCAAAAAAAGCACGCAAGTAAGTAAAAAAGCAGTGTTACAATTCCCTTTTTTGCTCTTCACAAACCACCCACTGCTGATGTCCAACAACTCCACCACTCTCTATTTTAGACCCAGCCTGAGGAGGACGACCCGGGGGTGGGTAAAGCTCTGCCTGGGCTTTCTTCCTTTTTTGGCAGTTTTCATTCCCTGGGAACATTCCAGGGGTGTATAAAAAGCCACTTGGTTGTGTGTCTATTTCTTCTCGTTCACAAAAGACATTTTTATATTCAAAGAACACAAAAACAGCAGCTCCCCTTGTTACGTGTGTGGGTTTTTGTCTTTCCTGTACATCACCCAAAACAAGGTCAGCGAGCGACCCCGCCGGCGTTCAGAGCGTTTCATAACCGAGGGGGTTTAGAGCTTCCTTTTCCTTCTGGAGGGCCTTTATTGCAAAACCCAAAGTCCTGCCACTAATTCCAGCCTAACCCACTCCAGATTACGGAGTTGGGAGCAGTGGGCTGCTCAATAACAAGTGGTTAAGTCACGTGCTGCCGGTAGCTCAGCGACTGCTCCTGAGGAGCCCCAGCTCGTGGTGACGTGGGGCCAGACACACTCGGTACATTATTCATGGTGCTTTTAATTGCTCCACTCTGCTTTTAACTGGTGCTGGAGGCGGGGAGAGCCAGGAGCTGCCTGGAACAGGGATGGGTTGGCGTTAACTCGGAGCTGTGAGAAATGGAGTATTATTACTGTCCACGTCTGCTGAAGTTCCTGCAGTATCTGTGGGTAAGTGTGCTCTGGAATGTCAGTGTGCTCCCAGAGCTGGCTGTTTTCAGACATCCTGGGAGTGTTCATTCGTGCCGAGGGCTTTCCTCAGCAGTTCCTTTCTGAGTAGTAATGTGAAACTCGGGATTTATTTTGGGTGAAAAAGGCTGTTTTATCTCTAATACTTAAAGCTGTAGACTACCCCGAATGTGCCTTGGGAAACCCTTTTAGGAATCAACATTTCTTCCTTGTTTATGCCGAACCATGGGAGTTGTAGTTTAGTTTCGTGTGTGTTAGGAATATTCTTCCCTCTTTGTATAAAGGCTCTCCCTGGCTCCAGAGCTGCTGCCCCAGGACCCTCCTGCCCTGCTGCTGGTACAGCCACTGCCTGCTGTTCCAGGAAAACAGCCGTGCTCGTGGCTTTAGGAGTGTGTCATTTTACAGTTCCTCACTTGTTTTTAATTTGACTCTTCATGGGTTTCAATGTCTCGGTGAGCACTTCCTCTTCCAACACTCCTCAGGGGCTGTCTGTCATGAAAAGCTCTTTTTAGCAGGCTCTGGCTGTGCTGCCCTGCCAGCTTTGCACAGGGACTGCTGTGTGTCTGAAACATTCACATTTGAGCTAGAAAGCCTTTATGAATAAATATGATATTGCTTTGAACTAACTACTTAACGTTTTAATTTCTCCTGTACTCATCAAAGATCAGTTTTCATTTGCTGGTTGTAGTTTGCATCGATCTTAATTTTCTCAGCTTTCAATTCGGAGTGTAATCAGCACTGACACCAAACCTTTTCATGTTAGCTATTTGCTACTACGTTTTAAAACTGTAGCAAAGAGTTTCCTCCCCTCATTTTGAGTTAAATTTTGCAATCCTTTCCTGTAGACATACAGTCCTTTGATCTGTTGTGAGGTGAGGTTGCCCACTGCGAATTTCTTGCTTATGGGAGAGAGAATGGTACTTGAAGAAACTGGGCATTTTGTTAAAAACCTTTTCCTGCTGGAGACTGTGGTAGCGTAAAACATGGAAGTGCTTGGACATTAATTAAGTTTTTTATTTGACCAGCTGTACTTTTAAGAGAAAAGCTTTCTTTGAATTGCAAACTAAAAAATTTGTCATTAGTGTGATGAGGGGGTAGATGTTCTTCGTGGTTTGTCAGTGTGAGAAGTGTGAAAGAGCTCTCTCCCTGCTCTTGCTTTGACATGGGATTTTCCATAATGCCAGGGGAAAAATCCCAAACCAACCCAAACTTTGGATCAGTCCAGAAGATGCCTGGGATGGTGGGCTCCAGTATTGTGCAGTTCTAGGCTGTAACAGAACAGAATGTTGTATTTTCTGGGTGTATTTTCTCTTTTAGAGGCCTTGGAGCATTCCTTAGGCGCTTTCATTCATGCACACTTCCTGATTTACTGCAAGAAGATATTGGAATGACAGTTGTGATATCCATGATGTTAAAAAAAGAGATTTAAGGGACATACACAATTGTGCCTTCTGTCACTTTCTATGCTGCTGTTGCAGTTGGAGGCTGCTGAGGAGATACTTATCTGTTCTCTCTACTTACAGTCAGGAGTAACCAGAGATGTTGGGGTTGGTTGTCAAGTGTTATTTAATCTGTCTTGGGGAGCTAAGATGCTTTATTCATTAGCCAGACGTACCTGAAGAAGCTACAACTCTTAATTAAAAAACATTATAGCAAAAAATCTGCTTTTAAAGCTGCTCTATGGAGTTACTGATGGGTTTGCATCTCCTCTGCTGTGTATTTGCTTCACTCCTCCAGTGGTGGAGTTGTGGGACATCACTGGACCCACTCAGTGCCAGCTCTCTGCTAATTCCTTGCTGATTGCTCTCCTGAGCTTTGGACAGGATGTGTCTTATTGTGACAGATTTTCTGAGCACAGCAGGGTCTGTGGTCTGCCCCAGTCCATGTGCAATGGTGTGACCACCACACGTCTGCATCCTGTGGGTGGGTGACAGCTCTGGGTTTCTGAGAAGTGTCTTTGTGTGCAGTGAAACATTTTCTTTTCACGGCTTGTATGTATTTGAGTGTTGTCCAGGGGTATCCATCACCCCTTTTCAGCTGGTGAGGAGCTCTGCTGCAGCTGATACAAGATATCTTCAGGTCTGGCTTGCACAGGAAGTCCTTTAAGTGCAGCTCAATGGTCTTGCATCAGTCACAGGGTCAGACTGGTCCTGCCAGGTTGCAGCCACAGCACTGGGGTTTCCTGTTCCAGTGCCCTTTGCCCAAGAACCAGGTTTTTTTTGGCTTCCTGGTGGACACAGCCACTACTGGACTGCTCTCAGTTGGTTCTGTTCCTGCCTTTGACCATCTCAGTTGTCAGCAGTTCTTGCTCTGATTCACCACTCAGTTTTGGCCTTCTTGAATGGAGGTGGCGGTGGTTCTCCTGCCTGGGCTGGTACCAGTCCTGAGGAGTTGTTTCTTCCCAGTCTGGCACTTGTCATTTTTCAAACAGCAAAGAAATGCTACATCCTGAAAGCACTCAAAGCAAATGGCTTGTTTTAAATAAACATTCCTCTGCAGCACTGAGATGGTTTAAAAAGACCTTGTTCTTTATTGACAGTCGTGAAAGAACAATTGCAAAATCAAAAGAAAAATTGGGGTATTTAAGGAAGAAGATTTAGAGGTGGTTTTGACAAGATTTTGCTTGCTACCTTTAAAGAGTAGTTTTGATACGTTTTGTCAGGTGACTCTGAAGGAAGCAGCAGCTGGTTAATAACCACTGTCCTGACGTGTCTCTGCGAGAGGAGTTGGGTTGGTGATGGGAGGAAACTGAAATCATCAGCCTGCAGCCACGGGTGATGGTCATTGTGCCCTGAGCGGGGGTCATCCTGCTCTGAAGGGGGTTATCCCTGCTCTGAGGGAGGGAAGGGGCTCTGTGCAGGTGTGGTGGGCCTTCCCTCTCTCTGCACTTCTGCAAAGTCCCAGTGGACTGTGCTGCTCTTCCCTTGTGGGGTTTGCTTTTGGGGGTGGGGGTTTTTCTTGCAAAGAGTTAAAAACCCCTCCCACCCAGGTGGTGGCTGGGTGTACCTGCTCCCCTGGTGTCAGCAGATACCTGAGTAACCTTTCGGATAACCCGGGGAAATGACGCCCTCGCACAGGAAAATCTGGAAAGGCATTTCCCCAGTTCCCAGCTGCTGCTGTAGAAGAGGAGTTGTGGTGTCTGTGGCGTTGCTGAGAGCAGGCAGACGGGTCAGCCTGGCCGAGGAGCCCCGTTCCCAGCGGGAACACGAGGGAGTGCTGTTCCACCACGGAGCACTGCTGGCCCGCAGCCACATCCCCGCTCCCAGCCCAAGGACACGTGCTCAGCACAAGGCAGTTTGTTCTAATGAGGTGTGGTATTAAGTTTAATTTACCATAAAATGCTCACATGGAATAGCACATTCTAGGTTAACTTGTCGCAATAAGGGTTTCATTGAGTAAGATGTAATCGTTTGTAGACCTGGTAATTTTTTTGTAGTGACTGTGTCGTTCCAGGCTCAGAGCAGCTGGAAGTGGGGCTGACTGTGCCTGCTTTCCCTCCCCTTATTTTAAGTCTGGAATTGTGAATATGCTTCTGAAAAAGTTCTTCCCTGTGAGGGTGGTGAGGCCCTGGCACAGGTTGCCCAGAGAAGCTGTGGCTGCCCCATCCCTGGAAGTGTCCAAGGCCAGGTTGGATGGGGCTTGGAGCAACCTGGGAGAGTGAAAGGTATCCCTGCCCATGGCAGGGGGTGGAACTGGATGAGGACTTTAAGGTCCCTTCCAACCCAAACCATTCTGTGACACGAGGCTAAAGAGGATTGTTAAACCTCATTTATACACACAAAGCAGAGGTAACTTCACGGCCTCCCTCCTAATATTGTGATCCAAAGTTGTTTTGACTCAGTTCCTGCTTTCCCAAGCTGTTGTCCGTGTTGCTGATGCTGGGAGACAGCCAAGTTCCCACTATTGTTCCTGTCCTTTCAGCAGTGGTGAGTTGTTCATGCAGCCACTGCGTGTTTACTGTGCTGAAAGGAAACGGCGTTTTTAGGGAGCTACTTGGGCACGGGAAAGTAGCTTTTTGTAGAGGACTTTCCTCAGGATACCACAGGATTTGTACTGCAGGGCACAGGTGCCCTTAAAATGTGACTTCAGGTAAATCTGGAGCCTGAATGAAGCTTGGAAAAATGTAGTATTTGGTTTAGTGATTCATGGTGGAGACTGATAAATCTCTGGGAGGCAGTATGGATTGTGTGCTGTCCCATGTCCTGCGGGATGTGGGAGCACAGGGGCTGTTGTGCTGTGCCTGGGAGGAAGAGGAGGAGGAGGCAGTAAGAGCAGAGGGACCTGGAAGTAAAGGAAGGTGTGTGCCCTTAGGGTTACACAGCCATGGCACCTAAATCTCTGCTCTCATCATCAAATGGGTTAAAATGGGTGAAAGAATTAATGTATTAACTTTCAGGTGGTGTTTGGTCAATTTACTGCCATCAAGCAGTGCCTGAGGTGAGTGGAAAACACATGGAATAGTGTTTTGTAGGGAAGAAGGTGGAAGAACAGTGTTCAGACAGGCCTTGGGCAGTATGTGATCACGCTGGGAACAGCTGGAATGGGTTCAGAAGCAGCTCCTTGTTACTGATGTTTGAAGAAGGAAATCCCTTGCATGAAAAAAAAGCTCTTCCTTCAGAGTGCTCTCTGAATTTTGTGAGTCAGATCTGAGCCTTCAGTAGCTGGAGATTTCCTGAGCACCCTCAGTGAGGAGAACAAATGCTATGACATCTCTACAGGCAGGTGGCGTGGAGCAGGAGCAGCGTGTTCTGCTTGTCTTCGTGCTCTCCACTCACCCTCTGTGCCCTGGGAGAAAAGTTCAGCAGGTGGAGGTCATTTAGGCCATGTTCTGTGCTTGAGAAGTCTCAGTGGAAGGTGTCTTGTGCTGTGCTTAACACGTCCACTGGGTCAAGTGATGGAGCAGCAACTGTTCCCATGAAGGGCTTCCTAGGAGAACCTTAACTATGGCACTACTTTGTTTTTCCTCCCTGGTGCAGGGAGATCCATTGCAGACATCTTCATCCTGGATTTTCGTTTGTACAAACAAAAACAACCTGTAGCTATCCATCTTTTGCTTGGCTTGATCCCTCGGACATAAACAAATGTAAAGAAAATTGTTTTAGTCCTTTCCAGCGTATTTGTGCTGTAGGAATATCCTGTTCCTGTTTTTTCAGTTTTTCCCCCTCCATTGAGCTGGAAGGGAAGTGCTGCAGGATTATGGGCATGAGTTTGCAAATGACATCGTATATTTTTAGCTGGTTTCCTCAGCTTTAACACTGATAGCTTTGTTTTACACTGAAACAATTCAAGGCACAAAAGCTGTGTATGTTCAGGATGTTTAACTGGGCCTTGCTGAGGTTCAGGAGAAACGTAATTTGGGTGACAATAGAATTGGCACTTTCTGAAATACTGTTGTGCTTTAGTTGTTGCAATTATTACTCGTAGTTGTATTTAAATTGTTTAAGGACTTGGAGTAAAAATTATATTTCACAGTTACCTTTATTTACAGATCTTTATTAATCTTGAAATAATGACATGCTACTGCAAAAGTGCCCAGAATCCTGTGCAGAGAAAGGATGGCTGACTCTTTTGATTACAGATAAAATGGGAAAGTTCACTTTTTGGTGATCCCATCAAGGATCACCATGGCAGTAGAATGGAAAAATTACTCTGGCAGGTATAAACAAGTACGTGGAGCATTAATGTGTTTCCTTTATCACAAGGGTACTTCTGTAAGGAAAACAAGGAATGCAGATTAAAATTTTTTTATGGCTTTTCACCTCTGTTTAAAATAAAGATTTTTTTAAAGTAGCCATGCACTCCATCGATGGGATCTTCTCTGAAATGCTTTTCCACCTTTCTTTAAAAGCCTCTCCTATCAGTGTGTGCCTGTATAAACGTCACCAGTATTGATGCAGAGCCTGTTGCCTCCACAGCCTCTCCTTGTTCACTGGTTTGTGAGGCCTCTGGGGGCTTTTAAAATTACCTAATAGGAGGAAAATATCTGGAAATGGAATTTCAGCCTCTTGTAGTTGGTGTGTGCAAGTGAAACACCTTTATTGCCAAGGTCTCTCTGCAAGTTGTCCAAGATTGTGAATAACCATTAATTAGAGCTGTGGCCGTGAGTGTAACTTGCTTATTTTCAGTAGAAAATGAAAGTAGGAATCAAAAACAAATATTTGGTGTAAATATTGAGATACCTGGGGTTTCGGGTTACAAAAGAGATTTCTCTGTATGAACACTGTCCAAAGTCCTTGTGTTAAAACACTCCCTCCATTCCACTCTTTTTTCCTCTCTTCTGGTTTTTTCCCCTTTTTCTTTTGACTGTAGAGTGCCTGTCTACAGGCGAGGCCATTTGGGCATCTCAATGAATTGTGTTATTGTATCACCAGGAAAATTAAAAAAACCCCACAAAACAGAACAGATGAAACCACCAAGGCCTTTTGTCTTTGGCTGTGTGAAGTGTCATGGGAATTCCTGGATTGGAGTGGTGGGTACCTGCCATGGAGCAGATCCTCTGCTCCAGCTGTTGAGCTTTGGTCTCTCTCTGCCAGAGGTGCAGCCAGGCATTTCTCTTTCACTTTAAATAAGAATTTGAAGGTGACACGGTGAAATCTTCACGATGGGGTGTTTCGTGTAAGAAATTCAGCCCTCAGTTAGGAACGCTCGCTGCTCCTTCTCGGGATGTGACAATTCAGTTGGCAAAATACAGAACACAGAGACAAAAATAAGGAGCCTGTAGTAGAACCATGAGCTGTTTGTCGTGTCTGAGGAGCCCAAGAATAATTGAGTCTGGAGCTGTGCAACTGAGCCCAGCCCAGTACTGCATCTTTAAATAGTCCATCATGTCAAACACAAGAGGTTAAATTAAGTTCTCTTACTAATGAAGCAGAAGGAGAGTTGGTGTGGAATGCAGGGCCAGGACAGCCTTACAAGGGCAGGCTCTGCTCCCAGGGGTGCTGAGCCCTGAGTGTCACAAGGTGGGACTGGAGCTGCCTGTGGTCCTCACCAGTGCTGGGCCCTGCTGTTGGTAGGTGGGATCACAGAAAACCCTGTGGAAATGCCTGAATTAATGCTAATTGCTAATTGGAGTGATGGGGGGGGGGGGCTGATAAGAGGAACCCCCCAGAGGGGGAATTCCTGACTGGGGGTCCCACAAGGGAAG
>VZRQ01006833.1:109293-140580 GCA_013397975.1 Machaerirhynchus nigripectus | reverse complement strand
ACTGAGGTTCCCACAAGGGAAGAGCAGAAACTGTTGTCACAGTCCAGGCTAAAATTGCCTATCCTTCTGTCCCGTCTGCTTTGCTGGCAAAGGATCCTTCAGGGAACCCAGTTGAGGTGAAAACTAATCCCAGGTGTCTTGGTGGGTTTTCAGCTGGATTTCCTTCCCAGTTCTGTGCTGCTGGGATGGAGCTGGTGGCAGAGGAACCCCATGGGCGGGAAGGACTCACACCCATAGAGAGGCTGCAAGTCTGCCTTGCCCCTCCTGGGCTGTGTGTTCTGTGCTCTGCTGCTTGCAGGCCTTCTTTAAATTGACCTTCCAATCCCGTGGAGTCATTAACATAATTACACGTCTTTGAGAGCAGGTGAAGCTCCAAATGAGCTGTGAGAGGCTTTTGGAAAATATAATGTAACCATGGAATTTTGTTTTCTACTGAATGAGGGGAGAAGCAAGGATTGTTAGGTCTTTGTGCAGGGTTGTGTTTTTGAGCTGTAGGTGGAAGAGATGTTAATAATGGAAGTATCCAGCGATGTTTGAATAACGAGGTCCCATTTATACGGAGGTAATTAGTCATGCAGTTTGGGTAGCTGTGTGTGTGTGCGCTCTGTTTTCTGGAGCTGCAGCTCCCTGACAGACCCAGGGTGAGATAATCACTCACATTTGTCAAGGGCAGAAGATCATCTTGTGCTGTTCTTGTTCGGGAACAAGCCCTCACTCAGCCAGGACTGCTGGGCTGGGGGCCAGTTAGAGAATCCCTCCCTGGGAGGGTGGGGAGGCCCTGGCACAGGGTGCCCAGAGAAGCTGTGGCTGCCCCTGGATCCCTGGAAGTGTCCAAGGCCAGGTTGGATGGGGCTTGGAGCAGGTCTAGTGGAAGGTGCCCATGGTCTCCAAGGGAGGGGACCCTAAAGCTCATCTTGTTCCATTCCTCTGCAAGTTCAGCTGGTGTGGTGGAAAGATCTCCAACCATTTCAATTTGATGGTGAAGGTGCATCTGGATTGTCCTCTAAGGCATTTTGCCCTGATGTTAATTGAGGTGTAAATCTAAGCAGTAATTTAGATGCTTCAATACCCAGTAGTGTGTTCACGTGGTGCCAGAAGATCCTAAATTTAGTATTGCAGAAAGACTCAAATCAGCAGTTTTCCAATCTTCTGAGGACAAAAATGATATATTTGGTATAACATTTTTTTTCAGTGGAGGTATAATAAAAAAGTGGAATATATTCTGTAGCGAATTTTCAGATCCTTGTAGTTCCATGCACATGGGAGGAGTCCTTGCCAGCGAGCTGTAGGAGCGCCTTGCTCTGCGGATCCTTGGTGAAATCTGGCTGTGCCTCTCCCCCTGTTTGCCCCAGGTGATATTCCAGAAGGGGAGTTAAATTTGGGTTCTGCTCTGCCCGTCCTGGTGGGGTGAAGGAACTGCTGACTAACTCATATGGCAGCTCCAGGCAGAGCTCTCGGGCTGCTATTTCAGGGGCTCCCACATCAGATGGAGCCTGAATCCCTCTGGAATGGCAGAGTGCCCCATGCAGAATCCCTGCACTGCAGCAGGCACTGAGCTGCACTTGCAAAGGCGCAGATGTTTGAAATATCACACTTAGGTTTAACAGCATGAAAATGTGCAGTAAGTCCTAAATTCCAGCCTTGAATGCAGGATCTCTGTCATTCGTGAAGCATTATCCATAACTCTGGTAGATAATTTTTTTTTCCCAATGTTTTTACAAATCCAAGAATCACCCAGCTCTTGGGGCGTCTGGTCAAAACTCTTTCCATTTGCATACAAAAATCACCCTGCAGCTCTTCAAGAGAAGAGCTGGGGGGGGGGGAAGGATTTTCTCTGTTGGCTGGATTTTCTTTTATTACTGAGGGGTTTTATTAGGCTGCTAATTTGAGAATGTTCAAAACAAATACATTCAGAAATTAGAATAAGTTAGGGAATGCTACATTTTGTCACTGATGCTTTTCTTGGAGGTAAGTTACAGGTTGGTGGAGTCGAGCTCCTAAAAACAGGGATTAAAAGGAAAGGCACCCCATTTCCTTAGGGCATCTTGGGTTCATGCATGTCTGCAAGGCACATTTCTGATACAATAAACCTTACGCAAGAACCGTTGCGTCAAATGTTATCTAGAAATTCCTTGTTCCATTGAATCTCTTCCTGGATGGTTCAGAGGAGCAGAGGGTGATGTAAGTTCATGGTACTTTGTCTGGCAAATTAAGCAACAGCCACAAACCCCCTTGAACAAACAAGAGAGTGAGCAGCTTCCAACATGCCTGTCTTGCCTCTTTCCCCTTGGTCCTGAACTAGTCACGGCTTGACTTTGGTTTTAAGTCCAAACTTACGTCATAAACTTAGATTCATTGATTTAAACCCGTAGGTTTTATTCCTGCTGTCCTCCCAAGTGGGCTGTTCCCAGGAATTCCAGTGCTGGTGACACCTGGGGTCCTCTCGTTACCCTCAATCGTTTTGGGTTTGCGGTACCAACCCCGTGGTCTCCCAGCAGCTGGGGAGGGAGCAGAGCTGGGGAAGGACGTGGAGCCCTTCCTCACCACAGGGAACAGTGTAGAAAAGTGGAAAAAAAACGGCTTCCAATGGTCTGACCTGTTCAGCTTTGGTTTGAGCCTCTGGCTTAATCATTATCCTGTGCTGATAGCACAGTCGCTGACTGGGACGTGTCCTCTTTGAGGCCACGAATGGCCTGAGGTACAGGTACAGAACCAGGTACCGGTGCTGGCACTGCCCGGGTGCCCTTTGAGCAGCAGGAGGGGGGTGTAGGTGCGGCCGCATCCCGGTGGGAATCCTCTGGTGTCGGCGCGAGACGTTCCCTGGCGGAGCCGCGTTCCCCGGGAAGGGTTAAAATCAGTAATTCCACGTGACATACGCAAACTATGAATCATTCCAATAGATCTGTGCAACTCCTGCCTGCTCCGGAGCCAGCAGATGCTGTTCCCTGCGTTGCCATGGTAACCCTGCCTGTACTATAATAAAGCCCAGCCCAGATCCTTCCTTGGGCAGACCTCTGCGGCTGGTCACCTCCTCATTGTTTCCTTCCCGGAGAGGAGGGATCGGCATTCCAGAGGCAGCGTTCTCCTGCTTGTAACCTCGTGTGCCTTAGTCGGGAGCGCTGGGAGCGTGGCAGACCCTGCCTGGGAGCCAGCCGGGCTACGAACAGCTGTGCATCCAGAGCTGCTTGCAGAGCCGCTCCGGGCCGTGTGAGGAGAGCGGGCGTGGGGACAGTCCGTGCGTTCATCCCTCGGCTGGGAGCCCCCCTGGAAGCAGAGGAGCTGATGTCATCCAGCAGCTCTTTTGGCAGGCTCTGAGCAGGCAGCGAGTCCCGCGGGGAAGGCTGGACACGCTTCCCCTTCAGCGTCCGCCGGCTTCGCTCCGCACTTCTGCCAGGGGAGAGCTCCAGGATGGTTCCGAAGGCAGCAAGGCTGGCGAGGAGGGGATTCTGCTGCTGACACCCTTCTGCAGAGTTTTTTTGGGAAGAAAAGAGTCTGGATTTATTGTCTGCAAGATCTAATCGATTTGCTGCTAAATGGATTGTATAGGAGCACCAGAACTTTGGTCAATGTACTCTCACCTGACAAGTGGCCGAGCCAGGAGAATAAGATTTGTTTTATCCTTCTGATATTTACAGCAAAACAAAAACTTGGCTTAAAAAGGGAGTTGCTTTTCCTGCTCTGAAATGAGGGAGTAAGAGCCTAATTCTCTGCTTGCAAATGGACTCGTTTCAAGTGACTGTGTCAGGATTTAAACATTGATTTATCTCTTTAACACAGCTGAATTAAACATATTTTGATGGAACTCTGGAAAGCCGATTGTAAGTAGGAAAAGTCTTTTATTTTTTCCTACTTGACAAATACCAATCTCCCACCTCACATCTTTGGTTATTTAATTTTAGAAATATGCTGAGGGTGATAGTGCAGTGCTGTTTACCTTAGCTGGAAATATTTTACACACGGAATCACTTTCCGCAAAATAAATCAGGGTTGTTAAGGAGAATATATTTTAATTGCTACTGAATATTGATATCTCATCTCTGCTGGAAAAAAAAAAATGGATTACCTTGGAGACAAACTGACAGTGGCACAAACTCACATGACCCAGTGGATGGGCACAGTGCGGAGATCCTTGCAGGAAGCACTAAATTTAGTCACTACTGCGGTGGCTCATGAGCGGAGTGGCGGGGAAGGTGGCACCAGGACTCCCTTCAAGAGAACCTCTTCCTTCAGGCACTTTGCATCCCGGAGCAGAGAGTCCTTCCGAAGGTTTTCAGTGCGGAGTCAGCAGAGGTTTTCCTCTTTGAGGAAGAGGCAGCCCAGCTCAGAGCCCCCCGAGCTTGTAAGCAATGCACCTTTTTGAGACCCTCAAGGGAGAGAATACAATGCAAACCCTCGGGTTTGTTGCGGCATTTTATCTCCTAACAAAACCTCTACCTCCTGTCTGCTTTTCCACCTAAAAACAGCCCCCAAAACACCTCCAGATAGTGCTGTCTGTCTGTCTGCTCCCAGCTGCTTTCTTCCTGCAGCGCAGGTGGATGTTTTCATTTGCCAGGGAGCCAAGGTTTGGGGAATGGGGAAAATGTGGTTGATTTTCGAAGCAAGACAGTAAGGTAGGACAAGTATTGGTCTGAAATCAGAAAGTTAATCTGAAAATGTGCTGGTGTTGGTCAGTTCCCCAGCGCAGGCCAGCATGGCTTTGGGTGTGCTTCAGTATTTGTGATTTTCCAGTAAAAAATGCCTGAAGCTAAATTTATAAGAAGAGTGAAGTGCTGTCACTGTGCAGGCAACATAAATGATCATTGTTCCCTTCTTTTATTGAAAAAAAGGTGTTTTTTCTCAGAATGCTTCCTACTTTGTCATGCCATAGAAACAATAGGGTCAGTGTGACTTGTGAAGGCTGTGGTGTGACAGAGGCCGGGTGCAATTCCTGGGACCAAAGTAAAGGTGAAGAGCTCTTGGTTCCCCACGGCTCTGAGCCAGACAGAGCCCTTTCCCCTCCCTTTTCCATTAGCTTCCAGGTTATGTTCAGGAAGGACTGTCTGAATTCCATGGCATGGCAGAGTGGTGGAGGAGAGGCTGGTTTCCTGAGGGCTGCAGCTGCCGTGATCCTCCCGACCAGTTCTAGTTCTGGCACATCCTACAAAGCAGCAAAGGTTCGGGGGGTGGTAGGGAGTGAAAGGGAAACAAACCTGGTTTATTCTGTTTTATTTCACAAAGAAGAGCTGAAACCAGTGGTTTGCATTGTACCTGAAAGTGGTGACTTAGGCCCAGTGTTTGACCAGGGGAAGTGAGTGACTGTGGTTGAGTTGTGTGGAAAGGGGGCCCCAAGCCTTGGTGCCAAGGTGTGGGTAAATCCAAACTCTCTGAAGTGGCTAAAATGTTTTGGTTTCTTTTTTTATTATTAAACAAAACAGTTACTCACTGTGAAGGGTAAACACGGGCAGCTCTGCTGTGGCCTCACAGGGTTTGCTCAGGGAATGAGTGCAGGTGATGCTGCATTCCTTGGGCAGGTGTGGTGTTTGAATACTGCTGTTTCCAGTGCTCTCTATCAGCCATGGGTAGAGCATTTCTGTCCCAGCTTGCTATCCATGTCCTGTTTGGACAGACTGGGAAAGAAAATAGTGTCAAGTAAGCACAAAAGAATGAAGAAGAAAATATTTGGTAACCAGTGTTACAGTGTTAGCATGTGAAGTTCTCTTGGCTTCTTTTTTAAGCTGGTGTTTTAGATTTATTGGAGTCATCTGAATGAACCACTCATGTGAAAGAAGGCTGAAAAATGGGAATGTGAAACCTGCAGAGGACAAGTGTTCTGCTGTCCTACACAGCCCTGCTTACGGAGCAGAAATCAGGAGACACGGGGTGACCTTTTCACTTAAGTCACTGGTGACAGTGCTGGAGCTTCTGCTCCTCTGTTTCAGCAGGAATTTTGCTTGTGCTTGGCTTTATGCATGAATTTGGTTTCACTTGGGCTCAGACTTAAGGTCTGGGCACTCCAAGAAGTTTGTGGTTTGGTGCCATTGTGTCTGTGGCAAGTGACTGAGACCTGGAGCTGGTGCTTTTTTATCTGATTGCAATGGGGTCCTCTCTTAGTCCTTAAAACTACTGACACTGTGCTGCAAAAAAACTATGGAATGACTAAAAAGTGTGTAATTCATATAAACTGACTTCTGTGCTGCTTTAGGGCTGTAGTGTGGAGCAGTCACTCGGTGCTGATGGAGTTTTTAAACAAGGAGCAGCTGTGCTCATGAGCTCCTGCCTGACACAGTGAGGGCCAGTGGCTTCCAGCTCCCTTCCCTGCTGCCGCTGGTGGCTACTGGTGGGGAATTTTGCATCGTACAAGGCAAGGAAACCTGTCCAGATTCAACTCAGGCAGCACAATTCAAGTCAGTGTGAGTAAACTTCTTCACCCTCACATCTGTGAAGCAGTAGCTGAGCTTGCAGAAGTTTTTACTTTGCAGTGAGACCTTTTAAATAGAAGCTGATTTTTCTTTCAGGTATTTTTATGGAGTTAATTGTCCGTTTTCATCTCATGTCATCAGCTTGGTGTCTTTGTAAGAGGAGCAGAGACACATGCATTAAACATGGCCTCTGATTTAATCAGGGTCTATGGGTCATGGTTCTATTATAGGTGTGAGGTCTGGTTTCACAGCCAGCACTGTTCTAGGTCTCGAGGTTTGTTGCCCTACAAGAAAACCAGGGCAGTTGTTTGATGCCCTTGGCTCCACTTACACTGCTAAAAAAAGTCATGGAAAACCTCAGAGGTGTTTCACACAGAACAGGAAAGATGAATTCTGGGGCTGAGAGTGGTCGATGTGTTTTACCTAAATTGCTCTGATATGTGCTAAAAATAACACCAAAGTGCATTTAGTAGTGGTTTGCTTTTGGTGTTCCAGGCAGTCAAAGAAAATGGTGCTTTCATTCAAATTTCATCTGGCAGCATCACTGTTACTTAGTTTGGATTCAGTTTTTAATACAATTCCAAAATAAAGATGGAAGTGGAGGGATTTGTTTGCTGCACATGTCCCAGATGTGCTGGGAGGCCACTTAGTCCTTCTGAGGGTTTTTGTTGCATCCTACAGCCCTTTCCCTGCTAGAGGCTGAAATTCCCATCCTAGTTTTGATTATTCTTCTCAGATGTTTCTTTTCAAGCCAGTCTAAGCTTGTGCAGCTTGTTCCTGGAGAGAGCTGGTGGCCTCTGACTTTTCTCATAGAACAGGATCCCTTTCTGGAGCAGGTGAGGGTCCTGGTTTGAGTTCCACACCTGCATTCACCTGGGACCGTGTCTCTGCTTAGAAAAGAGCTTTGATCTGCAGTTCCTGTTCTGTTGTACCCAAGTCTGTCTGCAAAAGTTTGTCCTTTGTGGTGAACATCCTTCAACAAACGCTTTGTAGAAAGAAATTACTACAAGTTGGCACTTTGATTCTGAACTTGGAATAGGTACAGACCCTGCAGTGAATAGGTGCTGAACTGTTCTGCCCTAATATTCACCAAGAACATGATAAATTGTTCTCAAAAATAAAATTTTGGTACTATCAGTAAATGGAGTTTTAATCTTTTAATTTTATCTTTAAATTCCCAGGGAGCTACTGGGGTAGAGGGAAGCAAGTTTGCAGCAAGCAGGCTTTAAAAATGAGTTGTTTGTCTTGTTTGGGGGTGGGGGGAGGAGTGAAGCTGTTCAGTTTAATTAATGAAGATACAAGGGCCAGTGCTGAAACAGTTCCTGCTTTTTCATTCTTAATAACTTCTCTTTGGTTTAACAGGCCATGAACGTAGCTGGCAGATAAATCTGGGCCAGAAACCCATAGTGATGGGCATTTGGTAGCTGCCTTTGTTGCTCTCTCGTTATTTTGACAGGAATAATTATTTAAACGGCTTTACTCAGTGATTGCACTTAGGCTGACTGCAAGGAGTTGATTTTTACCATGCTCTTAAACAAGAAAAAAAATGGCATAAATAGATTTGGAGCTGGTGTTTTGTGCTCATCCACTTTGCTGCCTTTTTTTTTTTTTTTTTTTAAAGCTCTAAGTGACAGCTTTCAGGGGAAATAAATTGTATTGAACAAAAACTTCTCTGAACACAAGCCTTGGAATCATAGAATCCCAGAAGGGTTGGGGTTGAAAGGGGCCTTAAAATGATCCAGTCCTACCCTCTGCTGTGGGCAGGGACACCTTGCAGTATCCCAGGAAGCTCCAACCTGGCCTTGGACACTTCCAGGGATGGGGCAGCCACAGCTGCTCCGGACACCCTGTGCCAGGGCCTGTCAGCCACCCTATCCTAGCAACCCATTTTCACTGAAATTAGGAATATTGTGCAAGTTTTGGGAAACAACTCCTGGTGTTCACTGTGTGTGTGTTGTGACTGCTGTCTCCTAAAACATCTCCTGAGCTGTGCGAGCTGTGTGTTGAAACGAGCACGTTTGTTATTCACTTGTTGTCAGGAAATCCTATCACTTTCTGTACATCTTTAATTCCAGGCTTTAAGCTAACGAGCACTTTTTCCCAGGAATGTTTGTTTGAAGTTTAGCTTGTGTCTCATGAGGAGAGACGTTGACTGTGCAGAAGAGCTGTGAAATGCAGCATTTCGAGTAGGAGGTGTTGACTTCAACTATGCAGCTTTTTCAAAAAAAGCAAATCTATTCCCTCCTTGGCATCCCAGTGTGAAATTGCCATGTTCTGGCTTGTGCCTCTTGCAGTGTTGAAGTCGAGGGATCCTGCTCCACGCTCGGTGCCAGGTTTTATTAACACTGATGGGAGTCACACGTGCCCTGGGGAGAGCCTGGATTCTCTGTCGCTGCTCAGGATCTTCCTGACGGAGCCTCTGGCTCCTTCCTGCTGCCTTGGCTTTCTTGGGGGTTCATTCCTTATCAGCTTGGCTGCCTGAGGCTGAAAAGGAAATTCAGTCTGATGATATAGGAGAGGTTTTAAAGATGTTCCCAGCTAGTTCCTCTGCTGTGGTGTTGTACGTTCCCACCTCTCAGAGGAAGTGCTGTCGTGGCTCACTCAGCCCTAGCAGGGCTTATATTTAGAATTTGGTTCTCGTCTGCTTTTTGCACATCGAGTCAACCTCTGCTCCATCTTCAGCCTTGCCCTGAACCAGCTGACGTGTGTGTGGTGAGTGCTCGCAGCGGGGCAGAGCAGCTCAATTTGCAGGGTAGAAAAAATGACAAACTCTCAAATGTCTTTGAAATCCTCTGTGGAATGAGGAGAATAATGGCACCAGGAGTCACTGCAGGAGAAGGGAGCCGATGTTGCTGCATGATCGTAACCAGATCCCTGGCAAAACCAACTTCATCTGCATTAATTGGACCACGTTCTCTGCTGTGGCCAGAATCGATGCTGGGTAGGCTTTGGGTCTGTCTCTGGTGTTGCAGCCTGTGCCAGGGCTTCACCACCCTCACAGGGAAGAATTTCTTCCTAATATCGAATCTAAACCTGCCCTATGCCAGTTTGAAACCATTTCCCTCCATGTCCTTGTCCAGAGTCCCTCTCCAGCTCTCTCGGAGCCCCTTTAGTACATCTGCTTTGCTGCAATTTTTGCTGTGCCTTTGCAGGGAGAAAGGGTTGGGTTCAGGCCTGGGCATCAATGGGGAAGCAATGACAAGGTGGAGAATTAGACCAGTCACCCTCTAAAAACGACTCCTGTTTCGTAAGGGAAATGCTGTCAGGCTTTAGCATCAGGGATGTAATTGGTGCTTGGGTATCGTATCCCTGTGGAAGAGGCAGGGAAAACACATATGGAGAGACAGCCCAGGGTTGCATAGCAACAGGGAGGCTGTCGGGGCTGATGGCATTTATGTGATGCTTGGTACCGTGGCACTGGAACGTACTCTGCTGCCCATGGGAGAGGGGAACATCCATTATTTAAAGGATTTTTGAGCAGAGCAGTGTAGCTCCTTAGGATCTAAGAGAGTTGGATGTGTTGTGTGAGTGCTTGCAGTCACGTGGGGCACACGTGTGTTTCTCCAGGCGCTGCTTGTGCATTCAGCAGCAGCAGCAGCTCCAGTTTTCCACATAAAACCAGCTGGTCCTGCCCAGCCCAGGATGCACCAGGGCCAGTAGGATCATGGAATGGTCTGGGTTGGGAGGGACCGTAAAGCCCGTCCCATTCACCCCCTGCCATGGGCAGGGACACCTTCCCCCATTCCAGGGTGCTCCAAGCCCCGTCCAACCTGGCCTTGGGCACTTCCAGGGATGGGGCAGCNTTGCTCTGATCATTTTCACGGCCTCCTCTGGACTCACTCCAACAGCTCCATGTCCTCCCTGTGCTGGGACCCCAGACCTGGACTCTCCACAGAGGGATGCTCCGCTTGAGCAGACACCACGGCCACTCACTGCCATCTCCTTTACCTGCTGACCTCCCTGGACGTGGTTGTGTCGTGGTCTAAAGACCTGGAGGTTCTGGGTTGGATTAATTCCATTAATTCTGTCCCTGCTCTTGGGGCTGAGCTCCAGGGATGGTGCAGTGCTGTCCTGTTTGAGGCCCTTGTGCTGGCTGGGGTGTTTGGGAGGGCTGGGGAGCCTTCCCTCGAGCTGGAGGTCTGTAACTCATCCCTGAGCTCAGCTGGGCAGTTCCTGGAACTCTTTATCTGGGGCTGCAGCAGGAGAGGGGGGGCAGAAGGTGCTGCCTCAGCCTGGGACGCTCCCTGAGGCACTGACTCCGTTCAGCAATTAATTTAAACACGGAGTTGGCCGATCTCGCCAGTCTGAATCCCAGCTGATTGCTGGGAATTAGGAGGAGCTGGAGCCATGACTTACTCCTTATGGGCAGCATTCATTGGATGGATAGTAAGTACAGATGGAAATCCTGGGATCCTCTTCCCTCTTGCTGTCTTGGCATTTGTGTGCTTCCAAATTAAAATCCATGGGCTGTGACCCACAGACCCTCTTACTGTGGTGGGGTTTTCAGTGTTGGTTGGTTTCAATCCGGTCGTGTTCTGAGGATTCTTTTAGTGCTCCAGAATATATAGTTCACCTCTTAGTCCTCAGAATCCTTAGAATAATTGTAGAATAATTTAGATTAGAAAGGACCTCTGGAGCCCATCGAGCCTGGAATCCTATTCAAAGTAGAGCTAACTACAAAATAATACCATAAAATATGAATAGGTGGAGGTCTATAGCTGTTTCCTGGCATGCTGCAGGGGAACAGCTGGAAGACATTTCTGTATTTGTAAGGACTTGCGAGCTCTGCTAAAATGCAGTGTCACACTTAAGGGGCAATTTGACCACATTTTTTACTTCTTTAATTAAAGTAAGGAGAGGGAAAAACAAAAGGAAAAAAAAAGCCCTTTTCAAGAAATCCAACACCATTTTTTCTCAGGGTTGTGTATTAACAAGGCAGATGGTCAAAACTTCCTTCCATTGTGCGGTTCCTCTTCATATCCAATCCATGCCAGTGGAATTCAGCTCTGAACGTTCACACTCAAGCTGTGGGCTGTCACTTTGGCTGGCTGATGTCTCGGGCTCCTTGGCAAACAAAGATATTTTTGAAACTGTCTGTGCAGCTTCTGACTCAGGAGATCTCTCGGAGCTGGAGTTCCTCCTGTGCCAGGTCTTCATTTCCCATCAGTGCAGGGAGGGTTTTGCACATAAATGTCTGCTTCGACTCAGAGGTGATTTTGGGGCTGGTGGGACCAACGTTGTGTGTGCATCGTTTTCAGGAATGGGAAATTGCAGGAGTAATCAGCCCTGGACTGTAGCCAAGCCCAGCTTAATTCCAAGGGAGGACTGGAAGAGGCATAATTGTAATGGCTCATTTTAGAAGAAGAACCAGAGGCAAAGCAGGACACAGCTCAGCTGTTCCATTTTGTAGAAAAATTAAGTAGATTTTTTTCCTGGCTTCTGGTGTAAGCATTGGGAAGTTAAAGATCAAAGCTTGGGGAAATACAGCATTTGAAACCTGGATGAGGTGTGGGTTTTATTTGGTTTGGGAGATTTTTCTGTCATCGTAAATTAGAGAAGTTCTTAATTTGGGTTTATCTTGTGTGCTAAGAAGACACCAGACCCCTCTTTACTGCTTTTTCCTTTGGAATGATTGGTTTTCCAGTTTCCTGAATATTCTGTTTATGGAGGAAATGTCCATACCTGGCCTGGCTTCATGTGTTGATTGCCTTGAGTCTTTCAGGAGTGTGGTGGCAATGATAGAAAAGAGATCTTCAAAAGAAGAGCTAAAACTCTTCATTCTTGCCAATAATCACTTTCTGGCAAGGAAAATCTTCCTGGTTTGTTGTCACTTCCTTCCTCAGCACCCCCTCTCCTCCGAGCTGCTGCACAGGCTATAAATTGCTTTTCTGCACTGCACTGAGTGCCCCCAGCCAACACCTCCTCCACCAGCCAAGGAGAGGATCAGCTCCTCTTCCCACTCCTTATTTTTGTGCTCGGTACCTAGAGAATGTTTATTTTTTCCAGTTAATCATTTGGCACCTTAAAAAGCACACATTGAAAGATCCTGTCAGGGAAGGACACAATAGTCTTGAAATAAGCAGCTTCCTCCAAAAGCAAAGTGAAATAATGATTCTGAATGTAACAAAGTCTTTAAAAGGTAGGGAACTCTAGATCTCTTAGAGTTTGGAGTGTTTTATTCCTGACATTTAGACTTTGTTTGTTGTATTGAACTTCACAATGTCTTCAGAAGTAGCAATTTTATTTCTTTTTCGGGCTTGTTTCAGGTTTAGCACAGAGAAATAACTCTGCTAATGGTGTCATTCTGGCCAGCAGGGTAAAATGTTGTTAGGAATTACTGAGCCTTCACAGGAGCAGTGTCTTTGCTTCTAAACTTGACCCCTGTGGCTGCTGAGCCATTGTTATCTGGGCTCTCCACACCCCTCCTGTCCAGCCCCCAGGGCCCCGATAACTCAGCCTTGTGTAAACAAGGGCTCCCCACTGCAACGGGACAAAAGTTGCCCTTTGCTGCTCCTGTTCCTGTTTCTGAGCTTTTTAGTCTCATTTCTAGTAGAAACAGTGTGAGTGATTGCAAATAAAAAGGTCTCTGCAGTGTATAGAGGTAACGGGCTTCAGGCCTAACCAGTGGAAAACACTGCACAAATTGATTCTAAGAGGGGGGTAACTCGTGATGTGGGATTGGGATTGAAAAAAATTCGTGATAAGCATCAAGGTGAAAAAAAACCAAACCCTGAATGAGCGTGGACAGTTGGGAGGGAAGTGGGAAGAACCACTGGTATTTGTTAGTGCCTTTCCTAGAAGTGCAGCCACCGGCCAAGGGTGCCGTGGCCACTGGGGAGAGCTGAGCCTCTGGAACAAATAATGGGATTGGGAAGCTGCAGAGGGAATTTGTGGAAGGCAAAACATGCAGCCGAGCCAAGCAGAAGGAAATGCTCTGTGGTTTCTAGGAAATACCAGACTATCTCCCATGTTGGAAGCAGCGTGCGCCTGGCTCGCGTTTGGAATCTTGTACCTGGCATGGACTGGGAAATGTAAGAGCTTAACTCGCCTCCAGGCATTCATGTACATATCTGTATTTAGATATCTGTATAGGATAGGTTGGACTCCATCTTTTTGAGGGTTTTTGTTCCAACCTTAAGCATCCTATGATTGCATAAAGTGTAAGAACTGGTGAATTCTGGGGCTGCAGGAACATCTGGAGTATGAAAAGCAGGAAACGTCTGTTCCGTGTAGCTCGCGAACTGATCCTGTTTTGCTTGAGTATTACAACCAGAATTTAACTTGGTCTTCACCTTTGAGGTGCGTGGTGATAGTTGGAATAAATGGTGGAGCCTTTTGTGTTTTCTGTGCATTAAAACACAAACACTTTGTCAGCAGCGAAGAGCACAACAGGGCTGTGGCCGCTGGGAAATAAGAACTGGTTATGAGAGCTGCAAGTGTTGTGGGACTTGTTCAGTAGCCAGGTATCAGCACTGCTGAATTATCCTTCATGGTTTTATAGTCTTAAGGCAGCATTCTTCAGGTGTAGAAAATTAAGGAAACAAGAAAACATGCTATCTATCTTTCCCCCCTCCCCCCCAGTAATATGAAGGAATTCTACATATTAAATATGGGACTTCTTAATTATTTTTACTTTGTTTGTGCTGCCTGAAGAGAAAGAGATGTGGCCTAGTCCTAGAAACGTGTTCTGCTCAATGGGTCCTAGGCAAGGGGTACTTAGAGAAAAATCCTTGGATTTTTCCAAGGGCGGGTGGAAAACCATGTAATTTGCTGTCAGATAAAATCTTGATAAGCAAAGCCAATCTGGAGCTGAAAGCCATGTTTGTATTTGTTCAGGGTAATGAAGGTGAAAGGGACCAACAGTTGATTATCTCCTCCCAGGGTAGGATTTCAGGAGCTCTTGAAGCTCCCTGAGTAACTCAGCCCAACTGCAGGGCTGTGTTGACATTGGTGTGCTGAAAATCTGGGGTGCCAGCACTGACCCATTTCTCTCCCTGGAAAGGGGCGGGCCTGGAATCCACTCTTTCCTGAGGAAAGCAGCAGATCCACAAAATAAAAACAGTAAGGAAATGAGAGGTTGGAGTAGAACAAAGCAAACCCTCTGTGGTATCTCCTGCTTTGGGTTTGGATGTTACATCAGTTTGCAGAAGGCTTTTTGTGTCTGGCCCTGTGCTTATTTATTTATTTATGCATTTTATTTTGAATGTCTTCCAAAGAAAGCTCAGGGAAAAAAAAGGATCTTTTTATTAAAGCCAGGAAAAGAGTAGTGGAGTTGATGTTTGCCTTGAGGAGATGAAATGTCATTCCCAACAGAATTCCTTGTGCTTGCATAGGTGCTTTGAGAAGTTGTGTGCAACCTGAGATAAGAGCAATATTAAAAGCAGAATGGAGTTACTGAAACCAGGGAATCATCCCCAACCTCTAGAATCCATTATTTGCCCAGGAAAACAATTACTGTAATTATTGTAGAGAATTATTGCACAGAGAATCGTCATTCTGAGTTCACAGCAGCTCTCCGTGTTTAAGCTCATTCCCAGTCGACCAACTTTAATTGGCAGAACCAAACCCGTTATTGCAAATAAAACCTGGTAATCCCTCAGCCAGGGGCTGGAGGACTGACAGAAGGTTTCGTTGCAGGACCAGCTGAGGCAATGCTTCTCCAGGCAGCCGCCGGGGGCGAAGGACACGGACACGCTGGTGCAGGAGCCCGACAGCCAGTACGGCACCTGGAACGAGCAGCGGCACAGCGGCGACAGGTGAGGCCTTCCCTCAGCTCGGGGATGAGGGGAAATGGTGGAATCCCACAATCCCAGGATGGTTTGTGGTGGAAGGGCCTTAAAGACCATCGCATTCCAGCCCATCCCACGATCCCAGAATGGTTTATGTTGGAAGGGCCTTAAAGATCATCACATTCCAGCACTCGGCCGTGGGACACCTTCCACTAGACCAGGTTGCTCCAAGCCCTGTTCTTGGACACTCGTATTTGTTTTCTTTGTTTTTAAATCTGTTTTTCTGTCTTTGCCATTCCTTTAACGGCCTCAACAATACTGCCAAGTGGGCTAAGTGGCAAAATCCCTCTGGAACAGCAGAATAGCAAAATGCCTCTGGAATAAGGACTCTGGGCTTCAGATGGGGTGACACAGGGTGCATCTGTCCGTGTCCACATCTCACACTCTCAAGTGTTTTATTGGTGGTGAAGTGGAGGATGAAATGGGATATCAGTTGAGGGAAACAGTATTGCTGATGCTTTTCTGTTCTTAGAATGATTTAGTGAAATAAACCTAGAGCAGCAAAGTGTGAGGTTTTTTATAGTTTACACCTGTTGTGTAAATTACAGCTTGATCTACCCTGAACTCATGTCCTGTCTGCTCAGTGTGGTATGAAAATAGCATTTTATCTGCTTTTTATTGCTATACTTGTTGGGATCTTACAGCAGACATTAATGTCAATTATGTTTGGTGTGTTCTGCACTTGAGAACTGTGTGTTATAAATATTTTATTGCTTATGAAATCAGGGTAACGACCAGCTCGAGGTTCAGCAGCCGAGTGAATGCCAACAGTGACAGCCAGGCTGCTGTAAAATTAACTTGGATTCCAGGATGGTACAGACATTTCTGAGATCAGTTTCTTAACAAAGGTGCTTGTCTCAGCCTCAGAGCAGACAGCACTGGAGAGTTATTTCAATCCATCCATCCTGATTAGAACAGCTCCACCTAAACATTCCGGTTCACTGAAGGATTGAGCTCAGTCCCATGTGCTGGAATTTTGTTTGCACTGCAAGAAATGTTTAGGTTTTGCTTTTTTTAACAGTATAATGGTGACAGTGTAGAGACTCTTCAGCGTTTTGCCACCCCATTGCTCTGCTTCATTTTGACTTACAGCTCATTGCAGGGGAATTACTGCTGTATTAATTCAGGCACTTGAAGAGAAATGAGATTAATGTACTTTTAAATAATGGAAGCCTTCCTGGAATGTGCATTTTGTCTGCAGTTTATTTTGGATGAAGTCCCTGCCAGGAGCAGTGCAGACATTCTCCTCACGTTGCTGTGGGTGCTCTGAGCAGGGCTCTGCCTTCAGTGTCTCCTCCTTGCCCCAGCTGGAGGCAGGAACTCGCAGGGGGTGTTGATGGTTCAGTTTTCCTGTTTGGCCTGGCTGACTTCCCTCGGAGCATTTCCCCTGCCAGCCCCACGGTGTCACATCCCGCGGGGACCGAACGGTGTCACAGCCTCCTGCTGTGCCGGGGGAACCTCCAGTCTGGGGCATTTCCCGGTGCTGGAGCCATGCAGGGATTATTTTAGGAGTGTTTCATTAGTGCTTCTGTGAATGACCTCATCTTCGTGGAATCACACGGTCCTTAAGGTTGGAAAAGTCCTCCAAGATCACCGAGTCCAACCTTCACCTGAATCCCACCGTGGCCACTAAACCGAGCAGTGCCACCTCTGCTTGGCATCTGAACACTTCCAGGGATGGTGACTCCACCACTTCTCTGGGAGAGGAAGGGAATTTCAAAACAAAAAGCCATAACTACATGGCAACAGGATGAACACGGTGCTTTTCCTAATGAGCTTTTGGAAGGTGAAGAAAGGAGCATTCTCCTCTAGAACTGAGTCACTGCTGGAATTAGTTTAAGGAGCTCCTCTGGGCTGCTTCCAGTGGGCTTTGGCCAGTAACTCCTTGGGATGGACAGAGATGAAACCATCTCCTCCAATTTGGAGGCGTTAATTGGATTTTTCTTAGTTTATCGAAAAGATTTTATTTTAATTTTTCTCCAGCTCTTTAGTAAGCTTTTCCAAGTTGGCATCATAGGAGACTCTTTTGGGTTAGAACAGTTTTCATAGGAAAAATTACTGGTTTTGGCAGGAAAGGAATTGGCTTTAGGTGGTGGATCCATACATCTCTGACTCCTCGTTTCACAGGCTGAAGCAACACCTTTATGGCCTCTATGCACTGTCTGGCTAAAACTAATTAAATTTAATTGCAGCTGAAGGTGAGGATTGCTGTCAGTTTATTGCCCATTGTGATAAGCATCCTGCTGGGTTTGTGTGCTCCACGTGAGGGGTGATTTCTCAGAGAAGTGTCTATAAATGCACCTGTGAAACATCGGGGGCAGCTCCTGGATGCTCTCACAAACCCTGAAATCTTAATGAAGTAATAGAAAGAGGTGCCTGATATATCTCAGTAATGAGAAGTGAGAATACATTTTCAGTTCCATTTTGCTGAAGGGAATTTTCCTCCCTAATTTGCTGTTCACTGGAAAGAATCCACTGCACATAACAGGGTTTGACTCCAGGCATCCTTCCCACATTTGGGGATGAGCTGTGCCACAGGTCTTGGTGTACAGGGCTGTAATTGTGCAGGAACTCCAAAGGAAAATCCATTGGGAAGGTTTGTGAGTGAGGAAGCACCAACCAGCGCAAATTCAGCTGGATTTGTGTCACGTCTTGCTCTCAGATATTTCAGTTTGAAAAACCTCAGTGAACTGTATCAGCTGCAGCCCTGGGATGTAGCAGGAAAGAGGCTTTTTGGAGACGTGCAAATCCAACAGGATCCTTTCAACACACGCTTTAATTTCCATGAAAGGTCCTACAGATTGTCCCTCCCCTCTCCATTCTTCCATGTTGCAGTGGCTCTAAAGCCTAATGCTGCCGCTACCAAATGTCATTTGAAGCAAAAATCCTAGACAAAAAACTTTCCCCCAGAGCTCATTAGTGCCATTCTTAATTATCCTGGGGCCCACTGGTGAAGGAGGGAAGCAGCATTCCCTCTGCTCGTGTGCTGGAAACCCTCTGGGCAGTGTCTGCTCTGCCAGACTGGACATTGTACCATGTGCTGGTGCTGATGGAATGCTGTTATCCAGCAGGAAACTCCTGAGTGTTTTTCTCCTGGGATTGCTGTACCAAATACTAAGGTTTCTTGCTAAAAGATGTGCGTATATTGATATATACGTGGTTTTTTAGGTTTAGAGCAGTTTTCCTAGGTGTGTGCCCGAGAAATGGTGCTTAGTGACAGAAAACTTCTAGCAAAAGGAGGAAAAATAATCAGAACTAAATCCTTTAGGTTTTGGTTTTTTCGAACTGGGAATTAGAAGCAAAACAGCCCAATTTTTACTGACAGTAGAGTCTTCCTGCTGTTTCAAGGAATACTCCAGCCTTTGTGAAAAAGGCAGCCCCAAATGTGTACAGCTTTCAGTCCTGACCCTACAGCTCATTCCTGTCAGTCTAGGCCACAGAAGGAATTCTAGGAATACGCTGGGAGCATCCCAGCACCGGGGTGCAGGTGCTGCTGCCCTCCTCCCCGAGGCACGGGAAGCTCTGCCCATGGAGCCCTGCCTTAGGGTGCCACCTGGTGCCCACCTCTCTTCAGCTGCAGCATTCCTGAAGGGAAACATCCTCTAGCTGGCTGGAGTACACCCCAGTCCCCAGCACACAGTGAATCCAAGGGGTGAGGGCTGTGCTAGTGGAAGGGATCCACACCCTGCTGCTGGTACTCAAAACCTCCTGTTCCACCTCTATTTCACTCCTGCTGACCACGTGTGATCCAGCCTGGCCTTGCAGGTCCGGGTTTACCCCGAAGTCTCACAGATTCCATGTGCTCCGTTTGCAGCTTTGTGGGAGAATCTCCTTCCCTGGAAAACGAGGTTGTGTCGGGGCGGAAGCAGCCCCCGGGCAGCCGCCCATCCTCGCTGTCCTCGCAGACAGAGCCGCCCTCCCTGGCTGAGCACCATGACTCCTCCAAAGACCAAAGGAGCACCAGCCTGGACCGTTCCAGCACGGACATGGACTCCACTGATGGGACTGATTTGCCTCCTGCAGGAGACTCACTCCCTGAGGACAAGAGCAGTTATTTCTCCTTTATCGATGTGAGTTGCCCTCGTGTTGTTCCCTCAGTTAATCCCTGCAAAGCAGTTTCTTCTGGAAACTGTGCAACCAGTTTTGCCCTTCCCTTTTGCCTTTCCCACACTGGATTTTCCCTGCCTGAAAAGTTTAGGATCAAAACTACAAAGTTCTTCTAAGTCTCTGTAGTGTTTAGGTTCTGAGAGATTCCATAAAGCTGCTGGCCTTGGATAATCAGTCCTGGAATCTCAGGCTGGTTTGGGTTGGAGGGGATCTTAAAACTCATTCAGTTCTCCCCCTTGCCATGGGCAGAGACACTTTCCACTAGACCAGGTTTCTCCAAGCCCCATCCAGCCTGGCCTTGGACACTCCCAGGGATGACCATTGGAAGCATAATTAAATAACACAAACAGCCAGTGACTGCTGTGCTGTCACATGCAGATTTAAGGCCATAAAGACATTCACTAATGCTTTTCTTACTTGTAATTGGTTTCTTTCCATAGTAGCTCACAGTTGAATTTTAAAGGATTGTTTTATAGTGGAGAATCTTGCAGCTGGTTTAAGACCAGGAATTTCTGGCCATGCACAGTTAATGATGCCTAGTGCTTAAGAACTTTGTTTAGTTTGGAAAAGCCCTTTAAGATCATCGAGTCCAACTGTTCCCCCAGCACTGTCAAGGCCACCACCACCGTGTCCCCAAGTGCCACACCCACACCATGTTTGAACACCCCCAGAAGGTTCTGTATTGTCCCTGGGCTGCTAAAGGTGTCTCTGTAAAACATTAATAGCTCCAAGTGCAGCTGGCAAATGCTTTGTGATGAGGAGTTTATTCCTGACCTGAAATCTTTTGAAAAGCAGCAAACCCACTTCATCTGGGGAAGGCTCAGAGATATTTGGTGGTTACAGGCAAATCTATAACAGCAAATTGCTTTAAGCAAGTAAATAAATTACAGCTCCTTGTTTTGCTCTGTAAATGTTATTGCTCATTGGATGTGTTGGAAGTGAGTGATCACAGAAGTTTTCTGAATGCTGTGACACTAAACTTGAAGTGTCCTTGTAGCTGGTGAGTGGCTTCGAGTGTTTGTGGCTGGCAGGGAAACTGCAGCTCTGCACTCCAAGGGAATTTTGTGTAATTGCTCTTTTTAGATCCCAATTTTGGGATTTGCTTTCAGCTGCTACTGGCTAGCAAGGCCTGTGTTCCTAAGACACTCCAGGAACCAAACTCCTGATTATTGCAGTTATTTTTTATATTAATTTAGTGCAAATAATTTATAAAGCTCAGGTATCCACGGCCTAGAGAGACCAAAGGATTACACCCAGTTAGCCACAAAATACCATGTGCTCATCATAAACTCTCTTCAGTAGCATTTTAAGCAACTGTAGTAATAATAGTCAGGCAAATATATATGCATTTTAATTAAACCAAACAGGTGAATGCAATCCAGTGGGTTGGGAAGTCCCTGTGGAGGAGGTGGGGCTCATTGCCAGGTCTGTGTTTCTCCAGCACACGGCTGTCCTGGACTCCAGTGCTCTGAAGACTCGGGTGCAGCTGAGCAAGAAGCGCCGGTGCCGGGCGCCCGCATCCCACTCGCTGCGCAGGAGCAGAGGGCTGGATCTGGAAAACAGGTTTTCCTTGACAGAAGAAACAGATAATGCCTGGATGTTCAAAGATTCCACAGGTAACCGTTCAGCTGCCTGGAATAATCGGGTTGTGTTTAGCCTGAGTGCAAGGATAGGAGTTTGTAAATGGCAGTTTTTAAATAGTGCTTGAGTGCAGGAAGAGATCTGGAACAAGGCAGAGATGAAGAGCTGGCTCACGGTTTCCCCCTCTGCTTTTTTTCTTTAAACAATTAGAAGAGAAGAAAACTATGCAACAGGAAGATTCTGAGGAGGAAGACAAGATCCAGCACACTCCGAGGTCGTCTTCTGTGCAAGCCCAGAGACTGCCCGTGTTCCCAGGGATGGATCACTCTGTCCTCAAGGTGAGCTCAGGCAGAGCCCAGCAGGTGGGAGATAAACCAGTTCAATAGCTGCAGGTGCTTTATGAGGAATTCCCTCGCTCGTTTCAGGCAATTTTTTTGGTTTTATAAATCTGGAGTGATCTGTTCTGCATTCCAAAAAAAAAAGCCTGGATGCTGGCTGCAAAGGACCCCTTTCTTTATTTTTATATTTAGGCCCAACTGCGGAAAAGACAAGAGTCTGAGAGCACTGGTGACATCAGCTCCGCTCAGCTCTTCAAATCCCCCAAAGCACAGCTCGGCACTCCCGGCAGCAGAGTGCTGCCCTCCAGTGTGGAAAAGGAGGAGAGGTGAGAGAATCCCAGCGTCAGGAAGAGGCCAATGCTCTTCTTGGTGGAAGGAAAAAATAATGCACCAAGTACATTCCTTTCTTTGTCGTTTCTGTCAGGAGTTTTCATGATGAAAGAATAAAGAGGGGTTGGTTTTTTTTTTATATCTTAGGTCAGAAGAAAAGTCTCCTCAGTGGCTGAAGGAGCTGAAATCAAAGAAGAGACAGAGCCATTATGAGAATCAGGTTTGAAAAGGTACTTGGGTAGGAAGGGGGGGCTTTGCCAAGTGCAGGTGTGCAGTGATAAACCCACAAGTGTGTTGGTGTCACCGCTGTGGCCCCACCACCACCAGCCTTACCCTGCCCTGTGCACCAGGGCTGTCAGGGAGTGGTGCCAGGCAGGGCACTGCCCCTTCACTCCCAGTCACAGTTCTCTGCACATAAATTGATTTTCACAGCACTCACTCTGTTGGGGCTGTGCTTTCCCAAGGTTTGAAAACTTTGAGTGGTCTCAGCACAATTCTGGGCAGCTCTTGAGCATTTAATGCATTAAATAGACATGACCAAGGTGGCACTAAACAGAAAACACATTCTAAGGGGTTCCTGTTCCAGCTGCCTGATCATATCACACCCTTCCTTCTGTCTTCCTTTCCAGACAGTGATGCTAACTAGGAGAAGATAAAGAAGTTCAACAGAAGCCTTAACTCATCTGAACCTAAACCCCCATGTCATGTTGCTGCTGTTTGCTTCCTGCCTCAACTGCTCTGTGCATGGTGCCTTCCTGTTTTGTGGAGAAAAGCTGCTTCAATTCATAGTCAAATACAAAGCTGTGTCTGTCAGGTCAGGGGGGACAGGGTCACTTCAGACCTGCCTGCCAGGAGAACCCCTGGGTCACGGTTAGCACTGCACAAAGTCTTGGAAAACTTGGAGATATTTGGGAGTGCTGTGATCCAGGGAACTCCCCTCGCTGTGGAACAGACTCTGTAGGTGTTGAGCACTGAGGTGTGACCTCTGGGAGATGTGTCTGGCTGGGCTTTGTGTTTGTTTATGAAAATAATAATTTTAATCAATTTTTTTTTTTGGTGAACAAATAGTAAGCTCCTATTTAGAATGAAGTTTGTGGAAGGTGAGAGTGGAAGAACAAATCATGTTTACTGCCATATTGAAAAAGGAAACTTGATTATTTTTTGTAAAATGTATTTTTGATTGGCTTATATTTACATGTGATCTGCTGAATTGGCAGATGGAGATAATTTTTAGATGAACAAAATGTTAACTTTTGTCACTCTTGAATTGGTACAGTCTGTGTTTTGTCAGCATGTGGAATAATTGCTTCATTGGAATGTCTTTCCTAAAAAAGGATCAAGCAATAATGTCAACCAGTTCTCTTTAAAAACAAAAAGTAAAATTATGTAAATACTGTTTTTATAACAAAAAAGGAAGGGAAGAGGGAGGATGTTACACTCATATCAGGGTTCCAGTTAATTGTTGAATGTCACTTTAATAGCAGTTCAGATAGTCCCACTTCATATTTTTATTTGTTAATCTGTAAATACCAGGTTTAAGTTTTTATTTTTATGCTGATTTTGTGGGATAACCTAAATGTGATCTTCAGTTTCTCAGATGATTTCCTGTCCTTCCTTTGGCAAGATGTGCTGATAGCGGAGTAGAGATCTCCTGGACCACACGGGTGTTTGGGTATCCCTAATTCTCAGATATTCCCTGTCTCTGGACTCTCATTCTGAAACACCACCCACCATGGCCATGGAAGACAGACTTGATTCTTGCCCCAGATAAGTGCTCTTTCAGTAACCTTTAAAAGCATAGCCCAGGGAGGGAGGTGATTCCAGTTGTTCCTCAGGCTCAACCAGGAAAACGTGGAAGCGGGAAAGAGTGGAGAGCTCTCCTCACCTGGCAGAGCTCCTTGGACTGCACTCCCCATGTCCTGCTGAGGGGCTCCTCTGGATACAAACCACAAAGCACCAGCACTTCAGCTCCTTCTCCTTTTGTCTTTTTCCCGATCAGCGTTTCGGGAGCGCGGCTCCCTTGGGGCCTGCCCGGGCCGCTGTCTGTCAGGCTTGGAGCTGCCAAAACCATGTGCCAATTCTTCTCATGGAGGAGTCACAAGGAGGATGGGGGGGGATTTGCAGTCCCAGTCTGCAGGGAACAGCAGCAGGATGGCAGGAGACGAGTCCCATCTGCACATCTCTCGCTCCCGGGTTTTATTCCGGTGGCAGCTCCGCGTGCTCCCTGGAGATGAGATGGAGACGTCTGTCTGATGTGAAAGTCTTTTCCTTGCTGCTTTGCCCTGTTTCTCATGGGAGCTGTTGCCTCTGTTAGTTTGGCAGCCCCTCTGCTCCCCTCGGAGCGGCAATCCCCGGGATTCCTGCCGGGAGGTGGGAGATGGGGATGGGCCCTGTCAGTGCAGCCACCACCATTAACCAGCTCCCCCAGCTCCTTTTAAAACCTTGCACAGATTTCCTTCCCTCTCCTTTAGATGATGGTGGAAAAGGTGACTCTTGGCGTGTTTTTTGGGATGTATTCCTGTGGCAGCACCCCAGGGTTCCGTGGGCGTGCCCCACGTGTGGCACTCACCTGGGCCAGCCTGAGCAGCGCGTGCAGGTGAGGAGGATGAGGGTTCCTGTTCCCACTCACATCCGAGTGGGGCCTCTTAACCCACATCCAGAAATCAGGCAAGTCCCTGCTCGCAGGAACATTCACACAGGCTGGGCTTTCCACTCCCACGGGTGACAGTGTTGCGTTCCCAACAGTTGGAGGATTTACTGGTCCTTGGTCTAGGCCAGAAATTCTGTGACTGTTCGTGTTGAGGAAACTGAGGGGATTGACACGAGGTTTCCACAAAGCCCTTGAATGTGTCTGCATTTCCACATCTGCTTGGACAATGCACTGAAATTACTGTATTGAGTAGTTTAACCTACTACTGAGAAATGTTTAATGCTTAAATGTCTAATTAAAGAGCATCTTTAGAATGTTGTTGAATGGGAAAGTGTTTTTTCTGCTCTGTTATTTCTTTATATTGTACATGGATTAAATATTGACTTCCTTCTCTTCGGGTTATCGCTCTGTAATAAAAGATATATAAATATGTTATTACTTCTTAAATGATAGAACAGACTGTAATACACTTTATATAATTCTATTTTAATTCCAAATAATGCTTCTTGGAATTTTTTTATGCTTTCACTTTTGTTGCCACGTGCTTTTTTCTGCTGTTTATTGGAGGTGGAAGTGAGCTCTAAGGTTCTTCAGATGTGCTGCTTCCTTCACTCCTGGATCCTGCCCTGGAGCGGGTTCAGCTCTTGTCCAAAAAGTGATGCTGAGGTGATGGAGGCCCTGGCAGTTCCTTTGTCTCTCCCCTCACAGCTCTCCAGCTGTTTCTCCTTGCTTAAAAAGCCACATCAATATTGGGTTTTAAAGGTGAATGACGTGTTTTGTGGAATTCAGGAATACTTTCTGACTGCCCTCCTCTGGTGATCCCCAGCGATCCCTGCTCCGCGTGGCGTGTCAGGGACTTGCACGGCTGCTCCACTGTTTTTAATGGAATCCCCAGTTGTGGATTTCTTCCTTTTTATTTTTCTGTTTACAAATTCACCTTTTTAACATCCGTGAATCTTCAGTTTGGTCCTCATCCACCGGAGCCTCTCACTTCCTGCAGAGGAAGAAGCAATGTTTGGTTCTCCTGCCTGTGACATTCCAAGACTTTCCATAGGATGTACACCCACACACCACCCCCTTTTCACCCCCACAAAAGTTTCTCTCACCCTGTTCTTTGTTTGCAAGTTACTGGCAAACTGAAATGCACGTGAGGCAGGTTTGGGAACGCAGAGCGTGACGTGTAGAAGGTTTGGAATAGCCAATCCCTGATTTCTGCAGGGATAATGTGTTTCGGGGGGAGCTGGGGAGTTCTGGGGTGCTGCCCCAGGGTGTGGCTCTGCCTCACGAGGTGTATCCAGGTACAGAACCTCTGGGGCGAGCTCCCAGGGCTGTCACTGCTGTCCCCAAGCCAGCTCTGGGGGTAAAACAAACGATTCCAGTGCAATGCAGAGCTGTCACCGTGAGAGTGCTCCCCGTCGGCCCGAGGTCACCGTCTGCACCTCCCTGAAGGACACCGGGGCCAGAGCAGCCGCAGCCAGGCAAGGGATGTGTTGGGTCTGTCCCTGTAGGCTCTGTCCCTTCAGCCCAGTGCTGAGAAGGAAAAACAGGTGTTTACCTCAAAAGGAGTTAAAGGTGGATTTTTAGGAGGTGGAGGATTTGGGGGCCAGGTTGGATGGGGCTGGGAGCACCCTGATCTAGTGGAAGGTGCGGGGGCAGAATGAGATGAGGTTTAAGGTCCCTTCCAACCCAAACCATCCTGTGAAATGGCCTCCATGGAGCTTTAATGGGATTTTGGGGTGTTCTGGCAGGGGCTGCAGAGTCCAGGCTTAGTTCTGCTCACACTGGGAGTGGAGAGGGTGGAGGGTGGGAATCCTTCCCGAGCTGCTGGTGAGCTCTGTTCCATGGCTGTCCTGTTCACTCAAATACAAATCTATTGCAAAAATGTAACCTGAAATAACTTCTGGTTCTTCTGGTGGGGTTGGCAGAGGAGGAGAGCCAAGGTCTGGCGGTTTATGGGGTTTTCTCATTCCATATTAAACACAAGGGTATCAAACCTGGTTTAGAAGGAGCTGTTGTAGAGATTAAACTTTTATATTGCTCCACGTAGCCTTACAGAGTCTGTCAATCTGGGTCACAAGAAAGACATTTTTTTGTGTGATAGAAATACTGTATTTTATATTGCCTGGTTTCCTAGGGAATATTCTGGCTGCTGTGTTTTTTGCTGCACCACTACAGCTCCAGTTTAGCTATGCCAGGTGTTAACAAAAAATAGCTATTTTCCAACAGTCATTTTTCAGAGGGATTTAAAAGGCTGACGACGAGAGGAAATTGAGGTCTGTTTGGGAGAGGCATTAAGGAGATCCAGTGCCCCTTCTGTCATGTTTCTGGAGCTGCCTTGTCAGTGTGGAGAGCTGGGAGAGGCAGATCCAGGGCGCTGCGGCCGTGGCAGAGCTCGGGGAACGAGGACGCTGGGAAGGAAAGGGGCTGGCACGAGAAATTCTGTGTTTCTCATCTGTTGAGAACGGATGTTGTTGTGTTTGGTAAGACATAAATGAAATTCTTCCTCCTCAGCCTGTGCCTGTTGGAGCTGTGGCACCTCTGGGACGGTTCTGATGGGGACAGCAAATCCTCCCTCGTCAGGAACCACAGGCTGGGCAAGGTGGGGAAGCGTCAGCTGGAGACACTTCCTGGGTCATCCCTGTCACACCAGGCCTGGAGCATCACCAAGGGATGGGATGGGGATGAAGGACCTCAATTCTAACACCTGTAACAGGAGAGGTTTCCATCCCTCTCCCATTCAGTTTGTCCAGCCCGGCCCAGGGGATTCGCTCTTCTGGCAATTTCAGTGAAGGTTTCAGGGGTAGTTCTTGGATTCAAGATGAGCCACACCCAGAGCAGATAAAACCTGCAGGGGCCGTAGTAAATGGGGATATGTGCAGCTGAACAAAGAATTCCCTGAGGAATCAGGATGGTTTGGGTCTGAAGGGACTCTCAAAGGTGAAGAGGGAGTCAGGCCCGCTACCAGCAGAGTGAAACGCTCCCGGTTTGGTGCCTGGTGTGGAAGGGCTGCGCTCCCTCCTTACATCACCCTGTGCCTGTGAGGATGGATAAACCCT
The DNA here is from genome assembly GCA_013397975.1 of Machaerirhynchus nigripectus. Classification (NCBI taxonomy): domain Eukaryota; kingdom Metazoa; phylum Chordata; class Aves; order Passeriformes; family Dicruridae; genus Machaerirhynchus; species Machaerirhynchus nigripectus. The sequence continues at coordinate 113,331 of VZRQ01006833.1, read as the reverse complement.
TGTGCCAGGCGCCTGGCTCCAGAAACCCCTCATCACACACGCCAGGCTGTGTTCCCAGCGCGTTCCTGGGAAACGCCAGGGAGGGAGCAGGGCTGGGGGCAGAGAATGAAAAGGGACTCGAGGGAGACAACCCGCTTAGGGCCAAAGTTAAAGCAAGAACGCAGATCTGGCGATCCCAAGCTGCTCCAGCCTCCCACGGAGCTCCGGGAGCTGACCCCGGCCCTGCCTCGCACCTTGCGCCGGCGCCCACACAAACGGGGATATTTTGCCCGGTTTTTGCTTCGCGCTGCGCTCGGTTTCCAGCCTAAACCCTCCCGTGAACTGCTGATGGCAGAGTTTTCCAGAGAACCTGGCAAGAAGCGGCGTGAACGTGCTGATGTGAATTTCGACGTTAATCTTCTGTAAATCGAGTGGCCCGTGTCCGAGGGACAGCCGGGAGAAATCCGAATGACGTTTCCATAGCCCGCTGCGCGCCCGCGCTATTGAGATGAGATCTCATGGATGGAATTCCGTGGACGCAGCTGCTGTATCAGCGCTCGGGTAATTCTGCTGTTCTGTTCAGAAGCGACCCATAAATAGCGGGGCCGCCCGCGCCGCCCGGCACAGCAGAACCACGCGGAGAGGTAGCGGCGGCACCGCCGGGACTGCAAGGGGCTTCCACAAAGAATTTGTGTGTCTGAGCCGAGGTGTCCCCCGAGCGAAGGGTTCGGCTCGTGCGCGGCGAGAAGTGAAGCTACGGGGTTTGATTCAGGACGTTGATCAAGCTGGTTTATTCGTCTCTTGAACCCCCCCGGCGTGGCGTGGCCGGGGAAGGCGTGTTCCAATGTTTGAGCAGAGTTTTGTGGATGTTCCTGGAGAGCGAGGAGGGAGCTCTCACCACCATCCCCCCGCTCCCCCCACCCGGCCGAGGCGGCGGCAGCAGCTCCAGCTGCCGGGTTTGGTGTCCCTCCCCCCGGGATGCTGGAGCGAGGGAGAGGTGTCGGGTTTATGTTGCGGGGGAAAGATGTCAGCAGCTGGAAGCTGACAAATTCCTGCTGGGAACAAAGGCCGGGCTGTGAGATGGGAGTTTAGTGGCAACTGGGCGAGCTGCCCTGGGCAGAGGGCTCCGTGTCTCTCGGGACACGGCTCGGTTCGGTCCTGCGGGTGCCTGGGTGAGGACGCGGGGCCCGTGTGCAGGAGGGAGAGGAGGATGGATAACGGAGCTTACTCCTAGCCTGGACATCCCTGGGGATTTACAGCTGCTGCATCGGGATCTGTGCTAACCCGTGCTGCCTGTTCCCGTGCCGGCTTCATCCTTCGTGTTTCATTACCGGCTGTGATCCCAGTGCCTCCCGCCTTAACCTCCTGCAATTTGGGTTTTCCAGGCACAATGACCGAGCAGCAAAGTCCCCCCGAGCAGATGGCGACTGGGGAGGGTGCTGGCGAGCGAGGTGGCACCTACAAGGTATCCTGGGGTGTACTGGGGTGTACTGGGGGCAGCTGGTTAGGGATGGATGCCGGGTGATGCCGTGGGACGCGGTGTGCACACGCCAGGCTGCAACCAGTGCCAGCACTGCAGGTGGTGCTGGGGACAGGAGTGGCCTCCAGCTCTCCCACAGCAGCAGTGGATGGTGGCCCCGCTGTGGTGCTGAGCCCAGTGGGGCCGCAGGTTGGAGAGGCAGCTGGAGGAGCCAGGGATCCGCTGCTGCTGCCTGGCAGGAGGGACACTGCTCCCTGCCTGCGTGGTTGTCAGGGACATTGGCCGGCCAGGCTGGTGTGCAGCTGCCCGGGGATTTAATCCAGGAGATGAAGCATCCCGACACAGCGGGATCGGCTGTGGGCCCAGGCACTGAAACTCCCTGGGTGTGTTTGTAGGTTTGGATTCAGCTCGTAGGTTGGTTGGAGACGGTGTGGTGGCTGCAGAGCCTCCCACAAAGCTGCTCTCGGACAAGGAAGGCTGGAGGTGGGAGCAGGTCCTGCCAGTGAGATAGAGGGGTGCTGGGAGCTGGATCTGCTTTGGGGTGCACAGAGGTTCCTGAGGAACGTGGGTGGCACCTCTGTCCCTTGAGCCCCGCCTTGTCCCAGCTGGGCTCAGGGGTTGGAGCTGGGACCCCTTTGGGACAGTGCCACAGGGTGCCTGGTCACCCCACTGACCCTCCCGGTCCCTGAATGGTGCTGGGCACCCTGGACCTTGCTCTGTGCCCAGCTCTGGCTGCTGGGACTGGCTCCAACCCATCCTGCAGCTCAGCTTCGAGGCTCTGCTGGGAGCGTTGGGGTCTCTGCACCTGGCAGGGCTTAGAAGGAAACACTGAATAAAGAGCTTGTGCCAGGCCAGGCCAAGGGAATGGTTGGATCTGGAGGGAGCAGTGATAAGGAAAGGATGGGCAATGACCAGGCTTGGGGTGGGAGATGCAGACCATGGCTCTGGAAATCTTTTAGCCCAAACTCTCTGTGTTTCCAGTGCTGTGTTTGAGCTGGTTTTCAGCCTGCCATGGACAGGCAAGCAAACACCCTTGGCTGGAGCTCAGCCAGAGCTCTGTTGGGGGCAGAGGCTCTGGCAGGACCCGGAGCTGCCGGGCGAGGAGTGACACTGGCACGGGATGGCCGGGATGCAGGGACACGGCCAGAGCCGTTTGATCCACTGCTGCTCCCATTTCCTGGGGTGTTCCCCTGCCGTGGTGGCTGACAGCATCTCTCCCCTCCTTAGATCACAATCTATGAGTTGGAGAATTTCCAGGGGAAAAGGTGTGAGCTGACAGAGGAGCTCCCCAACATCACCGAGAAGGAGATGGAGAAGGTGGGCTCCATCCAGGTGGAGTCTGGCCCGTAAGTCTGGGGTGGGGAGGATGGAGCAGCCCTGGAGGGTGGCAGGGAGAGCATCCCCCTGACGCTGGGGTCCCGCAGGTGGCTGGGCTTCGAGCGCCAGGCCTACGCCGGGGAGCAGTTCGTGCTGGAGAAGGGCGACTACCCACGCTGGGACTCCTGGTCCAACAGCCACAGCAGCGACAGCCTGATGTCCCTCCGGCCCCTCCAGATTGTGAGTAGGGCTGTGCTGGGGTGGCCACTGGGTGACTGCAGGGCTGGGGGCGGCCCCTGACCCGCCCTTTCCCCCAGGACAGCGCCGACCACAAGATCCACCTGTTTGAGAACGCGGGGTACACCGGGCGGAAGATGGAGATCGTGGACGACGACGTCCCCAGCCTCTGGGCCCACGGCTTCCAGGACCGCGTGGCCAGCGTCAAGGCCCTGAATGGAACGTAAGGATGGGGGCACAGGGGACACCCCAACAGGTTCCTGTCCGTGGCACCGTGGTTGGTCCCCCCAGGGTGGTGGCAGGGGTGCCTGGCACAGCCACTGCAGCAGGGCTGGGGCAGCTGCTCCCACGGTGCTGCTCAATGCCCATCGTGTCCCTCGTTCCCTCCCCGCTGCCACCCTTTCCCTGGCCCACGGGGAGTAATGGGGACCATGGCAGCGTCCCTGGGGCTGCGTGATGGCTCCTTGCCCTAACCCACCGCCAGAGCAGTGGGGCTGTGGTCCCTTCTCCATGGACTCTCCATCCCCTCCTGGCACACGACATTTCCCACCTGGGTGCTGCGGCTGCAGCCCGTGCGGTGGCACTTGGTGACACAGGAGCGGCCCTGGGCAGAGTCACCTGGCTGCGGCAGGCAGAGAGACATGGGCACCGGGATGGGGGTGGGGATGGGAATGGGACTGGGGACGCTGCCCCTGCTCCAGGGGATGTGGGGGTGTGGGGCGGGCACCGCTGAGCGCCACCTCGGTCCCCGCAGGTGGGTGGGCTACGAGTACCCCGGGTACCGGGGCCGCCAGCACGTCTTCGAGAAGGGCGAGTACCGGCACTGGAACGAGTGGGACGCCAACCAGCCCCTCATCCAGTCCGTGCGCCGCGTGCGGGACCAGCAGTGGCACCAGCGGGGCAGCTTCGAGAACAGCTGAGGGACCCCGAGCCCCCGCCCGGGGCCGCTCGCGGGGTCCCCCGGCTGATGCCGTGACCGTGGTGTTTTTTGTGCAAAAACCTCAATAAAGCTCTGAGCTGGAGGC
>VZRQ01006833.1:90090-103706 GCA_013397975.1 Machaerirhynchus nigripectus | reverse complement strand
CGTGTTGTATAACCACCCCCCCGCTTGCCTTGGCAGGTGGGTGGGATACCAGTACCCTGGCTACCGGGGCTACCAGTACCTGTTTGAAAAGGGGGACTACAAGGACAGCTCAGACTTCGGCGCTCAGCACCCCCAGATCCAGTCGGTCAGGCGCATCCGGGACATGCAGTGGCACCAGCGCGGTGCCTACCACCCCACCAACTAAAGCCCCCGGCCCGTGCCGGGGCGCGGGGAGCGGAGCAAGCGTTCCCCCGGCCGCCGCTGTGCCCCCGCGGCCTCGCCTCCCGCCTCCCCCCGTGTGATGCACGCGCTGCCGAAGCAACTCAATAAAGCTTGGAGTTTCAAAGTCCCAGCTCTGCTCCTTCATTCCCGGCGCGCAGAGACGTCGGGATGCCCGTCCTGCCCCCTCCCCCGCGTTCCTGGGTGGGGAAGGGGCCCCATCGCCGCACCCGCGATGGTCTCAGTGCCACCCATCGCCGGTGCCATGGGTGCTGCCAGGCCGCCGAAGTGTCCGGGGTGAGGGAGGTGACCTGGGGCTCAGCGGGAGGGTCGGGGGCTGTGCGGACCTGGGGGGTCCGGCCCCAGCGCGGTGGCTCTGGGGCTCAGCCCTTTCCTGGGGTCACATCCTGCTGCGGGAACAAAGCTGTCCCCGGACCACCGGGTGCCCAGGCAGATGCCACAAATGCTGGGGGTGCCGTCTCGGTCGGGGCACTTCCAAGCCGAGTAATGGCATTAGTTATTAGGCTCTGGAAGCTTTAATTAGTAATAATGCTTTAATTCGGTAGTCGCGGTGCTAGAGGATGCTTTTATGATCATGTCATAAGCCGGGCAAGGGAAGTGGAGGAACGCAGCCGCACCTGCTTGGCCGGGGGCTCCGTGTGGCGGCAGAGGCGGTGGCGGTGACGGAGGTGGTGGCGGGGGTGGCTGGGCTCGGTCCCTCCGGCGGCAGGGCGCGGCCGTGGCAGTCGCTCTGTGTCACCGCGGCTGTGTGGGCACGGAGGGCCGGTGATGGGCCCAGGTGAGGGGGCACCTGACGGGGCACCCCGGGGCACCCCGTGGCTCTTGCCGCTCTCCTCTCCCGCGCACCGCAGCGCCCGGGCAGCAGGGACCTGCCAGGCTGCGGTGTTTTGGAGTGAATCCCGGCAAACCCGGGAATGTCGGGGAGTCAGGGATGCACAACATCCTCCCCATGCTGGGGCCGCGGCGGAGTGGGGTTTGCCCCCGAATCCTCCATGTGCCAGAGACTTTTCCCTGCGCTCCGGAGGAGCGAGCCCGGCGGAGCCCCACGGCGGGCACAGCCCAGCCCACGGGCGACCAGCCCAACTCGGCACTCGCCACACGCTGCTGCGAAATGTCAGCTCCTCGGCGAGGCGTGCTTTGGCAGCCACCGCGCTGCTTCCCTGAGCAAAGCTGCGCCTTTCCTTCCCCAGGGAGAATCCAGGAGCATCCCAGACCTGAACGTTTTCGCGAAAAATGGGATTTTAGCGGCAGCAGCGGCAGAGTGCCCGCGGTGCTCTGTGCGTGCCGGGAGAGTCGGTGGGAAACGGAGGCTTCTGGGGGGGCAAATTGCTGAAAGCAGCAGCGAGGTGGGGAGCAGAGACCCCAAATCACGGAATCAGAGATTCCCAGCCATGGAGCCCCGGAACGGTTTGGGTTGGAAGGGACCTTAAGGCTCATCCCGTCCCACTCCCCTGCCATGGGCAGGGCCACTTTCACTGGCCCAGGTTACCCCAAGCCCGCTCCAACCGGGCAGTCGGGGACCCGGGCAGCTCCCGTGGGGACAGCGGAGCCCGGCTGTGGGTGGGCTGGGAAGGTTCTGGGGGAAAAAGCACCGAAAGCAGAAGTGGAAAATGTGAACGAGCCCAGAGCAGCTCCTGTGTGACCCGTTGGGGGAAATTCCTCATCTGGTGGCTGGGTGCACCCAGGTGGGCGCCCTCGGGTCACCTGGAGGCGGCTTCAGCCCTGCTGAGGAGGGTTTTTCCCTCGCTGGCTCTGGGGAAATGCGCTGAGAGCTTATTTTGGAGTTTTTTCAATTTTATTCAAAAGCAGAAGATCGCCTCCGTCCCACGCCCGCTGCGGAGCTGCCATCTGGCTCGCTGCTACCTCTCCCGTCGCCTCAGCAGCTCGGAGCCCCCCGGCCACCGCAGCCGTGTCCCTGTCCCCTCCCTCCCGCTGCCCATCGTCCCCCGCTGCCGGAGGGGCTGCGGAGGAACGCGGGGCTGGCGGCGCCGGCGCTGGGGAGATGTCAGCGGTCCCACGGCGCTGCGGTGGGTGGGTGGTTTTGCCGTCGTGCCAACAGCCGGCAGAGCTAAAGCTGCTCTCCAGGATGGGGAAGGGATTTTTTTTTTCACCCGGCAAAAAGGATGCGGGGTGGAAATCAGACCCCATCGCCGCCGGCCGTGCTGGTTCCAGCCCCCCGGTTCCTGCGGTGCCCACGGCGGCTGGAGCGTGCTGGGCTGGGCGGGGGCAGCCCGGGACCCTCGGCAGGCGAACCCCACAGGAGCGGGGCTGCCTGCAGGGGAACTGCAGCAATTTGCCATGGAATAATTGATGAAAAAGTGAAAACAACGCAAAGCCTGGCTGAATCACATCCGAGACTGAGGTGTTTTTTCCTTCCTGTTTTCTTCTCCAGCTGGAGCAGCAGCTGTTGTCTGTCCTTGGGAGGTGCCTCCGTGAGGACCGTGGGTGATGCGGGATGGGCTGGCGAGGAGGAGGAGGCAAAGGTGGTGAAGAGATGAAGATGTGCCCGTCGGCTCCCACTGGCTTTCCTTTGCCTTTGCCAGCGGCAGCCGGGTGAATTTCCCCGTCGGGACACCCCAGGTTGGGGAATCACGGGCCAAAAAACAACAGTCTTGAAAAACAGGAATTGTTTATTCCTAGGTACAGTGGGGTGAGCTCAATCGCACCTGCAGCCTGGGTGCTTTGGGTACCTAATGTGCCTTGCCCGCTGTGAGGGCTTTACGCGGATTTTTATCCTCTGAAAATTATTGTTATGTTTAATTCTCCAGCTTCAGGAGCCACGTGATTACACGAGATCCCCAGCTTCAATCTTTTTTTTTTTTCTCTTGTTCTTTGCATTAAATTGAGCCTCCAGCCTCGCGTTTGTGCCTCCATGCACAGATCCTGCCACAAACACTGGAGGTTTAAAGAAGGAAGGAAAACCAAGCAGGAACCCAGCATGTATTATTAAAGCCTTGTGGTTTTCAGGGCAGATTTGTGATTTATCAATGTTCAGCTCTGGCATGTGGAAAAGTAATCTCTGCTCTGATTAATGCGAGGGCTGAGGCAGGAGTGAAATATCCCGGAGAGAGAGAGGAGCTTTGGCGGGGAATGCCAGGCTCTGGCTGTCCACGAGAATGGGCAGCAGCAGGGACGAGCTGGATACTGAGCTCCCTGTGGCTGCTGCTCCCCCTTTCCCCCTTTTCCAATTAGATAAAACATCTGGGGAGAAAAACCAGCTGCTGCAAGCGGGGACCCGCTGGGCAGTGGGGACCTGCTGGGTGCTGGGTCCCCGCCAGTGGCTGGGGGACCGGGGGAGGATGGAAGGGCTTGGGGGGCACCGGGAGCTGGCACCGTGTCACGAGCAGAACCTCTGCTTGTAGTGACCAGTAAAACTTGGACGTGAAGGGGGCGAGGGGAGTGGGTCAGGAAACGTTTCCACTTCAGGCTCTGAATGCTGCAGCCAAACCCCGGGATTAGCAGTGGGAAGGGAATCAGCCGGGACTGGCTGGGGACGGACTGGCATTGCCGGGCCGGTGCCAGCCCGAAGCGCGGCTTCGCCCACCTTGCAGGGGCCGTGTGGGGCAGCGGGGGAGACCTCCGGATTGTGGGCAGAGGCAGCACCGACAAACGGCGACCTCTTAGTACCTGGGCTCTATGACAGGGGCTGGCGGATGCCCTTGTCCTCAATGCCAGGCTCCCATTTGCTTTCTGCTCCTTGTTTTTGTTCCTGAGATCAGTGTGATGAGGGAGAGAATGGGAGGAACGCAACCTCTACTGCTCCTTTCAGCCAGTAAAACCCCTGTCCGATCGAAAAGCTAATTTAGACACATCACTTTGCTTCAGAGGCCAGAATTGGAAGCAGCCTTGTGGAGACATAATGGGATTAACGGGCATCAGGGGATTGCAGCCGGCCGGGACAGCGACGCTGCGGCCCCACGCGCCCGCCCTCGACGATGAAACACTCGGGACCAAACCAGAACGCTTCACTAACGTGGAGAGCCAAGGGGATGCGCCGGGGAGCTCAGCCGTGGTGGGAGTGAGGAGCCGCGCAGCCGCAGCGCCCCGGGTTCCGCGGGCCGGGGCTGCCTCCGCGTCCGACGCCTTTCCCCAAACAAATGGAAAAAAAGCAGATGCTGCATTCCCCTCCGGGCGAGCGGCCACGGCAGCCCCGATCGCTTCCTTGCTCCCCCGCGGGGACGGCCAGCAGTGACGGTGTGACCCCTCCACGGAGCCCGCGGGGGCACCACGGGCCGCAGAACAGCGGCTCCGGGTTGGGGGCACTGGGGCAAGAGCAGCCAGCGCTGTTACATCCTTTGAGGCTGCAAATCCAGCGGCAGGGACGGTGCCAGCGGAGGCAGAGGAACATTGTCCGAGCTGGAAACCCCTGGGCAGCACAAGTGCCAATTAGGAAACATCTGTTCCTCCCAGTCCGGGCGGGCTGCGAGCGAGCGCATGGCAACGTAATGGGATTAAAATATATCACCGGATTACGGCAGTGCTGCACAGATCAGCTGCCGTGGATGTTCTCAGGAAACCGGGGAGGGGAGTAGGGGAAAGGAAAAGCAAATTTCTCTCTTCGGCATGGACATAACCTTTATGTTTCTTTTTTATTTGTACCTTTCGCACGGCGCAGAGCTGGAGCCAGACCTTCTCCCTGAACGGTTCAGTTCATCTCAAAGGACAGCCGGCGCTGAGTTTAAGCAATTTTAGATGAAATGGCCACGTGAGCAGCCAGTCCCTGGCGCTGCCACCACGGCCGTGGCTGCAGCCCGGGAGAAGTGGCCTTAGCTGGGTTCCGGGGGTATGACATGGTGCCCTGTCCCCTCTGTCACCTCTGTAGATGCTGGAAGCTGTGTCACAAGCTGGGTTTGGTGCCTTTGGCAGAGCGTAGGGTGGTGGGAGGCTCGTGCAGGAGCGGGGCTGTGTCTGGAGCATCCCTGGGGGCTCTTCCCCTCAGGGGAAACACCCAGCCCGCGGAAAAATCCCGAGCGAAGCATCAGGAAAGAAGTCTGAGGCTGGGAAAGATGATCGGAGCAAGAGAGGGGCCTGTATTCATTGTTCGTCACGGCCCCCGTTCGCAAGGCACAGCCCACTCGCCCCATCCTGGCCCCGGGGCCAACCCGGGCTGCCCCATCGCTGCCACGCCGGGCACAGCTCGGCTGGTTTGGGGGTCCCCATCACCCCTTTGTACCCAACGCCCCAACCCCGGAGGGCTGTGCCAGGCATGGATGGGCACAGCAGCCCCGCAGACAATAGGGGCATTCTTCGGGAAACCAAACCAATAACGCGGAGAGCCGCCCGCTATTTTGGGAGCTCATATGCTCCAAGGCAAATGTCATTTGTGTGTAACATCCATTTAGGGAGCCGCGTAATGAACTCGTGCATCATGAGGAGGGACCAGCTCACTTAGCAACCTTCCCGCGAGTGACGTCTGGTGCTCCTCTGCAGGACGGGATTGCTCCTTCGGCAGCCGCAGAACAAAACGCTGCTCGCAGCTGCCGGGAGAGGCGCTTGGGACTGCGAGCAGCCCCTACCAACACCCAGTTCCCGAGGTGGGCTTGTGCCCCTGTGCTGCGCGGGGTTTGGGTGCTGCGAGCCCCCGAGCTGCCCCTCGCCCGCGGAGCCCTCGGCGCTTTTAGGGGTGGAAGAAGCTGAGGCAGGATGGGGGGGACAGAGCCCTTTAGTCGTGGGGGTGGAAAGGGAGAGCTGCCATCTCATTTCCCATCGAGAGCTTCGCCCTGGCTGGACGTGCAGGGGTGCACTGGGCGCCCTGATGTGCTGGTTGTACTGGGCGTACTGGGTGTGCTGGGTGTACTGGGGGCTCTGGGTTTGCTGGGGGCTCTGGGCACAGGCTGGCAGCAGGACGAGGGCAGGGAGGGAGAGGACGGCTGTCTCACACGGCGGGAATGTCTGTCCTGGCTCTCTCCAGGTTTCCGGATGACGAGCAATTACGGGAGAGATTTACAGCAGATTAAGCCAGAAGGCAAAGTCCATTATCTGCCCAGATGAGCTCCAAAGGCAGAGGCCGTGTGGAGCGGGAAGTGGGGTGCTTCAACCCTCATCCCTCTGGACACTGAAGGACAGCGGCTCTGCTCCCCTGGGGACAGTGGCCGCTGCAGGGATGGCGGCACCAGGACCGCAGCAGGTCCCTTCCCACAGTAATGGCATTTTGGCGCCCGAATTTGCCCTAATTCCCTTATGGAACGCATGGCACTGAGACCTGCTACATCCTCCCGCTGGAGGTGCCTCTTCCCAGCCACAGGGCCAAAGCTGAGCTGCAGATGCTAAGGCCATGGGAATGCATTTTAGCAGAAAGATGCTTTTGAGGTCACTGAAGGTTTATTCACTGTGCTCTCTGACGTGTAAATCTCTCTGAGAATAGTCCCCGTTCCCCCGGGGAAGGCTGTCCTGGGGGGCTGCAGCCATCCGTGTGGGTGTGCCCACTGACCCACTCTGGAGAGCCCCTGCGGCCGCTCCCCGTTCCCTCAGCTGTGAAATGAAGGCAATTTACTGCTCTGCTTTACAAGGGCACCGAGAGGGAAGATTAATTGTTTGGCACATGGGGCCGCAGATAGGATGGGGTATGATCCTGCAAATCCTTCTGTTTTGCCGTTTGCCAGGCACCGCGGGAGCGCAGCTCCGCAGGGACCGTGGGCTCCTCTCCCCCAGCCTCGCTCCGGACCAGGTGGCCACGGATTTGGGTGCCAGCACAAGGGCAGATCCAGCAGCCTGGGGACAGCACGGCCAGTGGCTCTGGTGACCTCAGGCCTGACATGTAAAGGGCAGCTCAGACCCCAGCACCTGCGTGCGGGGCGAGGCACCGGCTGCCACACGGACCTTCGGTGTCGGGATTAAACTTGACACTCGGAGCCTGAAAATCTGCTTAAGGGAAAGCTGACATAAATCTCAGCGCTGCCAGGACGTGCGCTGTGGAGCGGGGTCAGAGCCCTCCCTGCGCTCCGGCTAATCCCAGGCCGGTGACCTGCAGGTGTTACCCACAGAAGAGAGAGTGGGATGCTCCACACATCCCACAGCCCACGAGAGAAAAATCCTGGTGTGGGATGATGTCAGGGGCCTGCAGCAGATGTCCCTGCCATGCCAGCCCAGCTACAGCTTCCCCACAGCAGGGGTGGCCTCAGTGGCTTTCCCTCCTCAGTCCCTGGGATGTAGGGCCAGAGATTCACCACACAATCCTGCTCCCTGCTGGCTCCTTCCCAGCGCAGTGAATTCCCAAACATCCCTTTGCCCTGTCATCAGCACCAGTCTCTTGGCATCCATGCAGGAAGCTGTGCCCCCTTTTTGCTGGGCCATCAACTTGCTGGGGTGCTCCTTCCACTTGTTCTGTGGCGGTCCTGGGGATTTCTGCTGCAGCATCAGGAATTTTGAGGGAGAAGCGGCACCCATGCCCATGCTCTCGGGCACAGCGCAGCTCCTCTGGGACCTCTGGGTGCTACTGATACTGAAGTGAATTGTCACTGTCATCTCCCACCGAGCTGCAGAAGGCAGCAATGAAGGCTGCTGAGCACGCACTTCTTCCTAAATTACCTCATTTATTCAGGGAATCAGATGCCGCAGTCTTTCATGGCTTCTTGCGAGGCTCGGATCTTGTGGGATGCAAGGCTATTAATAGGACCCAATCTTTCCCCTTCTTCTTCTCCAGGCTAAAGGCAGAAGAATTCAAACAAGGGCCCTTTTGATGTGACAGAAGTACAAATAAACCCCGTGCCATTTCGCTCCCGAGCAGGCAGTGCATTCCCGTGTTTCTGGTGGTTTTGCCTGTGTGAAGGCTGGACCAGCAGCTCCTGGGTGCTCTGGGGCCAGGCGGCCGAGCTGGAGGAGCAGCCTGTGGTGCCCCTTTCAGCTGACACTGCCCCTGTCTGCGGTGACATCAGGTGCCCAGGGCCAGCACCGAGCCCAGACGGGTGAGATCGGATCCGGGTGAACGATCAGCCGGGGCAGCAAATGCCAGTTTGTGTGTAAACAGACTTGGAGCACAAAGAGCCAGGGAAGAGGAATAACTAGAAAGCGTTTCCCACATAACCAGACTTGTTTCCAAGGAGCGGAGACAGCTTCTCCGGTGCTCCGGGGGGATTTCAGCCCCGCACCCTCCAGCTACCAACCCCCTCCCACTGCGCCTGGCCCGGCATCGCTGTGGCTGGAGCGAGCCCTGAGCCCTCCCAGCACCTCCAGCACCGACCCTGTCCTGATCCACCCCGCTGATGGGCAGCAGAACCTCCCAGGAGAGGAAGGCTCTCATTTCCAGCACTACACAATTTACCTTCCATAGATGCCGTGACAGAATCTGAATTACCTTCTGCCATTTCAATATCTGCACAGTTGTTAGTTTTTCTCCTTCAGTCCCTCAGAATTTATAGCTAAATTAGGCAACTATTGATTTTTTTTTTCCCCTTTATCAAGTTACATTCAGGCCAGCCTGTGGAACAGCGAATGCTCAATGGGTCCCTCTTGACATCTGTTTGTCTGATCAATCTGTGCAGGGAAAATGCTCCTTCAGTGTCTGATCCCACCACAGGGCTGAACCGGGGACACTTTGACTCTTTGTGGGGCTTTGAGACATTTGCTGTTCCAGTTCTCATTGGGTTTATTTGCTTTAATCTGTAACAACACACTACTGTTTTTAAATCAGGGAGTTCTTGAAGACGGGTCAGTTCTGAGCTGGGCATGGGATGGCACAGGCTGGGGGACACAGGGAAGGTGCCCTGTGACCCAGGAGGGGGGGGTCTGTGACAGTCACTGCCCCAGTGCCCCTGATTCTCAGGCCCCTCTAACCCCCATGGGCAGGGCTGTAATGAGCCCCTCCAGCAAGGACTGAGCGAGGTGCCACATCCATGTCATGCCTGAGCTGTAACAACACCCACAGGTGGGGATTTATGTGTGAAAATGGCTCAAATACCCCTGCCCCTCCTGCCCCGTGAGAGTTCCTGCAGAGGAGCCCAGGTAGGTGCAGTGGGGATGCACCAGGTGACGCTGCTTAAGGAGCAGAACCAGGGCTGGCTGTTAATGCAAGTCCCCGGCTCTGCCCTTCTGCAGTGGGTGTTCCACCTGTCCAGTGTCAGCCCTGCGCCTCCACCATTCACCTGGGATAGTTTTAGGGTGGAAATTCTGGCTCTGTGACCTAGCTTGTACTGTGCCAGCCCTGGCCAGGTGAGGGGGTGATGCTTCTTTATTTATCTGTGTGCGTGGAGGGAGGGAGGGAGGGAAGCCGTGCCATCAGCGATGCCCCCGTGTGCGCTGCCAAGGGGTCACAGCCAGGGCTCCGGGCTGCAGCCAGCAAGGCACGGCCCGGGCAGGGAGGCAGCACCAGGACATTGCTGTGTGCCATGTCAGGGGAAGAAAATGTGCGGAGGAGAATGCCAGTGAGATATTTTTACTCCACGGTGAGACGGATGGTGTGATGCAATTGCGAACGGGAGGCCCCGGACTTCTCGTGCCTGTGTTTTCTCATGCAAGGCTTTAGAGATGTTGCATGACTTTCAACTCTGCTCTTATCTCTGCCCCCAGAGGACATAATTATTGCTAGTCTGACTATGCCAGTACAAATGTTTGATGGTGAATAATATTTTTGAGAATTGAATTGCCACTTGTTTCCTAATTAAAACCCAACCTCCTCATCATGTCAGCAATTTGCAAAAAGGAACATGATCATGATAAGCTACGTTGAGGCTTTACCTGTCTGAGGTGGCTGAAGTGCGTTTGTTACAAGTATCCAGGAGCAAGCTGGAGGAATCCGTGGAGATGCAGAGGAGCTGCCCTGATTCTCTGGGAAGCCAGAGCTGTGGAGCTCCCCCCACCCTGGGATTTGGGGTGCCAAACGCAAGGGCACTGCGAGGGCAGAGGCTGCCTTCTGCAAAACTTCTGCTCCTGGAACAGACAGTGAATAAAAGCAGCAGCAGCCATGGCCATTAATTACTCCATTTGTTTTCCACATTGCCTCTCACCACTTACTAGTGCAGCATTAAGGAGATGGGACGCAACCCCAGCCTGGGTGCGGGTGCTGCAGAGGAATGAATGCCTGTGGGATTGGCATGGATGTGCCTCCCGTTGGAGGGGACAGGGGCCAAACCCACCCGGGGGCCTGGCAAAGTGCAGAATTTGACAGGCAGAGGGGGTGGAGTGAGGCTGTTTCCATGGGATGCTGGGAGAGGTGAGGCTGCGGGATGGGGAGCGCTGGCACTGCCCTGCTTTTCCCGGGAATGGTTTGTATTTCTTCCCGTCCTTCTGGCCTCCAGGCACCGCAGCACTGCTGCCTGGTGAATCCTCACACCACCTCATCAAGCAGGAGCTGCTTCCCCTCCAGGTAACCCTGTGCTCGGGAGCTGCTTGGGAACACTGAGGTGAGCGTGGGGAAGGGGGTTCTGCCCTCTCCCCTTCAGCCAGGCACCCCAGAAGTACTGACAGTGCTGCAGCAAAACATAACCTCGCTATAAGCAGGCCACAGAGAGTCAGATTCCCATGGGGATCCACCACCAATAAATTATCCTCCACCGGTGCTGCCAGGGAGGAGCAAGGAATTTGCCCTCTCTGTGGACAGCAGCATCCCCACGGAGGGAACTGAGCTAAACACTCCTTAATTCTCTAAATCTCAACCTACCTATGTGCATTTCTGCCAGTATATTAGAAATATGAGTAAAAATCGTATTAAAAATAATATTTAACCATCTTTAATGTGAACATTCCCCTCGAGAGACGTTGTTGGCATCAGCACAGAGCAGAGATCTTACTCGATATGGGATTTGGCACAGCCTGGAGGGCAGCAGGACGGATGTGGTTCCGTCCCTGGGTAATGTGTTGCAGCATTATCTTGATGGGATGGTGTCAGTGTGGGACGCGCTAAAAAATCTACAGCAGCCCTCGTAGCTCTCTGTAATATCATCTGTCATCCTGTGAAGCAGAGCGGGGCAAAATGAAACGTTCAAATCTCACACAGATGGTAGGAGGAACTCGCTCCGAACTGCTCGGAAGGAAGGAGCAGCAGAGGGGAGGTTGGTTTCCTGGCTCTGCAGTGGATGCAGAGCTTAAATTGATTGAGCAGCATCCATCACCATCCACAGAAATGTCAGGAGATGCTTAAATGCAGTCAGTGTATCGTGTTCTGACCTCTGCTAACCCTGGCATCGATTAACTCCGGGTTGCCTTCACCTGGGGGAATCCCCAGAGCACTCTTTATAAACATTCATGAACACCAAACCCAGCACACGAGGCACAAAACAACACAAACACTCGGCCCGGGATACAACACGGGCTAAGGAAAGCTGCAGGCTTCCACCTGGGGAACTGAACTTCCCTGGAAAGGAGGAGGCTGCACTGCCTGTTCTGCTCGCTTTGGGAAAAAAAAAAAACGGGTTTGATTCCACTCTGTTATTAAAAAATACCCGTCCCAGTGACCTTTGAATGATCTGAATACCCCACTGAAAGTGCATGTCACTGAGGTGAGCATGAATAGCCTGACGTGGGCTGCCTCTCCAGCCAGGGCCCGGGGTGGCTGCAGGGACATGCCACCACCTCTGACTGCACTGCAGTCACACTCGGGAAATCAACAGCGCTGGGAACACCTTTGCTTATCTCCCACCACCACCCCGGTGCCAGCTGCTGCTGCCACGCCAGCACCAGAGGAAACTCAAAAGCAGAAAGAAGGGAACAAGTTCCTTAACTTGGCCCTCAGCAAACCTCACTTCCTAGAAACCGTCACCAGAAATGTCTTTGATGTCCACACAACAATAACATCCAGCTGATAACGGTGAAAACGTGGCACAGGGATAAACAGGAGAGCATTAGGAATCCTACGGGGCATTTTGGTGGCTGCTTTTGCTGTCACCATCGCTGTAAAGCCATTCAAAGATCTCAGCAAACACAGGGCCCTCCTCAACCGGGCGATGGTTTCTGTTTGCTCGGGGTGTTTAGCAACACCCTCAGGTCAGCGCCGAGATCCTGCCCGTGTGCTGCTGCTGCTTCTGCACAGTCACGTTTCAGGAAATGAAACCCAGCTCTTTCCCTGGAAATACCGGCGGGAGATGAGCAGAGGGGCTGCAGAAGCCACAACAGGGGAGTTCCTTAGGAAGAGCCAGCAAAAGGCACGTGTCCAGTCACATCAGCAGGCTGAGGATGTGGTGAGAGGAATTTCTCTCCCCATCACACCCCTGCAAATGCAGAGCCCACGCGGAGGCTCTGGGATAAGCTTTGGAGTGGGAGCCTCAGGTCTGGACCGAGCCTGAGGAGCCTCAGGATCCACAGCCAGCCCCAGCAGTCCTGCCAGCCCGGAGGATTCGGGGAGATAAAAATATTCCTTTTCATGTCGTGGCTGGGATCAGTGAAACCTTTAAATAGGGCTGGTGGGAGTCTTTACCCTTGAACCTCCAGGAGGGATGTGCCCCACATCTTCCTCTGCTCCCTTCCACTCCTGCTTGGACAACCTGAGCCTCAGCTTTGCTCTGTGGTCACTGGTGGAGGAGAAACCTTCCCCAGTGGATCTGTTGCGGTGAAAAGTGTTGGCTTAAATTAACATTTTCAACAAAAAGCAGGTTCTCAGACGGTTCATAATGAGGCACACAGTGAAATCCTCCCAGCTGTATACTCTACCTCGCTTTAATCAGATCATTAACTTTCATAAAGATGTAGGCAGGAGGAGTGGCGGCACTTGAAAAGAGCTCAAAACACGCTGAGTTTCAAACTTCAGACTTGTCATTGACTTAGCCTTTCATTGAGCCAATTATTTATGACATATTTGACGAAATTCAGAAAAGAAAGCACTTGAAATCTGCATATCTGCTTGGCTGCAGTGGAGCTACTACTACTTGAAGGAGGAACGCGAGCAGGGAGCTCTGCTCAGAGCCCGAGGACACCTGGGCGCCTTGTTTTGCATCATTATTTGCCAGCAAGTGGTTCAACGAGCACCGATGGGGGTGTCACGCAGAGGCATTTATTTGTGTCCTGTTTTTGTTATGCACGTGATTTAATAAATGATGAGGAAATTAATTCTGAATTTATGTGTCCGACTGGGTGCTGAGGCTTGCTCGGCGCTCCGCGGCTGGCGTTGGCTCCAGTGTTCCCCTTCTGTGGAACCACGGAATTCCCACAGTGGTTTGGGTTGAAAGAACCTCAAATCCCATCCCATCCCCACCCCTCGCAACGAGCAGGGACACCTTCCACTACCCCAGCTTGCTCCAACCTGGCCTTGGACACTTCCAGGGATGGGGCAGCCACAGCTTCTCTGGGCAACCTGTGCCGGGGCCTCCCCACCCTCACAAGGCACAAAGGACCCCCGGCCGTGTCCGGGACAGCGAACCCCGCGGGTGCCCGTCCCCGCTCGGTGCCCCCCTCACCGCGCTCCCGGCGGGCGCTCCCCGCTCCGGCCGCCGCCGATCCATGTCCGGATT
>VZRQ01006833.1:52727-89619 GCA_013397975.1 Machaerirhynchus nigripectus | reverse complement strand
GACATAACGGTCCGGCCGTGCCCCGGCTCCCGCGGCCTCCGCCGGCACCGTGGCGAGCCGTGGCCGGGCTGGGCGTGCTGGATGTGTTGAATGCGTGTGTTTATTTGGCACAACTTGAGCGGGTTCCCTCGGCGGGGGGAGGGGGGACGCCGGTCGCCCCAGGGACGAACCGCCGCAGCTCGGGGGTTTGTGGATCCCCAGCCCGGTGTTCCGTCCGGCGGGTGAGGAATTCCGTCCGAAGCAGTCGGTAGCACCGAACCGAGCCGCGCTCTGGCCGTGCTGCTCTGCAGAGCGATTTTTTGGTGATGCTTCATGGGGTTTGACAGGGGATGCGGGAGGAGGACGGGGCCGGAGCTCGCCCTTGGCAGGCAGCTCACGGAGCAGAGGTGCTGGTGCAGGTTTGGGCTCCGTCGCCCCGACCTTCCCCGGTCCCACGGCAGGAGCAGACGGGTGCCTTGGCACAGCCGAGGTTGTTTGCTTGGGGCTTGGTGCTAAAAGCAGTTTTTCTTCTGCAAAAACAGCTTTTCCCCGTGGTTATGTGTGTGTTATAAAATCACCTGAGCATTGCTTGTTTACTGCTGAAATTAAAACGAAGCTTTTCCTTTCTTTCAAGGCTCTCTGTGTGCATGTGTGTGTGCGTATAAAAAATGACGATTCAGCCAGCAAACAAAATACTGCAACAGGAAAAATCTAAACCAAATTTTACTGCAGAATGTGTAGGCAGTTTGGAAGCCTGCTGGTGGCCTAGCCTAGCTGTCTGCTGTGAGCCAGGGATCGCTGGAGCCCTCTTCCCACTTCTCACTCGTTTTCCTGCCTTTCTGCTGGAATGCTGGGTAGCACGGGGAGGCTGCGGAGCAGGAGAAGGTGAAGGGTGCCCAGCCCATGTTTATCCCCCTTGCAGGGGCAGTGAGACCTCAGGTGATGAAGTTCGGCTGTTGCTTTTAAGGTCTGGGTGAGGATGGTGTTACTGCACAGACAAAGGTGCCTGCTTCTCTCCTGGTATGTGTTTACACTTTCAAAACCAGGACAACATCCATGAAATTTCGCCTGCCCTGTTAGCCCGAGGTACAGCTTTGCTGAGGGTGCTGGTGGCTCCGTGTGTCTCAGTGCTCCGGTGATGTCCGTGCTGTCCTCGGCGATGTGCAGCGGTGCCGCTCCCCGCTCCCAGCAGGGACGTGACCCCTGTGGGCAGGTGAAAGGTGGGACGTGGAGGGTTGCAGGGGATGAGGAGTCCTCCCAACGCCATGAGAAATATCAGCGCAGTCGGTGCTTGTGGGGAGGCTTGAAGCTGCTGCCTTCACTGACATCCCTCGTGGCCAGCGCGGCGGAAGCCTCGTAGCAAGCACAGCACGAGGCCTCAGCAACCTGCTGTGCTTTGCTCTCCTGCTCCAGGATTTACGTGGTGTCAGTGTTTGGTGGTTTCCCTGAGCTGGGAGAGATGGTTCCTCAAGGTGGGAAAGGCAGCCAGGTGCCAGAGGAAGTTCCGCAGAGCAGGAGGGAAGGTGAAAGGATCGGTGGCCGAAGTGCCTCGCTCCTTGCGCTGCCTGTGGAAGAACCTGCTGGCAGGAGAAGGAAGGTTTGCCACCCTCCCCGAGCTGTGGTGCTCTGCAGGAGGTGAGAAGCCTTCAGTGAGGAGAGGTTTGGGGCTGTACGCAGTGCTGCGGGACAGGGACACGCCAGGCCCTGAGCACAGGAGCGGAAGGAAGCGCGGACATAACAGAACGGGGGCTTACCTCAGCCCGGGACCACAAACGGCTCTAGGGTGCTCGAAATGACTGAACCTCTCAGTTTCTAACTGAAACCAGGGATTTCCTCATACAGTAGGAAATTGTGACCGTTATTCTGGTGTCAGATATCTTTGTGCTGGCTTCTGGATGGTTTTTTTGATCCCTCTCATTAGAGCAGACGTGGTGTGCTGAGTATACTGAAATACTCTGTATCGCTGGCAAAGTGATTCATTTAAAATGACATAAATCGGCTGGTTAAAGGCAGGTTGATATAGTAACAGTAAAAAAATACAACACACAGAGTCCTCTCCTGTTTGAAATCAAACAAATTTTCCAGATATTCATTATTTCTGTGTGTGTGTGAGCAGCTCCTTGGAGGAGCACGAGCTCGGCTCTGTAACGCCGGGTGCACAGCCGTCCCCACCGTCAGCCCTGGCTGTCACTGGGACAGGGAGCAGGAAGGTCACTGGAATATCACATCCATGCTTGAGAATAAATGTCCCTGCCTTTCTGCAGCACTCTGCTCACAGGAACGTGTTGGTTTATCTCCGGCGGGCAACCGCAGCCCAGGGACGGGTCCTGTGCCACTGGCGTTATCTCCTCCAAAAAATACTACAAAGGTTTTACTCCTTGTGTCCTTGCTGGAGCCCAGTGCACCTGTCGGCACCCTTTTATCTTTCCCAGATAAGGCTGAGGCTAAATGAAGCAAATGAGTTTACTGTAATGCAAATTTGAGGGGGCTTCCTGTTTACAAGGAAATAGCTGTAGTGCCGGCAGAATGAATTCCAAGGCTGCAGGCCAAGGCTTAGCAGCAAATAAACTATGAGGGTGAAGAGTTTATTGGCCGTAGGGCTGATTATTGCTGAGTTTACGTGAATTATCCTCAGACTGGTTTTGTCCTGAAATCGTTAAATATCACAGTTTGGGGAGGAAAACGCTAATGAGCCGGGAGTGCCTAAGGAAGAGGATTAATGTGTTTTTGTTTTTTTTTTTTTTAAGCACCAAAACAAAACAACCCTTCTTCCATCCTCTGTCATCTGCTTTTCCTTCCCTTCTGCATTTCCTCCTTTCGTTCCTAAGAGCCTTGCCAAGAGCTGTGGTATCTTTCTGTCGTACATTGTTTCCTAAAAGCCTGTTTTTCAGGGAGATTCGCATGGGTGGGCAGAAAGGCTGTCAGAGGCAGAATATCCTGCTGAAATCAGGCCTGGAATGGGAAGGAAGTCAGCCCTGTGGAAATACGAGCAAATATGGAACCTAAATCTTATTCTGCAGCATTGCTCTCAAATATCTTGAGTTTTGGTGGGAAAGGAGTAGGTTAACTGCACTCTGCATTTTTTTTTTTGGCTGTTCAGCAGGCTGCTGAGGTTTTTTACTTCTCCATATAAATTTTACATTTCCCTTAGTTTGGTCAAAGGGAGTGGAAAAGCACTATAGAACAGCTGCTTTTATTTGCCAGCAGCTTGTTCTGGTTTGAGTGAAGGATTTGCGTAATGTGAAGCTGAGAAAAATGGTCCAAGAAATCAGGTAACAAATGGGAGAGGGTTCAGGGCTCGCAGGAGCCTCTTGTGTGCGCCACTGGAAAGTTGACATTAAGCCTTTCTTACTATAAACATCACGTAAGCTTTGGGTGCTTTTGGTATACAAATACCACGGGCATGGTAACGAAACACAGCATCCATCTGTCCAGGCTTCTCTCCCTGAGGTTGTAGATGTTTCTCATCTCTCCTTTTCTGACCTGCTTCCAGTAATTACCTCTGTTTCAAGTTAATTCTGATTTTTCTCTCAATCTTTTTCTTTGGTCTGCTGTGTTCCTCTGGATCTTGCTCTTCTGGGGGAAAAGGGAGCGTATTGCAGTCACTTTTTTTCTTAAAAATCATGCTTTTAACATGACATTTTCCCTCAGTTATCATCCCGTCTTCACTTGTACAGGTAAAGACTGGCCCCTGGTACCCAGCTGCTTCTTGCAGGGTGGTTGATGTGCCCTTTGCTTTCTTACCCAGTATTCAAACTGGCTTGTTTAAAACTCTGATTGAGGGTCGATGAAAACACAGAGGTTGATTTGCCTTCCCAATTCTATACTGAGGTGTTTGTGATTTGTTTTCCTCCTCTGGTGGTGCTGAATATTGTTGAAATCCAAGTGACGTCTCCTGCTCAAGGTTAAGCATCATTGCTCTGTTCTCTCTTGCTTCTGATTTTGTAATTCTGTTCTCTTGGCCTCACTTAGCTCTTTCTGTGGATTTCAGTTCTTTCTTCGAGGTGGCCTTCAGGGAGTTCTTGCACCTCATGAAAGTTCTGTAAATCTCTTTAAGTTGCAGGCTCACATTCCCCTGTCTCTGCTGTCAGTCTGGGTGACTTTGGTGGTGTTTTCTCTGGCACTGTTGAATGCCTCCGTGTTGTGTTTATTCATTTACGGTGCTGTCTCTGGGAAAATTCTCCTGACAATTGCTTGTGTAATTTTCATCTTTGTTGCTATTCCGCCCATGTCAGCCCTCTGCGTCTCTCTAGGTGCTTCTTTGTTGCTGCAAGAAAACTGTTCAGTTTTGGGCACCTTCCTGGGCCTGACAGCCCTTTCCATGAAGAAATTCTTCCTCATGTCCAAAATCTGAAGCTTGAATGAGTAAACTGAAGCTTATCTTGCTAGCTGGCGCTGCTAGTGTGAAAAGGCACGTGTGAGGGTTCATTGGGAACTGCTTGAGGAAGGGGAAAGACTTGCTTTTTGCTGAACTAACAGCGCAAGAAAAGTTTGAACACTTGTGTTTTTTGGTGGACTAGCTCAGGGTGAGACAGAGTAGTAAAATTTTGGTTGGAAATTCAGCCTCCCTGCTTTGCTGTCAGCAGAAGCGTGTGGTTGTGAAAGCAGTAAGAAATGGCTCCCTCGAAATAATTGGGTGTGCATGCAGAATGCTGGGGCTGCTGACAACGTGTGCTTGCTTTTTAATCTCGAGTCAGCTTTGTACTGCAGCGTTTTCTTGGGAAGAATGCATGCCTAGGGATGGATTATGGCCTGCTGGTATAGGAGGCTGTGTGGGAGGGCTCCTGCTTGCTGTGGGTGCTGCTCTTGGCTCTGTTTGGGTGCTCCCTCTCTCTCTGGAATTCAGTTGTTACTGTACCTGCGGTGTCCCATGCCTTGATAACAGACAGGAGAGCATGGGAGGCTGAAAGTCCTGTTGCAGAGCTTCAAGAGACAAGGAATGAGAGTCTGGATGAAGGACAGCTTGTTGTTTACCTGCGTTGTACAGGTCAGGAGCCAGTTAGAAAATACCTGACGTACCTGTGTTCACATGTAGCACCTCGGGCAGGTGCAGGAGTTGAAGCTGAATTTTCTGAGCCTCAGTGGAGGCCCTCGACCGTCTCAGCTCCTGAGCATCCGGTGCTTGGAGCATCTCTGGGCACAGGAAGGAGAGATCTGGCCTTCAGAGAGATGCTCCAATTACTTCTCCCTGGGGATGCTGTAGGATTGCAGCGTATGTTTTGCAGCATAGACCTTCCCTCAGGCGTCATTACCTTAATTAAGAAAAAAGGAAAATAAGGGTGATCTGGGGGGAGATCAGCATGCAGCCTTCTGTTCCTGTGCTAAAAACAGAGGGATGATTCTAGATGTGTTTTTGGGGAAAGCTTCCAAAATGTGATGCTGTGTTACAGGTGTGAAGCACTCGTGTGATGCGGTGCCTGGTGCAGGTGGGCTGCAGGTGCTGTGGGACCTGCCAGATGTTTTTTCAGTAAAATTAATGAACTTTATAGCTCTTACTCCTTTTATAGTTGATGGCTTTTCAGTGCCCAGACCTTCCTGTGTGAAATGGTTTCAGCCAGCACTGGAACTATAACATCAGGACACGAGCTTGTGCAGCCCTTGGTTTCTGTTCTGGTGAAATCATGTGGAATGGCCTGGTTTAATCTTCTTATCAATAATAGCCCTATTTTTATTTTTTGGTAATTAGTAAAATTACTAAAAAGCCTATCAGGAGCCGTCAGGTCCAGGTGCATAAACCAAATTACATAATTTAATTGGACTAAATTGGTGCAAAAGCAGCAGTTTCTAGGTTAGAAAATACAGCTGTTCTCCACAGGAGCTTCACCCCATACTTATCCAAAAAAATCATTCCAGCACTGACTAAACACCTATATAAATACGCCTTGCAGAAATAAATAACAATTCCTGAAAGCGTTTGAAGGAACGCAGAGCCCCCCAGCCCCCTTCCAGCGTGCCAGGAATTTGTCCTGTCAGCATGTGTCACGTCCTATCGAGGAGGGAGCCGGGGAAAGGGCGGATTTCTCGGGATCTGGTGGAGCTGTGCAGATCAAAGCCGTCATTAGGGATCGAGTCTGGGACGTGTTGACAGCAGGCGGGCACCGGCTGCACTGGCGCGGCTCCGCCGGGATCTCGGCACGGGAGCTGGGAATCGCTGGGTGCTCGGGGGAGTTCCACCTCTGCTCGAGGTGCACATGGGGAAAGAGCTCCCGGCAGCTTCCGCGTCCTCCCGGGAAATCAAAAAGCTCCGGGGAACCCAGTGAAACACTCGGCGCTTCAGACCTTGGAGAAAGACACCCCTGTCCCGAGGGGCCGGGCGCAGAACGAGCCTCCGCGTGACAGCTCCGGGCATGTGGCTTGGCTGCCGGTGTTTGTTGTGTTCCTGCCTCAGTTTCAGCAGGGAAAATGAGCTCCGTGAAGCTGAGCTTTAAGCGGAGGAGAGGGGTGGTGGGTGCAGAGGGTGAGGTGGGTGCAGAGGGTGGTGGTGAGTGGAGTTAGGTCCAGTCGATGCCCAGAGGAAGCGGCCTCAAGTTGCATCAGGGGAGGTTTAGGTGGATATTAGGGAAATGAAGGAATTCCTTCATGGAAAGGGCTGTCCAGCCCTGGCACAGGCTGCCCGGGGCAGCGGTGGAGTCCCCATCCCAGCAGGGATTTAAAAGCCGTGTGGATGTGGCACTTGGGGACGTGGGTCAGTGGCGGCCTTGGCGCTGCTGCAGGAGCAGTTGGACTTGGTGGTCTCTGAAGGCTTTTCCAACCTAAACAATCCCATAACTCGATTAAAAGAAGACAAATCACCTGTGGATGTTTTACTCTTGATGTCTCAAGAGAGAAGGCCGGTACAGCCATGGGAGTGGGACACAGCTTTGGGAGTGACGTTCCTTTTTGAGCTTTCTCATAATTTGCTGTTGTTTTCCAGTCTTCAATCTGGCTTCTCCATTTCTTCTCTCTCATCTTCTGTTCGTTTTCATGTTTGAAGCAATTCTGTGTCACACATTAGTCCTCTAAATTTTTTATTAAGGGTTTTGGTGGTTTTTTTTTTTACCCGAGATTTTCCTGATTGTTCAAAAATACAGGAACATTCCTGTAGCTTTAACTTGTTGTTTAAAAGAGCTTTGAAAGATCTGATTCTTAGGCCAAATATTTTATCCTAGTTTTCACTTTTGATCAGTCTTGCATTGCTGAACCTTTTAAATGCACTTGTACAAAAAGAAAAAAAACAACCCACTTTTGGCTGTGGTGGCTCTGGGCCATTCTGCCAGTGCTTTGAATTGTACTTGTTGACCCTGTCATGCTTTCCGTTCAGAGGCCTTTGGGGCAGGATCTTTGGTCCAATTTTAGCAACTTTATGATGGATTTGGATAGTGGAAATAAACATTTAAAATCTCTGTAAAATTGCGTCCTGAGCCTATAAATGAATAAATAAATCAGAGGCGTTTGTCAGTGTTGGCCGTGGTTCTTAGTCTCTCAGTCAAGGTTTATACTTGCTACTTGCAAAGAAAGTTCTAAACATTTGAGATTGAGAAAGATTAGAAAAAACTGGCACGTCTTCAGTAATTTTGTGTTTGTTTAAAAAAAAAAGTAATTTATGATTGGCGAATGCCTTAATTGCAGTCGGAGCGAGGAGATGTGATTTTGCTCTGATTTCCCTTTCTTGTAATTTCTCAGCAGCAGCAATCTGGTGGAAGGGCAAGTCCTTGACACTGCAATTTGGTGTAATTATTCCTGAAACATTCATGTACTTAGAAGCTTTTATATTAGTTTCAGATTTCAGCGCTGATAATGCCAGTGATCCTCAAGGATCTCGGGGCTGGCGTTTTGTGAAGTTGGAGCTGGGCAGCTTTTGCTTCTGGCTCCCTCCTTGTCAACTTTCTCCATTAAAATAATTTGCATAAGTGAAGCTGGTGATGCAGGGACAGGAGGGGGGTGTGGGCAGGTGTTGCCGAGCTCTAGTCCCTTCCATCCCCCAGGGCTCTGGGGTGAAATATGTTGCTAATCACCCACGACAGTTCTAAGAGCATTATTTCAGCGAAGCGAAATGACTTGGCGGTGCCTTGGTGCGAACTTCAGGGGGTGTGAGGGCACCAAATGGGCCAGAAACGGGTGAAACTTGGGCCAGAAAATGGCAGAGCCCCGTGGAGGTGGGGTGTGCGTGTGGTGTGATGGGTTTACGGAGAGAAATCAGAGTTTGGGGTCACTCACTGCTTTGTCAGCACCGAGCACGTGCACTAATTAGTAACTGACTCACAGAGTGATTTGCGTTGGGAAAGACCTCCAAGACCGAGTGTGATTCTGTGAGGTTTACAAGTAATCGATAAAAATATCAGTTTAGATGGTGTCACAATCTTTTCTGGCTTTCTGGGCTGGGAATTTGCCCCACAAACTGCTGGAACCACGGCGGCAACGTGTGAAATGGATTTTACAGCATCGAGAGCCGAGTCATTTGGAGAAGTATTGACTTCTGCTGAACTTTGAGCTGGGTGCAATCCGAGAGGAAGCAGAATGAAATGGGTTCGGTGGTTTGTGAGTGTTCAGTGTTTATTACCCCTGACACGGGGATAAGTGAAGGTGGCTGTGGTGTGGAGATGAGATGTCGGGAGTGCAGGGAGTGGGCAGGCACTGCCAAACCTTGGCAGTCGAAGCACTAGCCATGGAGTTTATTAATATCTGGCATTTTCTTGAAATAGTTACTAATTTGGACATGCCAGGAGCCAGCAGGAGCTTAGTGGGCTGTTGGATACAGGAGACACACGTGGCAGAGGGATGGTACCTGCTCTGATGATGAAGAGGAGGGAAAAGATAAATCCAGCTTTATTTTACAGACTGGGGATCTGAGCAGATAAAGTTTATGACCTGCTCATGACAATACAGGAAACCTAAGCAGAGTTAAATTCTGAACTAAGCTCTTCTCAGTCTCTGCAAAGCTGCTGGTTCATTCTTATTTTGTTTTTCTGTTCTCCTGTTTCTGTTTTGGGCTGTTGGAGAATATATTAATGACTGGAACTGCTCATTCTTAATGCAGGTGTGGTTCTTCAATGCTGGCCATTGTTTTTCCAAGCTGTGGTGTGCATATGTGCACCTCTACACCAGATAACATCCCACAAATCTGAACTCTTATTGATTTACAAGAAAAAAAATCATCTGCTCTGATGATAAATAATTCAAAGCTCCTTTAAGATCCAGTAATAGGAAGGCCAGTAGTAAGGAGCTTCTTGACCTAGTTCCAGTAGTAGGAGTATTGTATATATGGGTACGCCCCGTTGCCTCGTTCTGTGCCCTTTCCTTTTCTGAGGTGTGAGTTGCTTTCAGAAGAACTTCAGGGATGAAATCCGTGTGAAACGAATAGCAGAACTTCTATGGAATCGTGGAATAGTTTGGGTGGAAAGGACCTTAAAGCCCATCCAGTTCCATCCCCTGCCATGGGCAGGGACACGTTCCACCAGCCCAGGTTGCTCCAAGCCCCGTCCAACCTGGCCTTGGACACTTCCAGGGATGGGGCAGCCACAGCTTCTCTGGGCACCCTGTGCCAGAACCTCCCCACCCTCACCGGAATAATTCCTAATATCTAATTTAAATCTGCTCTTTGCCAGTTCGAAATCATTCCCCCTTGTCCTGTCGCTACATGCTCTTGGAAAAAGTCCCTCTCCATCTTTCTTGGAAGTATCAGAACGAGTGCTGTTTGTTTTCCTCTCCTCTGTAAATCCTGGTTTGGGCATATTCCCGCATCCATCGTGGTTGTGCTCTGGCTGCCCTATGGATGGTTCCTCAGTTCCAGTGGCCATCCTTGGGCACTGCTGACAGAGACACTCGGACACCCAGCAGAAGTTTCATTTCTCCTGCTTGGCATGCTTCTCCTTGGAGTCCCAGGCTGTCACTGCTGTGTTCCGGGGGAACAGCAGGAGTGGCTGTTGTTGTCCAGTGCAGCAGCCAAGGACGAGTCCTGGCTTTGGCTGAGCTCCTCTCCAAGGCTCCTTCTGGTTTGCCGCTCCTGCTGGAACTCGTCTGGGAGGGAGGATCGTGGATGCTCTTGGTGTACGTGGCCTTTTCTGTGTTAGGAAGGACATAATGTGTTTTCTTCTTAGCTTTTCAGACGTGTTTTCAAGTAGACATTTTCCACCTGTGCCGACCTTGGCACTGCGGCTGCTGCCTGTGCCCTGCCAGGCCGCTCGTAGCCAGCGAGAGCTGTTTAATTCCAGAATGGAGTTTAACCTTGAAGGCTGCTTTTCAGCAGCTTTCTTTGATCAAGGCTGGAGTAACTAGAGCTCCAAGATGCAGCTTGAAGCTCCTTTCATCAGACTCTTCAGCTCATGCTTGAAATAAATCCCTTTTCTGGGCAGGTGGAGGAGCTGACCAGGTTAGGGTGACCTGTGCTGCTCGCAGAGTTTATGGTTTGATGAGGATGCAGATAAGTTATCTACTGCCTGCTCGGGGCAGGCAGTGTGCTCCAACCTGCTCTGCAGGCCTGGGGTGTTTGTTCAGCTCCTTCTTTGAGGGCAGCTTCACCCAGGGGCTCTCAGAGGTGCAGGAGCACCCAGATGCCCACATGCAGGCATTGCTGGGCATCTCCCTGGTCCCAGTGGCAAAGGGCTGCCCCATGCTCCCAGTTACACCAGCAATTTCAGAATCCCAGAATCATCGAGGTTGGAAAAGCACTCCAGGACCATCAATTCCAACGTGTGCTTGATCCCTACCGTGTCACCCAGCCCAGAGCACGGAGTGCCACGTCCAGGCGTTCCTTGGACACCTCCAGGGATGGGACTCCAAACCTCCCTGAGCAGCCCCTTCCCATGCCTGACCACCCTTTTAGTAAGGATGCCCAGAAAGATGTACCCAGAGTCCAAGCTGCATTTCTCACCAAATTTTAGGCCTGGCTTTTGACTTGCCCTAAACATACTTGAGCTGACTTGTGGTACGTGGATGGCAAATGGAGTGTTTCTGAATTTTTTGGTGTTTGCCATGTTCTTCCTTTTTGAAAAGGAAACAATCTATGAACAAAAGCTTTTGCTGCAGTCCAGTTGGATGCGCTTTTGTTTCTGAAGCCTCCCTGGATTTTTTTTTTTAGCCAACTTTTGTTTCTGCTCCTTGTGAGTGCTGCTATTAAGGTGGATCATGCTGTGAACTGAGATGAACTCGTGCAGAAATGGCCACTTCTTGCATTAGCGCGTGGTTTGTGCTGATGGCATCTCTGGCCAGGGAAAGCTTTTCAGAAATGGCTGCGTTTCTGTGAAATGCAGCTTTTAATCCCAGATTGTTTACGTGTCGGGCAACTAATGAGTCAATGGACTAAAGTAGAGAGGGAACCTTTCTTCCTGTTTTGGAATGTGCTGAGCTCCATTTTAAAATTTGCCGTCCTTCTGAAGGATACGTGGACTCTGCTTCGGTTCTTTGAACTCCAGAGGATTTCTACCTGTAGCTTCCGTGTGAGCATTAGGAGGTGATTATTCTGGATAGTCATAATCCTCTCCATGTAATTTATTCCTATTTATTCTTACGGATAAGTAGCAATGATTTCAAAGGGGTGTGAGTGTTGAGGAGCTAGAACGTAGCGCGGACTCCTGTAGCCTGTGATCATTTTACAGATTTGTTCAGATTCTGTGGCTGCAGAAGACATTTTGTTCCTTTGACGTTATCCATCAGACCAGAAGTACGGGATGTCGGGAGAGGAGGAGGCGCCGGAGAGGTTTGCTCCTTACACAATCGCTGTTTTCCTGGGCGCTTCAGTCACACGTTAAATTTTCATTATCTTTTCCCATTGTCCAGACCGAAGATCTGTCGATGTAATTTCTTGCAGTGCACTCGTTGGAGCAGAGGAAAGCTTTCTTGATGTCATTATTATGAAAAAGGCTTATTCTGTTACTGCTGGTCTGGTGGTCAGTGGGAACGGGACGGTGCCGGGGGGCGATGGCAGCACCAAGGAGGGGGAGCTGCGGGCTCTGGGAACTCGTGCCAGCCTTGTTCATCTCCAGTGGGTCCTCTGTAGGCACAAAGGTCTGCTTGGCAAAAGATTTAGGTTGGATTTTAGGAAGAAATTGTTCCTTGTGAGGGTGGGGAGGCCCTGGCACAGATTGTCCAGAGAAGCCGTGGCTGCCCCTGGATCCCTGGAAGTGTCCAAGGCCAGGTTGGATGGGGCTTGGAGCAACCTGGGCTAGTGGAAGGTGTCCCTGCACGTGGCAGGGGGTGGAACAAGGTATTCTTTAGGATCCCTGGAAGTGTCCAGGGCCAGGTTGGACGGGGCTTGGAGCAACCTGGGCTAGTGGAAGGTGTCCCTGCACGTGGCAGGGGGTGGAACAAGGTATTCTTTAGGATCCCTGGAAGTGTCCAGGGCCAGGTTGGACGGGGCTTGGAGCAACCTGTAGTGGAAGGTGTCCCTGCACGTGGCAGGGAGTGGAACAAGGTATTCTTTAGGATCCCTTCCAATCCAAACCATTCTGTGATTGCACAATCTCATATTTACTGCTTCCTGTTCATTTAAAACCAGTATTTTGTTTAGGTTGTTAAAATACACAGAGAGCAGACCCAGTTCTTAATGAACAAATAAACAGCAAGTTCGTCACTGAATTATTTATGATCTCAAACCTGATTAACAGTGTTCAGCCCTCCCAATTCTTGTCTGACTTGATGTGGTGGTTGGCCTCCAGAGCTCTCGCTTTGGATCACACTGTTCAGAGATCCGTGCTCCACGTGGGACTTGGAGATACACAGAAAACTATTAATAGGGTATTTTCCTCCAAGGGGGTTTTGGGCCTTCCAGCAAAGTCCTTGGCTTTATTATAGACTTTTTTCTGGTCAAGTCATTCAGACTTCGTGCCTCAGGTCCTCCTCTGAGGAGGAGTGTGGATACTTCCCTCCCTCTGTGGAGGAGATGTTTGTCAGTGTTTGGGAGGTTTCTCAGCATTTCTGAGGATGGGGTCCCTGTGAGCACGTGAGAGGGGACATCCCTGAGGTCGTCAAGGATCAGCTGCTCAGTCTTGCTGCTGCAGAAACATGAGTAGTATTTTATGGCTTTTTTTAGAGCATGAGTGCTTTGTTCAGGGTTATTTTTATAATAATAAATAGTAGAATTATAATAATAAATAGTATAATTATAGTAATAAATAGTATGTATGGAAATTATCGATTTCAAAATTGGAAACAGAGAAAGTCTGGTGGAATTCTGACTCGAAGCTGTGACAATAGAGTTGCTTTACCAAGGCCCAGCACTGCTGGCTCGCATTGATTTTAAAATTTATGTACTTGTATTGTTGCCCATATGAAATTTTTATAGGCATTATATTACAATGAATATTGAGGTTACTTGACAAATAAAGGAAATCTTTGTTAATGTGGTTTAAGTGAGTGACTGTGACATTATAAATTAGGCAAAGTAGATGTTAAGTGCACTGCAGCCAAGCGGGGCCTAATGGAGCTGCTGCTGGCTCTGTGTGTGGCTGATCCCAGGCAGCTCGGGGTGACTGGTGCAGTTATTTCACTGCAAAATTTCAGTGCAAACCAAACCTGAGGCAGGAACAAAGAATCCAAGTGGTGACCAGGGTGTCCCCTGGGAAGTGACCCCAGGGATCAGCTCGCCCAGGGCTCCACCTGACTTTTCTTCAAAGGTTTAAAAAAAGGCAATTTCACGTAACAACTCCTTTTTTTTTTTTCCCCTTTTTTTTTTCTTTCAGTATCCGCAGTGTTATGCAGAAATACCTTGAGGAAAGGGGTGAATTAACCTTCGACAAGATCTTTCATCAGAAAATTGGTAAGTCACGTCTCAGTAAAATGTTGCTCGTGTAGATATTTTCAAGATCAGTTTGGTTTTTACATTTCTCTGTGATGCCTGCTGAGAAACCAGTGCTGTAGATTGTCTGAAGAGCACTGGAGGGTGGACAGGACTTAGTGAAACAAAGGTCTTCAAGAAGATGAAATGTTGTGAAAGGGAGGAAGACGAAGCAAGGCCATCTGTCAACTTCAGGTTCTGGAAAACTACAGGGAAAATAATTAAATTATTTGGAAACATCGAGGAGAAAATTATATTACTTGGTATGGGCTTGTCAACAATATAATGTGTCACATTAGTTAAACTTCTTTTTCTTTGCAGAGGTAATGAGCCTGTTGATAAGGGAGCAGGAGAAAAGATCCCAGATGTGTTGTCTTGACCCTCTGACATGGTGTTCTTGCTCACAGCACGGGGGGGATGTAGCCTGGGTGAAACTGCTGCGTGCAGGGGGTGAAACTGCTGGGAAAATGGACTTGTGGAGCAGTTAATCAGTGTTCCATGGAAAGGTGGATCCAGGGAGTTTGCATGGGAACGTCAGAGATCAGTGTTGGGGCGAAGAGCCTCTGTGTTCTGCTGGGACACACCGAGGACGAGGGCACGGTGACAAAAACTCCATAAACCAGGAAAAGGGGGAAATGCAGCAGTCCCAGGGAAATCCAGCAGTGTCCTTCCTCTCCACCTGTGCCAGAGCAATTTCACAGGCACAGCGTGGGGACCCTCGGGGCAGGGACTTGGCTGTGACAGCCAGCCCCGGCCTGCATTGGCTCAGCTGGATCACACGGCTAAATATAAAATCAGTGTTGTAGCAGTGAGGCATGTGAAATAATCCTCTTCTGGCAGAATGTTGTGTCCATCCTGGCAGTGGATTAAAAAAAAATATACATGGACCTGCTGGGAAGAGTCCAGGAAAGAGCAGTGGGAATGAGCAGACCTTACTGAGCAGTCTGGTAAATCTGACCTACAGGGAAGTATTGAAAATAGGGTGTGATGTGTGCAGTGGAAGGGAGAAGTGAGGGTGAACATGATTCAAAACCAGAAAAGCTGCTGCAGAAATGATGAGGTTAGTCCATTTTCCACAGCTTTAATGTGTCAGTGAAAAACAAAAGATCTGGATGTGAATGAAATTTAGAATTTTAGTGGTAGTGTGGGTAATAAAGCGGGGAGTGGATTTCATGAGGGGCTCGTGAGATCCTTGTCCATCAGATTTGAGGAGTGGGTTGGCTGGGATAGCACAGCTGCTCCTGTCTTGGAAAATGGGGAATGGGCTGGGAAGTCTTGAGGAGGTCAGTAGTTTTATTCCTGTCTGAAGTGAGACTGTAGTGAACAAAGTACCTGGTTTCCCAGGAAAAGTGACGCAATGGGGGCATCTTTGGGCTGGTTGAGCTCTCACTGGCCTCCCTTCTGGCTGGAGCAGAAATGCCCCAAAGCCTTCCTGCTTGCCTGGCAGCGTGCAGCTCGCTGGAGTGGGAGTTTCAGGTATTGTCAGATTCAAACAGCCGGTGTCCTCGTGGCTCAGAGTGTCATGAGTGGGTCTCAGAGCCACTGGAAGTCGTGGGGAGCCTTCCAGTGGGGTTCAGCAGTTGGAGCGTGGTCTGTACTTGTGCTTAAAACTATGAGTTTTTCATTGTGGCCAAAACTTCTGCCGTGTAAATGCACAGATACCTTGTTTGCTTGTACTGACACCTCAGTGTGTGCTTCAGCTCCAGTGCCTGTGCTGAATCATTTATATTTTGCTGTAGCCTGGCAGTTGCAGAATAAGCGGAATTTTAAGCAACCAAACACAGCCTGACTTCAACCGAGTCTCTTTGGGGGCAGTGAAATGAAGAAGTCCTTTTTTTTTTTTTCTCCCTCTATAAAAAAAGAAGTCAAACAGACCATCTTCTATGTAATGGATATTTCTATTTATGTAATTGAGTACTTTTCATTACCAGTTACAGTGAGGACTGTTGCAGTTATTTTGATAAGTTACGGCAATTATAGTTAGGTAACTGGAACCTTGGAAGGATTAGGTCTTTTTTTCCCCCCCCCATGTTGGTAGTAGCCATTAAGCCTGGAATTTTAGAGTTTCATTAACATATTAGTTTCTCTGCAGAGAGGAGAGGTTTCCTCCTCCTCTCCCCGGGTACAGTCAGAGCAGGACTTGCCCTGGATTACCTGGAAATGAGGAGCAGTTCTGTGAATGCTGTGCAGGAGTTTCAGTTAATTCTGAAGCTGAAATAGGATTTAGAATGGAATTAAAAAAAAAAAAATTAAGGCTAAACGCTACTGTTTTTAACAGCAGACTTTGCGCTGGAAAATTCAGCATTTCCTTACTGTGGTTGTTCATTTAAATTTGATTGCGTTTTCTAGCGTGTTCCTTGCCATTCAATTAGCTCTGTTTCCAGACATTAGCATAATTGCTTGTGGTAAAGTACCTGCAATTTTAGGCAAGCGTTATGCAAAGGGCTGCGAGAAGAAGTATGGGGAGGTAATTAAAAGTCTAATCACCTTTTTGTTCTGCTTGTTGCCTCTTTGTCTGGGGGGGGAGGGATGTGGGGAGACCACAACGGGGGCAGGTCCTGGGTGTGCCGGTGTGGGGGGACCCACGGGATGCTCCTGCTGCTCCAGGGAGTCTCCTCAATCCTGCTGGAGCATCCCTTGCTGCCGGCTCTCCTGGGCTGTTGTTTCCTCAGCTGAGGAGCCATCCAGCACTCCCTGCTTTATCCTTGCACGCCGACTATAAAACTGCACTGAGCTTCCCAGTTTTTTCCTTGGCAACTGCTCTAGATGAGAACTGGGTTTTTTTCTTGGATTTTTTTTTTTTTGTTTTTTTTCCCCAGACCTAAATTCTTACTCACAGCTCCAGGTCACTGTTTTTTGGGGTTTTTTCCTGTTTTTCAGTATCCTTTCAAATGTAAAGCCAGGCTTTGATCAGCTGTCTGATACAAGGGCTCTGATGGCAGTGTGGAGTCGTTCCTGTGGATGTTTCCCTATGAATGTGTCTAATTATGGTGCTGGTCTCATCATCTGCACGTGTTTATTCGTAGCGAGCACTAAAATCGTTTTGGGGTCAGTGCTTTCCCGGTCCCACTGCCAAAGGCTGGCCCAAATTCCCTTCCTGCCAGGTGTGCAACTGCAGGGAGTCACAGGGACAGCTCTGGCTTGGAAACCAGAACCTTTAGGATCAGGATAAGAGCAGGAAGCTCATCAGGGATGAAAATGGCCCAGAGGCTCCCATCAGATTTGCATAAACAAGCGTCCCATCCCTTATTTGCATCTCTTCCCTCAGGAAGGCAAATAGGCTGCTCTCATCCCTTGGTGCTGGCACTGCTGTTTGCCCCCTGAGTGATGCTCCAGAACGATCTTGAGCTCTCTAAGAATGTCCTGGTGAGTCAGAGGACATGGAGCTCATAGAAGCACCCAGAAGAGTGCTCTGGCAGCCCAGCCCAGCCGGCTGTTCCTTCAGAAGCTGCTTCCTCCACAGCAGAAGCCTCTTGGGGAAGTACAGCCTGTCTCGAAGCCGAGTGTGTAACCACCTTTAGCTGGTTTTCTTTTACCACATCCTGTTTGCTACAACACCAGATTATGAATTTCTTTAGAAAACGAGACGTTTTGAGAGGTTTTGGAAGTGCCCAAGGCCAGGTTGGGCAGGGCTAGGAGCAGCCTGGGCTGGTGGAAGGTGTTCCTGCCTGTGGCAGGGGGTCGGATGAGATGGTCTATAAGGTCCCTTCAAACCAAACTGTTCTATGAGTCTGGTATCCCAATATCTATAATTTACACGTGGAATCCACTCTGCTTCACAAGTGCATTGAAATTGCACATGGAGTCCTTGCCACGTTCCCTTGCCCTGTGGGGTGGGGACGCTTGGAGAGCCCCTGCCCTCAGAGGGCAGGTGGGAAATGAGCAGATCGGGGGCTGCTGCAGCCAAGGGGCTGCCAGGCCTTCAAGGGAATCTATTAGATCATAATACTGCTTTAGAACAGGATTATCCTGGTTATTAAATGCTTTGGAGCAAACCTGCTGCCAGCTACAGTTCAGTGACTCTTGTGTCCGACTCTGGGCTTTCAGACAAACTGCGCTGCGAGGAAGGGAACGAAGCTGGGTTAGGAATTCTGCAATGCGATGGCAGAGCATCCTACAGCTCCATGCCTGGCTTAGGTTCAGCCTTGGGTTCTCTGGTGAGTGCTTGAGACCCTTGTGAAGGCAAACAGGCCTCTCTCATCTCCTGAAGCTGGTGGGACGTGGCAGGTCTTTCACACCCTTCTTGGTTTCTCATCTCTTGCAGAGCTGTTGGGTTTGGGTCTGGGGGAAGGATGGGAACAGGACGTATTTTAGCTGTTTCAGCAGCTGGCCTTGCTGCAGTGTAAATTTTTTCACCTTGCCTAGGAAGTAACTTGCATTTTCCCCCCCCTCCCCCGAAGGTGGCTCAGTTTTATTTTGGTGAACTAGAACTAATTAAAACAACTTGTAGTTGACGTAACAAGTTACAAACCTTTTTTTTTTTCCTGTATTTACCATCCACTTTTGCAGAGTGAGGGATGATCTTTCTGAGGTGATTCATTCCACTGTCCTCCATATCCTCCTCAACCAGCTCCAAGCTGGAGGTTTTCCCAGCAGGGGGGGAAGCATTTTGCCATCTGCATCGGTGCTGCTTCCTACCCACGGGGGCTTGTGGGGGCTCTCAGCCCCTTCCCTGTTCCCGTTGTCCTGATCCAGCTCAGCATGGATCATGTTTGTTCTGTAGCTCCTCAGCTGAGCTTCCAGAGCGTTTGGTCTATTTCGTAGCTCCTTCTGCACAGAGACTTTTGTGCCTGCCCTCCTCAGTTCGAGGGAAATGAGCTCAAACTGACCCTTCTGGCTGCTGCTTCCTCCAGCTTGGGCAGGGACGACTTTCTGTAAAAAAAAAAAAAATCCCCAACTGAAACGAGGGTGAGAACAGCTACAGCAGTTTTTTTGGGGGGGCAGTGAATCGTGCTTTCTGTTGCTTCTTTCTCTAGTTATGGACTCATATTTCATTATTTCAGAGCTTTGGTGCTAATCATTAGATAGGAGTTAAAATCTGTTGAGAAAAACATTCTTGCTCTTCCCCTTTCTGCTGGCACCGCGCTCCCTGAGCTGCCTAAAAATAACAGGCTGGGAAAAGTGCCTCCCTAGAGCATTATTTAAGCTATTGTTTAATTTAAGCAGAAGATCTATGTGCTGTTGGCATTCTGGACTAATTAAATAGTCCTCTGAGGAAATAACAATGAAGGCAATAAAACTTGGTCAGGAGTAAAGAAAAGCACCTGAGTTTTTGGCTGTGAAGTGAGCAGGGATGACTTTTCTGAGCTGTATCATGAGCACTGTGATTATTTTGCTCTGTTCTGGTACCCTGATGTTAAATAACGTGCAGCCAAGTAGCAGGG
The DNA here is from genome assembly GCA_013397975.1 of Machaerirhynchus nigripectus. Taxonomy (NCBI): domain Eukaryota; kingdom Metazoa; phylum Chordata; class Aves; order Passeriformes; family Dicruridae; genus Machaerirhynchus; species Machaerirhynchus nigripectus. The sequence goes on along the minus strand of VZRQ01006833.1, from coordinate 70,506 downwards.
ACATTGTAACTGGGTGGGTTTTGTGTAAAAGCAGGGGGCACAGGTTGGTTGTTCGAAGTGGTTTTACTCTGAGGTTCTGGTTCTGACCTGGCAGCCACCACACAAGAGGTAGTCACCACCAAAATTAGGAAGTTGCCTTCCGAACAAAAGATGACATTTAAAACGCTGTTTGAAGACTGATCTTCCTCTTCCTCATGGTATTTCTAACTTTCAGTACGAGATCAGCCTGGGACGAGGGCTGTGGACAGCCTGCAGGAGGTTCTCAGGGGGCTGTGGAAGCCCTTCTGTCCTTGCACAGTTCTGCGATGTTGTTAAAAACAACAGGGAACCCAAACCACAGGGAGAGATCGGAAACTGTGTGGCTGTAAACTGAAACAGAAACCGTCAACGTGAGACATTTCTCAGGGGATCTGCTCCTCACTCAGTTCTCTGCTTGTACCAAACCGGGGGCGGGGGGACAGTGGAAGAGAAAATCCCCACTCTGAGCCTTCTAGAAGTTGGTCCGTTGTGCTGTTTGCAATGTTTTTCACCAAATGAGTGCTAGATTTAAGATCTCTTTATTATGTCATCATTTCAGTGTTACTGGAAGCTACATTTCTTTCAACACCCTCTTACTTTGTGGGAAAATAAAGTGATACTTGGCATGAATTACGTCGAAGATCATTTTGAGGGGTGTTGCTGAAGCTCCTGCTGTAGATTTTATGTGCCTTGGAGTTGTCTGCCTTGGTGTCAGGGATAAAGAGTATCCAAAGGCACTATCAAAATGCATGTATTCATTTTGGATTTTCTTTTGATGATAAATAATTGAGCATTTCTTTGTTGGGCTGTAGCCTGATCCCCCTGCCTGCTTTTGTGGGGGGTTGAAGATGCTGAGTTGTGTGATTTTCCAGGCGAGCTACAGATTAAATCTGAGCTTTAAAACAGGAAAAATATATACCCTATCATCTGGAACGTCCCGTGGTGGATAATGTACACATCCTGGTAGATTAGCATTTATATGCAGTACAGTTCTTGGAAGATATAAGGCATGGGGAGAAAGTCTTTATCTCAGCAGAGCAGTGCAATTACACGGTTTTTGGGTTAAATTATCAAGAATTCCAGGCAAACTGGCAATTTTGAACTGACGTAGTATCATAGGAGAGGAGAGTGTTAAGGAATATCACTCTATAATAGAGAGAACAAATGATAAGTTATTTGCATGGCATTTCCCTTGGATGTTTCCAGGGAAGCTTCCAGCCAACACATGCAAACACAAACTCCTGCCCTGCTGTGCACCTGCCAGAGGTGTGTCCCTGGAAGCCTGTAGGGAAATTCCTGCCTTTCGGATCAGAGGGGCCCTGGGTGGTTGGTTCAGCCCTCTCCAGCCTCTCCTCGAGCTCCCTTTGCCGTGGCTTTCAACTGTGTCAGGGCAGGTTTAGGCTGGATATTGGGGAAAGGTTGTTCCCCCAGAGGGTGCTGGGCACTGCCCAGGCTCCCCAGGGAATGGGCACGGCCCCGAGGCTGCCAGAGCTCCAGGAGCGTTTGGACACCGCTCCCAGGGATGCCCAGGGTGGGATTTTTGGGGTGTCTGTGCAGGGCCAGGAGCTGGACTGAAGATCCCTGTGGGTCCCTTCCAGCTCTGGATATTCCGTGATTAATACCATGCAAAGTTACTTCCATCCCAAAGGTGGTGTTTCCTCTCTGCTTGTCCTCACCTGGGCTTTCTTCACCCATTCCTGGTGGAATCTTCTCCTTGTGCACCACCACTGTTCACACACGATCCTGATTTCCACTTCTTCCCACCCAGCAATTCCTCAGTCAATCCGAAGCAGTTGCACTCCCATGGAGTTTTTATCAATGTGTCTTGAAACAGTTCACTGACTAATTAAGCCTCTGAACACCACTGTGAAATAGGGAAATATTAGTTTGCCATGTCTGTAAGGTGGCATAATAACAGCTTTAATGAGTTTTACCTGCATAGCTGTGTGTTAGTAATAAAGCAGATTCTCTGGGCCTGCCACTGCTGCTCACTCCCCTCAGTGGGATCACTCAGCAGTAACAGAACAGCTCAGAACCAGCACCAGTCAGTAGAGTCTAAATTACTGGAGCTATTAATTGTTCTGACTTTCAGCAGTGCATTTAAGGGGTAGAGCAGTCAGAGTTCCAGGGCAGAGGAGCTGGGGAGCTCTGGCTATGAATTATTCCATTTCCAGATGCTTTTACTGGTCCGTACCAACATCTGTCCTATAAAAGAACATGGGCAGTACACCTGGCAAAGCCCCTTCCCTGACAGTGCCCCGTCCAGCCAGGGCCTCTGTGCCATCCTGCTGTCACATGTGGCCATGGAGGTTGGATAGGTGGGCTCAAAAACATGCAAACCAGTTTCTTAATGTCTCTAGATACTCCTGCCCAGAATTTCTTTGATTAAAAGAGGAAAAGCAGCAGAACTGTCTGTTTCTGAGCCTCCAGCTCACAGCAGCTTTCTCAGAGCGCCAGAATGAACCAGAGGAAGGCTCAGAAATTCCTGCAGGAGAATCAGCTGGGCTCTGTCACTGTTGTTTTAGTGGTTTTGCTGCTCTTTACCTAAGTGCTGTGTGTATTTACCAACTGAATACTGCTGGCTTTGTGTTTTGATTTTGTCCACAGCACAACAGTTCCTCGATGCTCTGGCTGAACAATTTGGCTCTTCACAGTGGTTCCCATACTGAGCAGAGCTTGCTGAGGCAAACACTGGCACCAGGGGCTTGAGAACACCCTTCTGTTGTGAAATTACCCCATGTCTTCATCAGATGATCCTGTCACCTTGCTCCCACCTAAAAACCACACCTGGATCTAGGCCCTTCCTGAGGAGCAGAACTGCAGCTCCTGGTGTAGTTTGTGTGTTCAGTAATTGGTAACAGCTCATAGCTTGGAGCGGGGCAGAAGGAAAAGTGTGATTCTCAATAATAAAGGGATGTTGGCTTGTGTTATGTAATTAATTTTAAAATGCTGTATAATGGAAAAATACTGCTCAGGAGAATAACAACTTTCACGTCCTCCAGGGTCTGATTTGTGATGTGGAGAAAGAACAGAGACAACAAAACCCAATCTACCACCATGAGGTTTTTAAGCTGCTCCTGGTTGTTAGCTTGCCCACAGCTTGCTGGTACCTTCTATTACCAGTTGCAGAGGGGTGGGAGTTTCTTCTATTTGCAAGTGAAGAAAGAAGAAAACCTCAAGTGCTGTGTATTTCTTGATGAGATTTAGTGAAGGAATTTAATCACTTTCTTTGCAATACCTGATTGAAATGAAATGCTTCAATTCTGTGTTTAGTGGTCCTTTGAAAAACGAGAATCTTTTTGTGTGTCTCTTGTTTAGTGTTATTACTCCTCCATCTTTTAGAGGAGCTTTTTCTTGTGGAAAACCCTCTTTTTTCTTTCACCTTTGATATGTTGAATGCCTTTGATGCTCGACTTCAGTCAGCTGGAATCTGCATGTTGAGGGAGACCAGAATATGAAAGATACATAGTAAATATGGTTCAGAGATAAGTTTTCCCCCTTCTTTTCTCTCCCTGGCTTTAAAAAATGATTTATCACACGTTCAGTATTCAGAACTACTATTTCATGAGGATATTCAGAGAATCCCTGAATTTTTGGGGTTGGAAGGGACCTTAAAGCTCATCCAGTTCCACCTTCCACTATCCCAGGTTGCTCCAAGCCCCATCCAGCCTGGCCTTGGACGCTTCCAGGGATGGGGCAGCCACAGCTTCTCTGGGCAGCCTAATAATGATAATTGAGTGCATTTTTTAAGTCTATATATTCGCTGCCTGAGATGCTCTAACCTCTGTCAGACGTCAAGCTTTTGAGGTTTTACCCAGAATGTGTGAATACCCCTCCAACTGTGTCCCCAGTGTCAGTGCTGGAGCAGCAGCTCAGCTCTCCTGCTCTTCTCCCTGCAGGAATTCCAGGCATGCACAAGTCTGGTGTTTAGAAAGAGGGCTGACCAAGCTTGAACAATGATTTCCCTGGGTGAAAAGCTCTTGGAAAATACGCCTGGCAATAAGAAGTTCCTTTGACAACACGTAAAACCTTTTAGCCAAAGCTTATTTTCATATAATGATTTCTAGACGTCATTAAACAAGCTACCTGGCAACTTGCAGCCTAATTTTGAGCTCAATTTGGTTGTGTTCTAGGGAAATTGTTCTGTGCTCCTCACCACTGGATGCACGTCCTCTCATGAAATACAATTTGTTCTTTTCCCCTGCTTTCTGTGCACGGGAATATGTTTCAGTCTGTTATAATGTATTATTTTTAATGCAAAGTGAATGAACATTAGGCTCAATTAGGAAAGGATAGATTAGGGAAATAAAAGTAGTGGAATGTGTGGTGCTTTCTGGGTTGGGAGGATTTTTGTGGTTGTGGACCTTGCCAGAGCACAGTTCCTACCGAGTTTTCCCTGGTAATCTTTGTTCCTGGAGGGGGAAATTGGTGGTTCTCTCAGTTGTGGAGCTCTCAGGTGGCCTGAATTACCCTGTGCTGTGGCAGCTCCGTGTGGGCACTGTACAGAGCAGGAGTCTGAACCCGGTGTTCTCTGACAACTGCAGGCTGGTGGGAATTACAGTTTTTATGTGGTTTAGTAGTAGATTTTGTCCCAGTGTTTGTGTCTGTGACCCGGATCTGTTACTGGTACTGATGGATCTGAAGGTCACTGAGGGCTATTTCGGGAGGTTGTACACACCCACAGCTGGATTTAAACACAGCTGTGCTGTAGTGTCACCGTGGTGTGGTGGCTGAGCTTTGCTGTCCTGTGGCAGTTCTACATGAGAGACATTTCTGGGGAGGAGGTGCCCCAGAATCCCAAAATCATTTGGGTCAGGAAAGCCCTCCAAGACCACCGAGCCCAGCCCATGATCAATCCCCACCTTGTCACCAGCCCAGGACACTGTGTGCCACGTCCAGTCATTCCTTGGACACCTCCAGGGATGGGGACTCCAGACCTCCCTGGGCAGCCCCTTCCAGTCCTCAGAAAGGGGGACAACCCTTTCTGAGAAGAAATTCCTGCTGATGTCCAACCTGAGCCTCCCCTGGCACAGCTTGGGGCCGTTTCCTCTCCTCCTGTCCCTGTTCCCTGGCAGGAGAGCCCGACCCCCGCCTTGGTGCCGTGTCCTGCAGGGAGCAGGAGGTGACGTGTCCCTCTGGCCATGGCTTCTTGCTGTTGTCCAAGTTCACCAAGCAAGCAAGATCGTGAGAGACATCTTGGAGGGACTTAGATTGGAGACCTTGAAGTGCCCTAAACAGGGCCAGACCCTGTGTTGCAGAGACATTCCCAAAGCTTTTCCTGCCCGGGAGCCGCTGGCCGGAGCGCCGGGAAAGGAGCCCGTGTCTGGTGCAGATGTCAGTGCTGCTTTGTTTGTCAGGATCCCGTATTTATACGCAGCACGTTTCGGCAGGATTTGGAAACAGCTTGATATTTTTGTTCTCTAATTTGCTATTTTGCCTACTAGAAAGAGGCTACATCAGCGTTTTGGACCACGTTCAGGCCTGCTGTAAATAGATGCAGCTTCCTTTCAATCAGTGACATTGTGAACACTTGTATCGGGGCTAAACATGGCTATTTTTAGCTCTGCTCCCTCACCTAGTCACTCCTGTTTGCTTTAATAAGATTTTTATTTACTCCTGTTAAAAGGTTACTTGAATGGGAGTCTCGTAAAATTCCAGTTCGAATTAGATAAGTCGTTTTCTCCAAGTATTTTATGATGGAGTTCCTCGTTGTTGTGTTGTTTTGTTTTGTTTTGTTTTATTTTATTTTATTTTATTTTAATTTTTATTATTTTATTTAATTTTATTTTTTATTCCGTGCTCTCAGCTAACTGACAGGGATGAAGAGGTGGCGTTGTGGCTGCAGGTGACCTTCAGACTGCTGGAGGAGGTGGCCCCTGTGGCTGCTGTCCTGGGGGAACGTTGGCAGAGCCACAGGCTGGGAGCAGGGCAGGAAAATGCCACGGAAGTGGGAAATGAGAAGGTGGCTTTCATCCTGATGAGTGGCCACATCTGGAGTGTGGTGTTCAGTTCTGGTCTCCACTGTTCTGAGAAAGGCAAGGAGCTCCTGGAGAGGGTCCAGTGGAGGCCACAAACATGATGAGGAGTCTGGAGTGTGTGGCTGGTCACCGGCAGCGTTTGTGTTCTCTGGTTGTGGGAAGGGCTGAATTCTGGAGACAGAAACCAGGGGTGGAGGGATGCCGTTGATTAGAGTCAGGATTTCATGCGAAATTCCTGAGGTCATGCTAGAAAAACGTAATTATTTGAAATAAATACTGAAGTAAGCATTCAAGTTCTTTTTTTAAAGAGATGGGTTAACTTAGTTCCCCTCCTTGTGCCCTCCAAGCCTGTGACAGGGACCTTGTCCAGTTGGGGATGAGCTCTGGGAATACCTGGTCACAGGTGAGCTGCCTCACCTGCATCTGCTCTCCCACCACCCCATCCCTCCCTGCTCGTGAGCCTCTGGTGAGCGCTGAGCTGCAAACCTCAAAGGTGGCCTTTATCCCTCCTTGAAAGACATTTTGCCCTGGTAATTAGAGTCAGGACAACTCATGGCAATTGGCAGATTTGTCTTAGGATTTTCCATCCGGAGATAAAGGGGAAAATGATTGTCCAGAGATGGGGAAGGAGGAGGCTGGGAGCTGGGTGCTGCCTCGCGCTCTGTGTGTGTATTATTGATACCATCCATCACTTTGGTGCTACCAGAAGAAGCTCTTAAAAAATATTTTTCCTTTCCCTTTAACAACCAGTGATCTGGTTGTTGCAGAAATTATATAGTTATAGCAGAAGGAATCTTTAAAGCCAAAGCTGTCAGCATCTTTATTTCATAAATAATTGCTGGTTCTTTTTAGCTGTTACTTAACGCTATCATTTCATTAATTCCTGCTTTCTGTTCCTGGGCTTATTTTCCTGTGTGCTGTTAACTGTGCTTATTGTGCTCCTCGTCAGCTCTCCCTGAACTTCTTAAAACTCCTGTCACTTACTCAGTGCTGCATCTGTCACTTCGTTGTGCCATTATGTGAGAGCTGCAGTTCCTGGCTGATCATTTTTCACTCAATCCAAGAGCAGCAGTAAAGGAAGAGATTTTCTTTTGTGCTGCAGGGGAAGTGCAGGGTCTGTTGATAGAATGGGAGGTCGAAACAGAAACCATTCCAGTCTGGGGAACATGAAGCTCTAATTGGATTTTTCTGAATCGTGGAATCACGGGATGGTTTGGGTTGGAATGGACCTTAAAGCCCATCCAGTCCCACTGGTAGGAACACTTTTCCACTTCTCCCAGGTTGCTCCAAGCCGTGTCCAGCCTGGCCTTGGACACTTCCAGGGATCCAGGGGCAGCCACAGCTTCTCTGGGCACCCTGTGCCAGGGCCTCACCCCCCTCACAGGGAAGGATTTCTTCCATATATCTCACCTAAATTTCCTTTTCAGTTTGAAGCCATTCCCCCTTGTGCTGTCACTCCAGTTCCTGACACAGAATTCCTCTCTGGCTTCCTTGTAGCCCCTTCAGGTCCTGGAAGGTGCTGTGAGGTCTCCACACAACCTTCTCTTCCCCAGGCTGAGCAGCCCCAGCTCTCAGTCTGTATATTTTGGGTATATCTGGGTTTTTGCAGTGCAGTGCCAAGGGGCCTTGGGGAGGAGCAGCCCGTGTCCTGTGTCTGCATAATCCTCCGATTGTTCCCTGTGCCATGGGCTTGGGAACCTCTTCTTTCTCTGCCATAATTAAATTTAAAAAGTTTGGAAAATACTAAGCAGGGCTGGAATGTTTGGCGTGGCCTTGCTGGAAGTGTGTGTTGGTATATTTTCACACTCCTCCCACAGTTGTCTTTGTGGTTTATTGTTGTGTTTTTTTGTTGTTTGTGGGTTTTTTTGGGCCCCAGCCAGGAGCTGGGACCAGGCCAGGGATTTTTCTTTCACTGCATTCAGCGCTGTTTGTGCCACTCTTCAGTCTCTTAATTACCCAATCTTCTTTGGTTCATTGTCCTAGAAAAGTTCAGTCCATTCAGCAGGATTCTGCCCCGTGCTGCCGCTGGTTCTGTCATGTGGGAAATCAGGAATTTCAGCTCCCGAAATTGCACTTTTTGTCCTCAAAAAGCCACGCTGGCGAGGAGAGGTGGTCTGGCTGGGGAGATGGGGGGACTTTGGGTGATTTTGGCAGTGCTGGGGACGTTTGTGACACAGATCCCCGTGTGAAATTCCAGGGTAGCAGGTGCCAGCTCAGAGGCAGGGAAAGACAGTGCTTCCATGGGATGAGGCTTGTGACAGTGCATTAAAATGCTCCTAATGGAAGATTCTCATCTGCAGCCTGCCGGGGTCATGCTCTAAATTACTTGCAAAGGAACTGTAAAGACCCTGATGTAATTTATTGAGCAATAAAACCCATTAGAGGTAACATGAACCGGTAATTCTGAAATGGGAGTGCAGAAGAGGTTATGCTTCATCAGTGAAATGTAGGTAAATCTCTTGCAAAAAAACCCCAAAATACGAATAGTGTCTAGTTTTTACTGGGGGTGGGGGGAAAAAAAGGGAAGAAAATGTGGTCTGTGAAGAGGAGCAGGATATTTTGGTGCATTATGGAAGTGCCTCATAGAATCCTCTGCAGGTGGAAGCGGTAATGGGCTTAATACACCTGTGGGAGGTGAGGCAGGCTTGGGATCCTTTTGTGCTGGAAATGAAGAGCTGTATGGGAATCCAAATCCTAAACCTTGACAATTGGGAATGCTCACACAGGTTTAAACAGCCCGTGGTGGAACCCGGGTGGTTTCATGAGCCTTTTTACAAGCCATCAGCGTTAATGAGACAGTTTTTCTGATTTTTTGTGTTTTTCTTTCCAGGATTTTTGCTCTTTAAAGACTATTGCATGAATGAGATCGATGAAGCTGTCCCTCAGCTGAAGTTCTACGAGGAGGTAAGTGCTGGTGATGGAGGTTGGGGGCTGTGCAGGGAGCGAGGCTGAGGGAGGCTGTCCCGCTCCTGCTCTGTCAGGGAATGCTGAGAGGGAAGAAGACGTTCCATGGTGTGAAGCAGCGTGGACTGGTAGAAAAGGATCTGGGATGAAGTTTCCGGTGTTGGGGATGACACTGAAACCCTTCAGGCCTTTCCCCAGCAGCCTTTTGCCTGTAGAAAAGCCAGCAGGGTACAGCTGGAGGGGGTTGTGGAGGGATGTAGGGCGGGAGCTATGCCCGGGTGTTTCGGGAGCCGCTGCCGCAGGGCCGCAGAGGGGACACGAGAGGTGGCTTCAGATGGGTGAGTTGTGTCCCTTGTCACGAGGTACCCGGGGAGGGAGCTGACAGGGCACTGTCCAGGGCACGTCCCAAAGGATCAGTAATTCCAAGGAATGCCCTATCCCTCCCCAGCTTCTGCTGCCACACAGTTGCTCCATTGCTCCATTCGTTCATTCATTCCCTGTTGCATTTGGGACACGGAACAAACCCCCGGTGAATCCTCTCCCGGGTGCTGGTTCCAGGGCAGACGTGCACAGGCCTGATGCTCAGGGTTAATTAGAGCTGGGATAGCCTTGGCTGCCTCACTCTTGAGCTGATAATTTTTTTCTTGCTATCAGGCACAAACAGCTGGTATCAATTTGGAGATCAGGCCTCAGCAAGACTCCATTCCCCCACTCAGATCAGATATCTGCTGTCAATAAAAAGTCGTTTTCTATCATTTCCATCTCTTTATACACTGAAGATATCACTGTCATAAGTAATCCGAAAAGGCCTGTTGTACCAGATTATTTAGCAAGATATTTTTAGCTGCCTCTTTATCTCTGAAACAATTCAAAATTGTATTTTTAGGTTATTAGCAAAGTGTTGCCTCAAAAGAATTTCAGTGTTTTGTCATGTACTTCTGGAAAAATCCCATTAAAGATATTTAAAGGGAGGTTCATTGTGTTTTCCTCTGTGGCATACCGGATCCAGGAGCTTTTCCTTTTTTTATATATTTGATTTGCTTGCTGCATTTATTACACATAGAATAATCTGAGTACATTGCTACATTAAAAATCGCTCGATGTAGAAGAGCTCTGTACTCCAGGGATTTCATATCACTGCAGCTGGAGTCACGATCAGGCATTTAACAGGATGAGTGATTCATCCTGATCGGTTTCTGAAGGAAAAGAAGAAAATAATTAAAAAGAAAAAAAGGGAAAAAAAAAAAGGAAAAAAAGAGCTTCTAAATACTTGAAAACAAAACGAGTTCTGATCCCAGTTTTTGAGGAGATCCTTTGTCTGCCCTTTCCTGGAGGTTGCCAGGGAAGCCTTGGGTACCTGACACACATTCCCTGCTCCCGGGTCAGGAGTGGAGCTGCTGCTCAGGGACAGGCTGTGTTATAAATGGGACACTCCAGCTGTGCCTGTTGCTGGTTTTTGGGATGGCTGAGGGGGCTCTGCTGAGAGCCCTCAGCACTGGCTGCGGGGTTGGGTCCTTTAACAACCAAACACCAAGGGACAAGGAGGTTGTGCTCAAGTAAGACAATCAGATATCCATCAGGCTTCCTCCTGTACTGCTAATTATTTTGTGTCATTGCATTAATTAAAAGTGTTTCTTGGGCAAAGACGTTTTGAGTCATTTTAATTATAAATTGGTATCAAGGGGGAAGCAGCACAGATGGCAGATCGGGGTGGGACTGGTGCCTTATCATGTCAGCAAACAAGAGGAGTACAGCTAGAAAGATACTGAGTTTAATTAATGTTCCACCTCCAGAGGTAGGTTGGTTCCAGTTTGTCTCTTGATAATTGGACTCGATGATCTTGGAGGTTTTTTCCAACCTAAGCAACCCTGGGATCCCGTGGCACGGAGCAGATCTGCTCACTGACAGGTGTCTGGGTCCTGGGACTTCACAGGCTGGTGCTGGGAAGGTCCAGGAAGTCAGAGCTGAGTCTTTCCCCTAAAGATCTGGCATGTTTTTTTACATTTTGTCACTCCTGGAAGAATTCTTTCCTTAAATATGCTCCAGAGGACCCTTGGACTTGGTGAACTTTTTGTTCTGGAAGTGGTTGTCAGGTTTTGTTCTGTAACTGAACCAGCTGGGATTGCTCTTGTTTCACCTGGAACACGCTGATCTGCTACAGCACACCTGAGGAAACTTGATATATTTGGTAAAACTGTCTTTTAGCCACCTTTAGGGTTCAAATCCACAGTGTAGCTGAACTATGTGAACATTTTGAAATGTGCTTTCTGTTCTTTCTTGGACGTCTGTACCTGACGTGCTGTGATCACAGAATCAGGGAATTGTTTGGGTTGGAAGAGCCCTCTCAGCCCATTGAGTCCCACTGTTCCCTCAGCACTGCCAAGGCCACCTCTGAGCATGTCCCCAAGTGTGAGCATGTCCCCCAAGAGCATGTCCCCTGTTAAATCCCTGCAGGGATGGGGACTCCACCGGTGTGAATCAGAATTTTCCAGCTGTCCCAGGGCTGGAAAATTCTAATATTCAAGAGAAATCTCAACCGTAACTGTGCTGCTGCAGGTGATTTATCATTAATAAAGAGAACCATAAAGTAGAACCCCAGCCCAAGTCCTGTTTTGACCCAGTGAGTGAGAAATCATTGGAAAATGAGTGGTGTGTGTGCCTGCCCTTGTGCTGCAGATCAAGGAGTACGAGAAGCTGGACTCGGAGGAGGAGCGGCTGTCGCGGAGCCGGCAGATCTACGACACCTACATCATGAAGGAGCTGCTCTCCTGTTCCCACGTGGGTATCCTGGCCTTTTCCCCCCCTGCCTGGCAGCAGGGATGGGGCAGCACATCCGCTGTTCCATCCACAGGGTGCTCTGGGTTTGGCCAAATTCAGAATGTTGCTTGTTTAGCCTTTCTGGGGTGTGAAGGTTGGCGGCGTGCTGCAGTTTTCATCAAACTTAGTGGCACGCAAAGGAAGTATCAGGAGATGGATCTGGTTTATGTTTCTTTAGACTAAATCTCTGTTTCCAGAAGGGCGAAATTAAGTGCAGGGTGTGTGTATAGAGATGTGGCTGAAGTCCCTGAAAATACACGTTTTCTCCAGCTGAAGTTTGGGCTCTCTGATCTGTTCTGAACAGTTTCACGTGCTCTCATTTGGAAGAAGGATTTGCAGGGTGTCATTGGCAGGGTGGATTCATGCTTTGGGTGGAGGGTTTAAGCGTTTTTTTGGGGGGGGTTTGGGCCAAAATGCATTATTTTATTAGTAAAAAGTCCATGTCTGCTTGTGGCTCTGGAGCTGTGCCTGTAAATGGGATTTTTCATGGGTTTGTTAAAGGAGGATCATCACCCTCTTTGATTTTTACCTTCCTCCTCTTCATCTTTCCCTCTCCTGCCTTTCTGCTCCAGAATAATCCTATTATTGGATCGTTCTGCACTAAAATTCACTCTAATACACCTGTGGGAGGCCCTATTGATTCCCCCTGGGGTCGGTGCTTCCACGTGAGGAAAAGAACAACAGTGCTGTGACCTGAAATGAAACTCCTGACAGTTCCAACTGTTTGAAATCTTTCTTTTTCTTTTCCAAAAGCCTTTCTCAAAACAAGCTGTAGATCATGTACAAACACATTTAGCCAAGAAACAAGTGCCAGCCAGCCTTTTCCAGGTGAGCTTTCACAGTCTGAACGTTCAGCTTCTCTGACAGAAAGTGGCTTTGTAGATATTATTTAAGGAGACAGAATAAATGGGACTGGTACATATTCTGTGCTGTAAGTGGGATTGAAATGCTTTTCCAAGTCAAAATTACAATTTACTCTTCTTATCTGTAATGTTTTCAAGCACATTTAGAAAAGCAAACTATACCTCGGTGTGTGAACAGAAGAGTTTTTATAGTTGTGTAATTTTAAGCCATTAAATGATTTAGAGTAAATCACTTTCCATCAGGAAGATGCTCATCCTGTCAGGGTGAACTGAGCTGCAGCAGTGGAGAAATTGTCTTATTCCATCCTGGGGGTGTTTGTAAGCTTGAATGTCTTTTATCTAAATCTGATGTATTTTTATACGCTGAAGAAATGTGGAGGTTGCCCCTGCCTGATCTCTCTTGTGCTCCTGAGCTGTTCTGGCTGTTGCCCTGTGGTGATTGCAGTGCTGGGTGATGTCTCAGCCCTAAATGGGGGGAGGCTGGGCCATCACACACCCAGGGGAGGGATTTCCTTGGAAAAAGTCACCTGTGATTTCAAGGTGCTGATCTCTCAGCAAGGACAGAGAGGAGAGAAGCACCACAAAGGTGAGGGAGCAGCTCTGGGAAGTTTGGATTCCCCAGGGGTTACAATTTATTGTTTAAATCCATTTGAAAAAAAGAACTTTTTGCCCCCACACCCCTGCCCCTGGCAAACCCTGAAGTTTTTTCTAGCTCATGAAAATATTTTATGTTTGACTTCAGGACACCTGCTCATATTCCAAAAGCCAAGTAAAGCTAAAATGCTTCGTTGAGGCTTTTTAAGGACAACCCAGGAGCTGTGTGGGGCCAACGAGAGTTCTCTGTAATGGATGGGATTGAAAAAAGCCATTTATTGTCTGCTTAAATACTAATTATGTTTCCTCACCCTTTTTAGCCATATATAGAAGAAATTTGTGATAGTCTCCGAGGAAAAATATTTCAAAAATTTATGGAAAGGTATGAACATGGAATATTACCTGAATTATCTGCCTGATGTGGTGGGAAGCCAGGTCCCTTCAGTACTGCTGTAAATAAGCCTAAAAATGGGTATTAATTCACTGTTAATCAAGTGGAGTTTATCAGAAAGCTTGGTAAACAGCCAGCTTTGTGGGATGTCCTGCTCAGTGTCAGGATGTGTGAGTGGAGCAGCTGGAAAGCCGAGGGATTTCTCAGTCACTGCAGGGAGAGGTTGGAGTTTGGGCTCCAAGGTGTGAAAAGGCAGAACTGGGGTTTTGGGGGTATTCTGCGAGTGCCCATCTGTGGTGTGGGACTGGGAGACCCAGGCCTGGTGGTTTGGGACTGGGCTCCTTGAAATGAGGGTGCAGTAAAGGATTGAAGGCACAACTCTGGCTCAGCAGGGCAGCCCTCTCCTGCTCCTGTGTCGGGCTCTGGAAAGCTCAGCTGCCACCCAGCAACACCCAAATCCACTCTCCAAACTGCTCTGGTGCCATTCCGTGATAATTATAAAAATGCCTCCATAAAGCTGTTATTTCTTGCTTTGAAAATAAATACTTAATTATTCATGTAGGAATAAGCAACTATTTTATTATTTTTTTTTTCCCCAAAGCCTGTGGTACTGCTGCACTTTTTCCTATTTTAAGATAAAACGAGTTTAAAACGTTCCTTGGAGTATATGGAGGCTCATTAACATAAATCGAGCTGCCTCTGTTTTCTCATAATGATCTTCCTCTTGATGTAATTTAAATGTTTGTTAGTTCCAAACGCAGTTGTTTAAGAATTGAAAACCATCCTTGAATGGTTGAAAGCCACGCAGGAGAGATGTGGGGACACACTGAGCACTTGGAGGGATAAGGTTATCTGCTCTCTTCCTCTCCCAAGGATGTAAAACACGGAGTGTGCTCTTCCTGGGAATTGTTTTTCTTGGTGGGGGTAAGATTACAGTTGGTGAAAGGAAGGCTGTCATTTATTAAATACCACCCCACGCCCTAGCTCAGACAAGATTTTAAATATCAGAGTCTTGACATTTCCTGTAATACTCTACACAATAGTCTCAGACAACTTTTAAACTTTTTTTTTTTTCTTTTGCAGTGACAAGTTTACTAGATTTTGTCAATGGAAAAATGTAGAGCTAAATATTCATGTAAGTACTTACAAGTATATTTATCTTGTCAGAGGCTGATACAGGAAAGAGAATGTTCAGTTTTGAATCCTGCTCTGCAAAGGCCTCATTAAGGAGGGTGGTGGATGTGGCTGCTCTGCTATTCTTAGGCACAGCCCTGATGATTCCTGTCTGGACGTCCCCTCTGCCTTCCTCAGTTAATAGAATTTTGATTTTTTAATGGCTGGGAGAGCTGAACTGCCAGAATTGCTGCTCTTTATCAGCCCCAATCCCCGCCTGTCTCCCTTTCCCACTCCAGTCCTGCCGTGATCCCAGCACCCTCTGAGCCCCTTCCTTTGGCCTCTGCTTTTGTCCCTCTGCCCTTCTCTGTGACAGCTTGGGCTGCAAAAATAGCCCTGACTGAGACTGGCAGTTTTTGGGAAAACAGCTTCATTCCCCTTGTTCCTACTTCACACTGTAGTGCTTCCAAGTACATGGAAATATCCACAATAAGGGGCTCCTTTTCCAACACCATAAATGCTGTTGAATTACAGTTGAGGATCTCAGCACATTCATGGATCATTTAGATGCTTTCACAGTAAGTTCTTCAATGCTGAAAAATGAAGGTTTTGTTTTGTTTGTTTCTGTTCCCATCTGCAGCTGACCATGAATGATTTTAGTGTACATAGAATAATAGGAAGAGGGGGATTTGGTGAAGTGTACGGCTGCAGAAAAGCAGACACTGGAAAAATGTGAGTATCACACACTCTGTGGCAGAGGTGATTGTAAACTCTGGACTAGCAAGGAAATCCTTCTAATCATTTCTTAGGAAATCACTGGAAAGCAGCGTCACGTTGCTGTAAAGTTCTTGGTCATCAAGTTTGATCCCCAGAGGTTCTGATTCCTGCTTCACTGGTTTGCTCTCGGATCCTGTTCCATGCCAGGCAGGGGCTCAGTCTCACACAGCTCCTGGGCACATGGAAATGTCCTGTCCAAACTGCTGGAAAATGCACGTGTGTTAAAATCAGGTGTGTGCTCCAGCAGTTCCCTGGATCAGAGGCTGCCAGGGCAGAGGGATGTTCCCGTGGAAGCTGTGGTGGCTGCTCAGGTGTCACCTGCTCCAGGGGGAGCTGGGGGTGCTGCAGGAACCTGTCCCCAGTGCTGGGCAGTCAGGGCTGTGCCAGGGCCCATTCCCAGTGTGCTGTTCCTGATCTGGGGAATGGCAGCA
Source organism: Machaerirhynchus nigripectus (assembly GCA_013397975.1). Taxonomy (NCBI): domain Eukaryota; kingdom Metazoa; phylum Chordata; class Aves; order Passeriformes; family Dicruridae; genus Machaerirhynchus; species Machaerirhynchus nigripectus. The sequence goes on along the minus strand of VZRQ01006833.1, from coordinate 54,620 downwards.
GTGCCTGGCCCGTGTGTGGTGGAAGCAGTGATCCCTGCTGCCATTTGGAAGGGGATATCCCAGTGCTGGGCTTGTGCTTCCCAGAGCTCTCCGTGGGAGCTGCAGGGTCAAAACCCTGGGTGGTTTTTTATTCTTTTTGTGATCTCACCATGCACACACCTCCCCTGATCATCAGATTTGCATTTCTAGGCATCATTGTCCCATTGGGTTCTGATCTGAACATCTGGGCGTGGATTTAAGCAGTTGATCTCAGTATCAATCCATTCCTTTATTTACACCCCACCCTTTCATCTTGCTTTTCTCCTAACAGTTCTAGTCCATGGCCCATCGTGGAACATTTCCCTTCCAAGTGAGCAGGGCATGTGTGAGGTGCCCTGTCTCTGGTTCCAGCTGGCTCCCCTGGCACTTGTGTGTGCCTGACATCCCTGATAATAATAAACTTCTGACTCTGAACAAGTGGAAGACATCTCTAATGTTGCTATTATTATATTCAGTATTTCTGCAGTGACTTCAAGTATTTATATTAATGCTCTTACTAACAACGCTGGCTTTATTCTTGCTTTGGTACTTTCTGTCCGTGTACAATTCATTCATTTGTCCATGTACAAAAATAAACATTTTCTTTAGCTTGAGGCACGCTCAGCAGGCAGTTCTCAGAGTCCCAGCCATCTCTGTGTCGTGAGCTGGGCTCTGGCAGGAGGTGGATAAACCTTGGGAAGTGAGAAGGACAGGGAAAGTGAAGCAAAGGACAGGGAAAGTGAAGCAAAGGACAGGTTTTATCAGCTATAAATAGAGCAAAGGGAAGTGAAATGTGGGTAAAACCAACCTTCTTTTCCAAATGTGAAGCAAAACTTCAGATGAGGTTCAGCTTCTGGGTAGAGGTTTGGTTTGGTTGATTCTTGATCCAAACCTGTGTGCCCATGCCTAACCCAGATCCCATCCCCTCCAGATGGCTGCCTCTGCTGCACTTAGAGCCCGCAAGGAGCGTAGGAAGCCTCCCCTCCCTCCCAGGTAACACCAGCAGTGTTCACTGAGCACCCACACACCTGGGGCTGCTGCCAAGCACCCCTGCAAGGACCTCTAGAGAGGGGCCAGAAGCAGGACGCAGCCAGCATTCCAGGCACAGGGACAGCAGGACAGTGAGAGACTTGATTTGGGACAGGTTCCCAGAGAGGCTGTGGCTGCTCCTGGATCCCTGGAAGTGTCCAAGGCCAGATTGGACGGGGCTTGGAGCACCCTGGGTTGTTGGAAGGTGTCCCTGCCCATGGCAGGGGGTGGCACTGGATGAATTTAAGGTCCCTTCTCACCCAAATCCTTCTGTGATTCTGTGATTTCCATCAGCCTTGAACGCCCCCAGTCCCTCTCTCTGGTCAGGGCAGAGTCAGGGGTTATTTTTACTCACCCTTCACAGACTCCTCAGCAAGAACACAAGAATAATATTCCCAGTCTGGAAACTTAAAGTTCACCCTCACTCCCCCACTCCCAGCACGCTGATGTCAGGAATGACGTGGCTGCTTTTGGGAGCTGGAGCCAAGGTGAAGCCCCGGGGCTGGCTGGGGCTGGCACAGTGAGGCAGATGGGCATTGCAGCACTGCTGTAATGTGGTGTTTTCCTAAAAACCCGTGGGTTCCCGTGTCTAGGAATCTTCTGTGGAGGAACACAAGTGTCCTTCTCCCTGATGTCTATTAATGAGCTCACCCAACGTCTTGGAAAAATACCCAGCCTGTATCATATCCTCCTGTGGTTGGTGGTTGTTAGGGTAACATCCTTTGTGAGCAAAATTTTATTAATTTGTGTAGCACAGATGGTAGAAGACTAAAAAAGCTTTCCTGTGTGTATCTGACCTTTTTCTGAGTAGAAAGAAAATTAAGGGGAAAAAAAAAAAACATATAT
>VZRQ01006833.1:27303-52683 GCA_013397975.1 Machaerirhynchus nigripectus | reverse complement strand
AAAACATATATATATATATATATATATATATAAAACTCAGCGTGTGTTCAAGAAGATATTGCTTTCCTGGTAGAGTTGAAACTGTTGGAATTAAATGGAACCATGACAGAGTTTCTGTTATTTAATTCCTATGGCAGATCCTTGCTTGTAGGTACGAGAAAATGAATATATGTTGTGTAATTCCCATCTCACTGTGATGGCTTGGAAGCTGAATTATTTGTTAAAACACTTTTCTCTGTCAGGAGGCTTCTGCTGGAAATGTGTTAATTCTGGGAGGTTTTGGAGGTTTCATGTTTAGCCTGAAATGATGTTTTTAGTGCTGGGTTTAAGTCTTTCAAGAGCTTGTTTGCAGGGTCCTGTAAATGTGCATGGCCTGGCTGCCAGTGGGTTGTACTGACAGAGGAGCTTTTTGTGCTTTTTCTGAATTGTTGGTTTGGTTTTCTTTCAGGTATGCAATGAAATGTTTAGATAAGAAGAGAATTAAGATGAAGCAAGGAGAAACATTAGCCTTAAATGAAAGAATTATGCTGTCTCTTGTCAGTACAGGAGTAAGTATCACTATTGGTTATTCTTTCTTTCTTCCATATAATGTAAAAGGTGTTACATATCGTGCATATTCCATCGATTCCGCTGTGTGCAAAAATTAACCCCCACTGGAGCCTCCCCCTGGTTCTTGCAATGTGTCTGAAATGAGAAGAGAAAACCAAACTTGCTTGATCAGTTTGGGTCCTATGGAATGAGCATCTTTGCTGCAGAGGCTTGAGGGGGTGCCCGTTTCTGAGGTAATTCATCCTCCCCCCTCCTGACTTTTAAAATATCCTTTTTTTAAGTATTTCTGTTTGAAACTTTTCCAAAACACAATTCTGTCTTGTAAAAAAGATTCCTTTTTTGCTCTAGTTACATAGTGCTTTAGAAGGATCTGAAGTGCTGCTGCAGAGAAAACTCCAGTTCATCCTCCCTTTCCTGTTACTCTGATTTCCAGTTATTGTTTTTTATGTACTTCAGCTGAGACAAGGTGGACCAAGCCAGTCTGCCCATCCAGTCTATTTATAAATTGGATTAAAATTGGATTAATTAAAATTAAAAATCGAGTAGAAGTTGAAGCCATCACTGATATGTGCAAAAAGCCAGCACCTGCCTGCTGCTGTTGGCTCCCTAGCCCTGGCTGGTGGCTGAGGTGTGTTGGGCTCAGAGAAATTCCAGGCAGGATTGGAGGTGGCTCTGCCCTCGTTGCAGTGACACCGTGGTTACCATGGCTACGGGTGATGCTGGCAGGAAGGTTCACTTCCCTCACCTTGTGGTGCATGAATTAAACACCCAGTGTGGGAGCGCATCCCCCGTTCCCAGCGCGCACGGGAGCAGGGAGGAGGAATCCTGTGTGGTTTTGTTCCAGGCTTGTACAAGAGCTGTGCAAAGAGCAGAATTCCCTGCAGTGGCAGAGAGCAAACAGTGGGATTTGTTCTGAGGGACCAGGGCTGTGTGCCCAGAGATCAGAGGATCTTTTCTGTGGGACAGACCTTGGAGATCCTCCAGTCCAGGCATTATCCCAGCATGGCCACCCCTGAGCCAAAGCTCCAGCGAGACCTTAGAGCATCTTCCAGTGCCTAAAGGGGCTCCAGGAGAGCTGGAGAGGGACTTGGGACAAGGGGGAATGGCTTCCCACTGCCAGAGGGCAGGATTAGATGGGATATTAGGAAGGAATTCTTCCCTGTGAGGGAGGTGAGGGCCTGGCACAGGATGCCCAAACAACCTTTGGCTGCCCCATCCCTGGCAGTGTCCAAAGCCTTGGAGCAACCTGGGATAGTGGAAGGTGTCCCTGCCTTGTGGGAGTGGAAGTGAGTGAACTTTAAGGTCACCTCCAACCCAAACCATTCCGGGATCTGTGATTTATCCGTTCAGACTTTTTAATCAAATTACCTGTTTTCACCAGAGATAAGTTGAGGCTTGTCCATGTGTGTCAGGATTCCTGAAACCCAGTGGGGAGTAGGTCTGTAGCAGAGACTAGAAAAGAAATCGAGGCAAATGAGTAATAATTGTCCCATTAACTTCAGTTTGTGATTCTGTGCCTCCAGCACCGAGTGTGAATTTGCATGGCTAGAGATTTGAAGAAAAAATAGTTCAGGAGCTGCTGGTGGAGGCAGCTTTCTCACAGGCCAGCACACAGTGAGGCTTTGAGCAGGGGGAGCAGCAGGAGGAACCATTTGTTTCTTTTGTTAAGGATTATCAGCTCATTAGAGGGACATTTCTTTCAGGTTCTCAGAAATTTGAAAGACTTTGGAGAGAGGTTTTGTACAAAGTGCTGCTCATGCAGGTCAGGTACACCTGGGCAGCAGAGCACTTGGAATATCAAGAGTAAGATAGGTTTGAAAGTGGTGGAATAAGAGCATTCCTTCAATCCCTGAGTGGAAGCTGGAGGGCTGGGGTGGCACGTGCTGTGCCCAGGGACAGGAGTCCTGCTCTGCCCGGAGCAGAGTGGAACTGGGAAGTTCATCACAGTACAATTAGTCATTTAACTGGGAATCCAGATGTCTCTGCACAAGGCATAATAGCAGCTGTGCAGATGACACAGCTGGTTGTGTAATCAGCTCTGTTAATCCACCTAAAGCTCTGGCATTCCCCAGCACTCCCGGAGCAGCGAGCTCCCATGCTGGAGCAGGTCGTGGCTGCGTGGTGAGAGCAGCTTTCCATGGGTTCAGGAGCTCAGCAGGCACCTCTGCAGAGCAGCTGGAGCCTCTTGGATGGGCCTGGTGGCACCAAACGGGGCTCTGCAGGGCTCGGTGTCCCTTGGTGTCTTTGCTGTGTCACCGCGGTGTAACGGGGACAAACTGTCACCGAGCTTGGGGTTTTACTCTCCTGCAAGGCACGGGCCCCGTCTTCCCCTCCCACACAGGCCTTCAGGCTGGAGAGGCCTCGTGAAATCCTTGGAAGGTCACAGAGCAGGGAAAAGATTTTACTTTCTGTTAGATATTTAATTTCTCTAGTAGCTGATAATTGCCGAATTTCTGCTCAAAAACCTGGAGCACGGAAATCCCCAAGGTGGTGATGGACCCAGGCAGCCCCAAGGTGCTGTTTGTGGAAGGAAGTGGTTATTCCATGAATCTTTTCCTGAGGGTAGGAGGGGATCATTCCATCTGTCTGTTGCAAGACCAGGGGCCGTGCAAGGCTGTGGCTCCTCTCCGTTGGCGGCTCCCAGTTTTTTTCCTCCTGAAAAACCTCAGCTGAGCTGCCCAGATCTTCTTGAGATGATTTTACTAATGCCTGGATTTAGGATTTCCTCCAAGGGATGAGAAATACAATCACAGAATCCTAGGATATCCTCACTTGTCCCTGCCCAGGACACCCCAGGATGAGGTGTCCCATGAGGTGGGACTGAGATCAGTAATCTGGTTTTTTGGAGCAAAACTGGTATTTGGTTTTCACGTGTTTCAAGCAGTGCCTGGCACATCTCTGAGTGACAGATCAGGTCAGAGCTGCCCTCCATTTAAAATGGGACACAGCTGCTCTGTGCTCTAAACACCTTTGTCCCCTCTTTGCTGTCACTTTGTGCCCCAAAGCCGAGTGCTTGGCTTTCAGTGAAGAGTCAAAACCAAAGGTTTCCTCCTAGAGCACTTTTTAATCTGCTAATGCCTTTAAAATATCACATTTCTACATTTTTTTATGGTTGCTCTAATATTTTTTTTTTCCTTCCACATGATTTATTACCACAAATTTGACTTCAGCAGTTCTCTGGACTCAATCCAGGATTGTTTGGATGTAAGGAACTCTTCCCAAACTGGTCTTAATTCACACATTAATGTCATAATGTTCCCTATTTTCATCAGAGCAGAAACTTGACTGCAATGAAGAATTGCTCTCCTGGGAAATGGGTTTTATTGCTTTATGTGTCCTTTAAAAAATAACTGTAGGGTGGGTTTTTTTTTAATATTTATGCTGAAAAATATTCATTTTGCTGTGGTTTTTCTGTCAGGAAAATACTGCAGTACAGTTTTTCTCTCTGTTAAGCAGGAAAAGGGTAGTGATGAAATTAGGAATGCTTGCACAAAGATGAGTTATGCATCACATTTACACTTCCAGATAACTTTTATTTCTCAAATCCATAAAAATGTAGGCAAGCTGTATTCTGGCATAGAAAAACCCTTTTATTTGTCTGCGTGGTGTTTAAATTCTACCACTAAATCCTTCTGGGTAATTAGATTGCTCTGAAATTTTAGGAGTCCTGCTTGGGGACACTTCTGAATTACCCAGTCGATGCAGGAAATTAAGTTAATAATTCTGCTAAAGCTGCTGTTGTGAAGTCAAGTTGTGAAGTTAAGCTACAACAGTCCCCGACACAGAGTTCATAACCAGAGGTGGTGTCTGGTGTTAGACACCACATCAGGCTCCTTATTTGTAGGGCCATTTAGGAATTTGGCTTTTTTCCTGGACGCCGCCTCGGCGTTTCACACCCGTCCCCCCCCTCTGCAGGGAGCATAACATGAAACGCAGTTGGGTTGGAGCAGGGGATCCCTGGGGTTCCAGTCAGGTCGAAAACCTTTCTATTTCAACCCCGTGGAAGGACGAAGGGGCTCTGAAGTGTCCCTGTCCCTCCCTTTCCTCCCTGCGGGGCCGGCCCCGCGCTGCCCAAGGCCGCCGTGTTTTGCTGTTTCTAAATCGGGAAGGGAGCGAGTTCCTGTCAGAGATTCCCAGAGCTTTCCCTTGGCCACCCCGCAGTGCCCAGCGCGTTGCTGGAGTCCCGTGAGGCCGCGCTCCGCTTCCTGCGGGGTGTCCTGGGCTCCCGGGGGATCTCCTCTCCCTGCCGGCCTCGGCGCCTCGGGATCAGGCGTGGAACGGGGCGGCACAGCCGTTCCTGAAGCGTTCACTGCAGACTCACCAAACGGCCCTGGTTTCATGCCACAGCCTTCCCTGGAAGGTGTCCCTGCCCATCTGGAGCGAGATGAGCTTTAAGGTCCCTCCCAACCCAAAGCATTCCATGATTCCGTCCCATACGGCTTTGGAGAAGAAGTTGATGAGGTGATGGCCACTCCCAAGAGCCTCCTGGCTTGTATCAGCAATAGTGTGGCCAGCAGGACCAAAGCAGTTCTGTTCTTCATGGAAAGGGTTCTCCAGCCCCAGCACAACTGCCCAGGGCAGTGATGGAGTCACATCCCAGGAAGGATTTAACAGATACGTGGATGTGGCACTTGGGGACATGGGTTAGTTGTGGCCTTGGCAGTGCTGGGGGATGGACTTGATGATCTTAGAGGGCTTTTCCAGCCTCAGCAATTCCATAATTATGAATTAGCCCTTGCATCCAGCACAGGCCCAGTGCAGAGGAACATCTGCCAGCTGGGTTTTTGGATATGTGTCATGGAGGTACCAGCAGGTGAGCAGACCTTAGGAATAAAGATGTGTTTGTCCAGTGGAATTTTTTATGGCTGCGTGTCTTAAACATGGGGTGGATTGAGGTTCCAGGTGCACCTGGAGGTAGGGTGTAAGCCCTGGCTGCTCTGCTCTGGCCTCCTAAACCTGCTCACGCTGTGGGTTTTGGACGATCTGGACGTTGCTGTTGCCGCTTCCTGAACATTGTAATGCTCCAGGATCCCAACTTCCTGCCTGGTGTGTTCACATTCCTTCAGCCCTCTGTTGGAAATGCTGCTGGGGCCCAAACACCTTCGCTGTCACCTGGGCAGGGCCCTCCTGGGGAGGACAGGAGTTACCAGCATAGCTGCATTTCAGGAGTGAGGGTAGAACTTGGGAATACTGTCAGACAGCACGGGGAAAAACATCAGATGTATTTTTAGCTTTTCTAAGCCCCACTTTGCTCGTTGCCCGCCGTGAACCTCTTTGCTCTTCCCTTGCAGGACTGCCCTTTTATAGTCTGTATGACCTATGCCTTCCACACCCCTGACAAGCTCTGCTTCATTCTGGACCTCATGAATGGTGAGCAAGACTTGTGCAGGTGATGATGATATGACAGGAATTTCGGCAGGAGGGTTGCTGAGATGGTTGGTCCCTCGAGCTTGGGCTGCTCTATGAGCTGATTTATTCAGCTCTCCACAAACCAGTGTGTGGAACAGCCTTTTACTTGTGTGGAAGTCCTCTGCTGGATTAGTCACTGAATGCAAATGTTTATGAAATAAATGCATTTTAAAATGGGGTTTCAGACTGATCAAATCTCTTCTATGAACTTTCCCAGCTATTTTGTCACCACACAGACTTGCAGAGGGTGGGGCTGTGTGCTCCACAGGTGATAAGAACCTACAAAAGCTGTGCTGTTCCCCCACAGGTTCACCCTGTCTGCCTGCAGGGTAAGATTTTACTGTTCATTTCGTTACATTTCAGTTCTTCTCGTTTCAGGAGGAGATTTGCACTACCACCTCTCCCAGCACGGAGTGTTTTCTGAAAAAGAGATGAGGTTTTATGCTACTGAAATCATCCTGGGGTTAGAGCACATGCACAATCGCTTCGTGGTGTACAGAGACCTGAAGGTAATGCTTGGTGTGTGCCTCTCAGCAAACAGGCCCTCAGACATGATTGTCAAACCTCATGGATTGCCTTACCTGAAACCTTTCCTTGGCAGGATCATTTCTTTATCTGCCTGGTTTTTGTAGTAAGTTTTCAGAGCCATTCTAATCTTTGCCACGATCCAGCTTAAAACCAGCCTGGGAGAGGCTTCCTGGGGGTCACAGTAAATCCTGTGCAGTGTTACTTAGCTCCCTGATGGGAATAATTTAGAGGATCTGCTGTATTTCTGGGAGCCCTAAAAGAGGCCCCTCTGTGTGTGATAGGGGACAACAGCAGGGGAGATGCTGGGGGGGTTTCACTGACTGCTGGGAAGTTGAGGACAGGTCCCAGAGAAGGGTCCCTGGATCAAGTGACAGCACAAGGGGATGAAAGTCTGCCCAGAGGCTGAGAATAAATCATGTGAGAGCCACACACAGACCCTGCTGTGAAGAAACCAAAAGCAACTTGAGGCCAGAATGGATTATTCATTTATTACCTGCTTTGTGTTTCAAACCTTGCCTGGTTGTTCTCTTCTGGCACTCAGTATTTCATAACCTGTGGAGTTGATGGCAGTACTCTGTGAGAATGTAGATTTTTATCTAGAAAGTGCCTGGTCTATTGATGTTAAATAAAAAAAGGGCAGTTACCAATTACCAGGGAGCATTTTGGTTGCTGTGCTGTGAGAGTTTGCAGTCGTGTCAGCTGGGCAATACCAAGCACTCACCTCCCTGCGTTGGTTTCCAGCCTGCAAATATCCTGCTGGATGAACATGGGCACGTGAGGATATCAGACCTTGGGCTGGCTTGTGACTTTTCCAAAAAGAAGCCACATGCCAGTGTGTAAGTATTACATCTGGGAGCTTTGCTGCACAGACAGGTAGTGCTAAGTACATCCTGGGTTGGCCTTTCTATTTTAACTTTGCCTGGAGGGGAGGAGTGACACTTGTGTGGCCCAGGCTTGCTGCGCTGGAGGATCTAACGAGGTTCCTCGGGCTCCTCTCCCTGTTTCCCTGCACAGTTGTAGCAGCTGATGTGTAGGCATGGCTGGGAGATGACACATTATTTCGGGATGATTCACTGCTCAGAGAAGAACCTGACTGAGTTAAAGTACCAGATTGCTTTAATTGTCCCAACCTGGTAATTAAATATTCCCAAACTGACTAAAATCCTGGATTTATTGTGTCTTTCTCTTTCTGGATCTTTATAGAACTGGAGGCAAATTACGTTCCTTTCTGCCTCTTGCCATCAGGATTTAACTAGGATCTGAATTCCCAGAGTTGTGTGTGGATTCACATCTTACCTGGCACATTTTATTCTTAGGTCCTCAATTGCCCTGATTTAGTCTCAGAGTTTATGCAGAAAGGGGAACTCCAGCCTGTCACACCTTAAAAGATTTGCAATTCAGTAGCTTCTTGAAAAAAGTCCATATGTTTTCAGTATGTCAAGGGCAAAAACAATACCTGGTGGCTGCTTCTAGTGGTGCCCAGGGCTGAGCTCAGGAGTGTCCTGTGCTCACACAGGTGACACATGAAACCCCTTGGAAGCAAAATAAAACCGTTAAAATGAATTCCTTCCAAACTGGGCTGTCTTACTAAGAGAACACTGATTTTTAATGATTTTTTTTTTTCCAGTGCTAGTGCTGGATGTAATGAATGTTTTGTGCTGTTGTGCTCTGCAGAGGAACTCACGGGTACATGGCCCCCGAGGTGCTGCAGAAGGGCACAGCCTACGACAGCAGTGCTGACTGGTTCTCCCTGGGCTGCATGCTCTTCAAGCTGCTGAGGGGGTGAGTGGGGCTCCTGCCTTGCCTTCAGGAGCCTGGGGGTCTCCGTGGGTGTCCTTTGGAATAGCAGGACATCACATGTCACAGATGGTCTGGAGTGATCCCTCAGTGCTGACCCACGTCCACACGTGAGACAGAACCAGGCTTTTCCTTCCAAACCAAACCAAACCAAACCAAACCAAGCCAAACCAAACCAAACCAAACCCAAGCCCTGCTTCCTGTAGTATCTACAGGTGTGGGACATGAGGAAGGCGGGTCCTCTGTCTGCTCTTTGAACTGCTGCTGACAGCAGTTTGCTCCTCTCTTGGCAGCTGGTTATGTTTAAAATGCTGGGATGTTACTCCTTGGAGTAACTAAGCAGCCCTGTTAAATCGTGGGCTCCGTGTTATGCTGAGAGCTGGTGTGGTGGAGGAGCTCTTGGCTGCACTGGTCCCTTTCTGTGTGCTTCTCAGCCTTCCCTCCTGCAGGGTTTGGGGCAGCTACAAAGCATGGATCCTTCAGTTTGCTGAATCTGCCCGTTACCTTATCAGTGTCCAAAGGTGCACGATAATTACAGCTTTGTCAGCAATTACCTTCTCATTAAACTTAACGTGTCTAGAATTGATTAATACCACGGGATTTTATCTGAGCAGTCAGCAAGCACTGATGGGCAAGTGCTTGTTGAAAATGGCATCCTTGCTGTTAATGGCAAAGCAGAAGAATCTGAGGCTTTTCACAGCACTTCTCTGTAAAGGTTGAGCATTAGGTCATCCTGTGTCCTCACACATAATTAATTTATAGCTTTTATCTCCATCCAGACACTGTGCAAAGGAAGGTCAGTGTGTGACTTGCGGATTGAACTCTAGAACTGTATCAATTTAACATCAATTGTGCACAAAACAGACTATGTAAAGGTGCAAATAAAGAAAGAAGTGGTGTTTAAATTGCCGGTCTTTGGGCTGTGATTCTCCCTGGCAGAGATGCTCAGGGTGGTATCAGTGCTCAGCCAGAAGCCAGAGCATTATTCATGGTGAACTCTGGTTCCTCATCTGTTCTGAAGCCAATTAAACACATCCCAAAACAAGGGCTGGGCACGTGGTGCCATTTCTTGGTGTTTGGTAAATTTAGTCTGGCACAGAATCTGCCCATAAGTCGCCAGTGAATCATTTTCTTCCCTGATCTACTCAGAGCCTCCTTGTCAGAGTACATGAGGCTGTGTGGGAACCATTCACCTGGCAGGCTAAAAAGAGAAAAATGGAAGTCCTGGTCTGTCCTTTGCATCCATCAATCAGAACATTTTTGAGGATAAAAGGAAAATAACTTGGGAGAAGCAGGTCTCCAGCTGAAACATGCTGGTACACTCTGCCATGTGGCAAGCCAGAGTGCTTTAGAATAGCTAATTAATGGAATTGATAAGTGAATAACGTTTCAAAAAACGTTTCAAAAAAGTTTCGTGAAAAAGAATCATCCCCTCAAGGTTTTGAAGAAAAGAAACAGGGAATATATCCTAAATGTAATTAAAATATCTCTTACTACAATGCTGCTTCTTTCTTTCATGAAGGGACCGTGTGATAAATCTCTAATGTGCCACAGTCTTCTGTAGCTTAGGGGAAAATTCAAACTCAAACCAGAATTATAAAGCAGGAAAGGGATAAAGCTGATAATTTACTAGATACCATCAGATATCTTCCCAGTGGCTGATGCTGTGGGATCTGTGATTACCTTCTCTCTTATCTCGTTACTCTCCATGATGGGGAGTGGTGAGTTCAGTGGGTCATGCTCAGCTTTCTGATAGAAATCCGTGGATTTAAATCCCTGTGGGTGATGGCTGCTTGGGGTTTCCTTGTTAGCTGAGAACTGTCCAGCTTTTTGGGAGACAGATGTAATTGGTGAGGCATTTGAAACACATCTTTAAGGCCAGATCACTGTTTAGGAACTACCCAACTTTTTGCTCACCTTCCTGTGAATCAGATTGTTCTGCGGGACAGGATTGATGAGGGGGAAGGATGGGACTAACAGGATGCTCCACTCTTTCCTGGCATTGCCACAGCTGAAATACCCTGATAGGCTGTGGCTTTACATTTGTTAGTGGTTTTTTCTCTTCTTTCCACAGGCACAGCCCTTTCAGGCAGCACAAAACCAAAGATAAGCACGAGATCGACCGGATGACGCTCACCGTGGTAAGGCCTGGCCTCAGTGACATCCCCGTGTTCCCCGAGCTCCCTTTCCCCCTGAAACTGCACCTGCACCCCCTGCCCTCCCAGAGAGCTCCATTTGCACCTGGGAGAGCAGTTTACAAACGCCATCAGAGACGAAAAAGCAGAACAGACCGCTCCCATCATGGAATATCTCTCTGTACTTCCTTCCCCCACAGAACGTGGAGCTCCCGGATTCCTTTTCTCCCGAGCTGAAGTCCCTTCTGGAGGGGCTCCTGCAGCGGGATGTGAGCAAGAGGCTTGGATGCCAAGGAAGAAGGTAGGTGTTGTCTTCTCCTTGGACCTCTGCCTTGAAAAATTTCCACTTCTCTTGTCAATGAGTGAATTCATTTCAAGTGAAAATCTGCTTCCTGTTGTGAGGATTTTAATTTTGGAAAGAGAACATTAAAAAGTGCTGCTGCATGGAATTACATTTCAGCTTCCTTTTGGTTTGGACATATTTTTTGGACAATTTCTGTCCTTAAAGCCTTCCCCTGAGTTCCCTGCAGTCATGCTTGCATTGGGTGGTGTTCCTACTTCTCATCCCTCAGTTGTTTTTCTGGTTTTGCCTGATCTGTTTTGGCATGAAATCATATGACTTGACTCAGACATACTGATAGGGAAATTTTATTGCTTATATTGTATCTGTAATGATAGGAGCATATTACATACAAAAAAAAAAACCAACCCCAATCCCAAAACCACCCAGCAAAAAATGATGAATATTGCTGGTGCTGCCTGTGTCATTTCATTATTGTAAGAAAAGAGCTTTTGTCATGTTTCTGGACTACAAAACACTTCTGGCTCCTGCCAAGTTCACCTTGCTTGTAGCTGTTCATGAAATTTTCTCCTGTTTTAAAAGCCAGTGTGAGACTGGGAGAGAAAAGGAGAGGAGTAAACAACAGTTGGGAAACCCCTGGGATGTGTGATAACAGGTAACTGATGGTCACACCTGAGCCTGGGGCTGGCTCCAGTTCCAGTGGGAGATTCAGAGGAGTTTTTGTCTTGGAGCCCTCTTTGATAATGACCTGTGATTGTTTTTCCCTCGGGCCTAACAAGGGTAGTTGATTATTTTCCCATAAAATCTGTATAATGTGAAATGGTGTGGAGTAATGTGGTTATTTACAAGTAATGATTGGGCTCTGCCAGAGAATCCATGATTGGGATCTGACCCAGATCAGTGTTGGGGCCTGACAGAGCAGTTTTTGGAATCTGACACAGAGCAGTGTTGGGGCCTGACACAGAGCAGTTTTTGGGATCTGTCACAGAGCAGTTTTTGGGATCTGACCCAGATCCTTGTTTGGGGCCTGACCCAGATCAGTTTTTGGGATCTGACCCAGAGCAGTGTTGGGATCTGACACAGATCCACGTTTGGGATCTGACCCAGAGCAGTTTTTGGGATCTGACCCAGAGCAGTGTTGGGATCTGACACAGATCCACGTTTGGGATCTGACCCAGAGCAGTGTTGGGATCTGACACAGATCCATGTTTGGGATCTGACCCGGAGCAGTTTTTGGGATCTGACCTAGAGCAGTGTTGGGATCTGACACAGATCCTTGTTTGGGATCTGACCCAGAGCATTTTTGGGATCTGACAACAGAGGAACATTGTTTGCTGTTGGAAATGATGGAGTGCCATCAGGAGTTCCTGCCTGCCAGCCCTAGAGCACTCTTCCAAGTGTTTCCACATGAAAATCTTCTCTTCTGTTGTTTACTGAGGAATTCTTAGGTTTTTCTTGCAAAAGAAGCGTTTCCCCGATGTTCTCAAGTGATAGAAATGTGACCTTTGAAGGCTTTGTATTTCTTGAATCCACTTGAAAAGCCCCTTCATTTGTTGACTGCAGTCACTTCTGTTTTGCAGCGCACAAGAAGTAAAGGAACATCCTTTCTTCAAAGGCATTGATTGGCAGCAAGTCTATTTACAGAAGGTAAAGCATGAAGACAGTAATTCTAGCTTACTTGCTAAAGCAGTAAAAGGAAAATAAACCCGAGCAGGTGCTGAACAGGAAACTCGAAGGTCGCAGTGCCCAGCACTCACACAAATACAGGCAGGGTTTGTTGATGAATATTCATTACTACAGATCTTCCTGATTGTTAAGGGTGAGTTATTAACATATCCAGGGTCAAATGACTGCATGGTTTCCTTTCCTTTGCTGTCTCTAAACTGGGGAGTTTCATCCCCGAATTTTGGAAGGAGCTTTAATTAAAAGAAGCGGCAACGACTTCGCACTGAAGTTTAAATTCCAAGGGGGACGCTCTGGCACAGCCAGGTGTGATCTGTGCAAAAAAAAATAGAAAGGTTGTGCATAACTACAGAATGGAGTTAAATAAATGCCCGTTAATTTGTCTTTAATGATGCTGCTTTTCATTTCTAGTACCCTCCCCCCCTGATTCCTCCCCGGGGAGAAGTCAATGCAGCAGATGCTTTTGATATTGGCTCGTTTGATGAAGAGGACACTAAAGGCATTAAGGTACCCAGCTCTCAGTGGTGGAGGGTGGCACTGGGGCTGCTGTGCTTGGCTTTCCGTGTGTTCGTGGCATTCCTTTGCTTCAGGGCTCTGGATGTGCAAGGAATTCCTTCAGGTTGGGAAATTCAATCCATGCTGGTGCCTTGGGCTGGTTCCCTGTTGGTTGTTGCTTGCCAAGTCCTTACGGTTTTAGATTAACTGAAATCTGCTCTTCTTACCAAAAGCTTTATGTGATAAAGGAAATGTTTCAAATGGTCAGGAAACAGCTGGGAAGGCCTCAGATGTTCAAGAATGCCCTGTGGTTTGTGTGTTTAAAAGTTGTGATCTATTTCTGGTAGCTTGGACAAATGGAGCTAAACCTTATTTTAACAGTTGAGTGGTCAGAGAGTGCTGGTGAAAACTCTGAAAAATGACAAACTGTGTTAATAGTAGCAGTGTCATAAGTTAGAAAAATGGGAATAGAAATTTTCAGGTTCTGGTATTATCCAAAATTCAATGAAAACAATATAAATTATATTTAAAAAGAGAGAAGTTAGAGCTGCTGGCCCCTTTGGGACTCACACGAAGGGGGTGACCCCTCTCTGAATTCCTCCACTCTCTGAAGTTTCCCTGGGACTTTGGGACAGCAGGGCTTGGGTCAGTGCCCTTCATTGTTTTCATCACCCATTTCTGCAGTAGATCAGACCTTGTTCTTGTTATTACAGAAGTGAGTCAGGAGGCAAACTAATTGTTCTAAACTTTAAAAGCAAAAAGCCCCATTAAGTACTCACTGAGCCTAAAAGGGAGCTCGTCTGTCAGTGTCACCTGCTGTGGTGATAGAAGTTGGCACAGAAAAGTGCAGAGAGCCCAGGATGTTCTTTATCCCAGAAAATTCCACATTTTCAGCAACAGTGTTAGCCTGGAAGGATTCCAGCCTCCTGTAATTCTGGAGTGCCAGAATTCCGAGGAACATTTTGCAAGGAGGAACTGGGCGGTCTTTTTATTTATTGAGGGGGTCAGATATTCTCAATAAGATGATCCAGTGAGAAATCCTGTCACTGCATGTGAATCATCATCAGGTCAGTGCTGTGTCATCCCCAGTTTGATCTCAGAATCTCATGGCTCAGGCTGCCTATGGGATAAATTTACCCTTGGGAGTGAGTCAGGGGAGGGATAGCACAGCCTCCCTGGGTGTCACAGGTGTCCAGAGGGGATGGGATGGTTCCTGCCCAAGTCAGCTGCCAGCGAGGTGCCAGGAGCCCTCTCTGTTCAAGTTTGAGCACCTTGCTCTGCTCCCTGGCCCCTGGGATTATATTTCTCCTGCAGAGTATCCTGTGGCCCCGAGAAGAGCACGAGAGCTTTGGGGTTACGAGGGGGGAGCCAGCAGGGGATGCCTGTGGCTTTTCCCCCTTCCTCAGGTACCACAGGGAATCCTTGCCATTGCAGAGAGGTCTCCTGGGTGTGTATTTTCCTGCTGGGATGTGGCCATGGATCTCTGAAAAAGAGGAGAATGTCTATTCCAGGAGTGTCTGGCCTGACTGCAGTGGGGGAATTAAGCCAGTGCTGCTCCTACAGCTGTTGGTGCTGCATCCACATGGTCTTCAACCCCTCCAGGGGTGGGCACTCCACCACTGCCCTGCTCAGTGCTGGACAACCCTTCTGGTGAAGGAATTTTTTCCTAATTTTCTTCAGTGCAATTCAGTTTAAGCACTCAAAGGATTAGTGGGGAAAAGAATCCTTGTACCAGGGAAATTGAGGTCTGCAGCACGTGCTGATGAATTCTGAGGGTTAATTATTAAGAATATAAAGCCAAGCTGTGGAAGCATGGAAGGCATTGCTGTAGAAAATGTATCTTATCAGTTATTCATGGAATTTTTGTGCTGAGGAAGTTTTTGTGCAACCAAGTTAAGAATACTGCTGCTTAGGTTGGAGTAATTATTTAAACGTGAGGTCTAGAGAGCATTATGGGACAGTGCTGAGTGAGGATTTTAGAGCTATCCATCCGAACAAGTTTGGAGCAGGTGGCCTGTTCTCTGCACATAAATTAATATCTTTGCTTCAATTAGTGTCTGTGCTTCTCTTGCTTGCATCTGTCTGTTTTGTGAAGGTTTGAGTTGAATCCATCTTGTGAAATAATGCTGTTGCATGGGTAACTATTAACTGTTGGGGATAAGAATAGTGAAAGTTATTAAAATGTTGGGTTTTTTGTTGTTTTTCTCTTGCAAGTTGCTTGATAGTGACCAGGAGTTATATAAGAACTTCCCTCTGGTAATATCGGAGCGTTGGCAGCAAGAAGTAGCAGAAACTGTTTATGATGCAGTAAATGCAGACACAGATAAAATTGAGGCCAGAAAAAGGGCTAAAAATAAGCAGCTTGGCCACGAGGAAGGTAATCTGTCCTTACACTTCTCTCATCTTTTGCTGCTAGGTAGTAGTTCCTGGGTTTGGACTTGCACAGGCTCCCGTTGCTGTCATTCCCGGGAATCGTTAGGATTCCTTTAATCACCTGTCCTGTTGCTTAAGATGTTTCTTAATGCTTTGAAATGCTGAATGGTGACATCAGGCTTTGGAAAGAGATTCATGGAATCGCTGAGTCCTGGAATGGTTTGGGTTGGAAAGGACCTTAAAGCCCATCCAGTTCCAACCCCCTGCCATGGGGACACCTTCCACTATCCCAGGGTGCTCCAAGCCCCGTCCAACCTGGCCTTGGGCACTTCCAGGGATGGGGCAGCCACAGCTCCTCTGGGCACCCTGTGCCAGAACCTCCCCACCTTCCCAGTCTGTGGGATTTGATTTCCTGCCTAGGAGCTGGGAAGGGCCCCAGGAGGTTTTGCACAGCAAACTGCAGCTTGCACGGGGCTGTTTGCATCAAACCCCTGAACTCTGGAGAGCAACATTCAGCGCTTTTAATAACCTCCTCCAGTGAAATAACCTCTTTAAGAGCCAAGTCCTCTCCTTGATCCCTGCTCTGCAGCCACAGCAGCTGTGTAGTGAGGGCAGCACCGGGGCTGTGTGTGTGTGATGTGAACCTGCCGAGGGCACGGCGGGCCCAGGGCTCCGTCCCCTCCTCACAGAGCTCACTCAGAACGCTTTAGGCTGCACCTGCCCTGGCTTTGCTAACGTCTCCTCTTGGTTTAGATTACGCCCTGGGGAAGGACTGCATCATGCATGGGTACATGCTCAAGCTGGGGAACCCCTTCCTGACTCAGTGGCAGCGGCGTTACTTTTACCTCTTCCCCAACCGGCTGGAGTGGCGAGGAGAAGGAGAGTCCCGGGTGAGTGAGGGGCCCTGGGGAGCTGTGGCCAAAGGCAGGCGGAGGTGAGGCACGCCTGGAGTGCCCAGGAGTTCTCCTGGGGGAAGGAGTTTTTCCTCTGAGTAAAAAGCCCAGTGGGTTTGAGTAACTTCTGTCGAGTCTCACTGCACTTAAGGGGTAGCTCACACTGCACAGAGGAGGCATAAAGTTGGCTTGAGAAAAAAAACCTGTTTGCTCTGTTTTGTCGCGTTTTTTAAAGGATTTTGGTAGTTGATGGTGTTGTTTTTCATTTAGGACCTCTGGACTATTTATACAAAAAAACACAAACTGGTAAGGTGACAAACGCTATAGCATTTTATATCCAAGAAAATGCTATAGTGGCTGTAGTGTAGCCCAGCTGTGCTCACGTGCAGGGCAGATAATTTGTATATTTAGTTAAGGAAGGGTTTAGAATTTTAAGACATTGTGTCCTCTGCAGTCCATGGGGAGAGCTTTCCTGCACACAGCTCTGTATGTCCTCTTTGTAAGTATTCAGTGCTGAAGTTTTCCCTTTCAGCTCTTTGAAATAGTAAGATTGGCTTTTTCTTTCTTTTTGGTAAAAACAGTAATGCTTGAAAAATGTATCAAATTATATGCAGCTCTTGAGGGAAAATGGTGAATATTCTGTTTGCAGACACACCTATTTGTAGATTCTTATTTCATGCTGTCATTACTGGCTTTTAGAGCTGATATTTTGTTGTCACTATTGAAGCAACCAAGCCCCCTGTAAATGTCTCTCCTACCTTCCTGCCTATCTTTAGTCCATGACCCAGCCTTCAGAAATAAATGTTTGTGTAATGACTCGTAATGTTCATAACTTAATTCATGTGGGTAGTCCAGGAAAATGAGATAGTGGCTTTATTTGATGGGCAACAGGGTTTTTTTTTTCAATTAATTCTCTGCTCTTTTGCACGTGCTGCAGCAAAACCTGCTGACAATGGAACAGATAGTATCTGTTGAAGAAACACAAATTAAAGATAAGAAATGCATCTTACTGAGAATTAAAGGAGGAAAGCAGTTTGTCCTACAGTGTGAGGTAAGACTTGGTTTTTGATAACTTGGTCAGGTTGTTTTGCAGATGATAAACAATTGACAAGTTTCTCAGGTCGTCCTGTTGCATGTTAACTAAGGCACTTGGTGAAGCAGAGCTGAAGTGTTTATCACACTCGAGTTTTGGAAGCAGGAAACCTGCATCTGTGCCAGTTCCTGTCATGGATTTCTGTGGTATTTGGGCCAAAACGAGCGCAGTTTATTAAATAGCTAAAAACTCCCAAACTTCTCCAGCTCCGTGTGCTCCAAGGGCCTCGCTGGCTCGTGTCTCACTGCGGGGAGCTGCTGGAGCTCGTGTGTGGAAGGGGGAAGTGCTCAAGTCCTCAAAACATTGTACCAGCCTTCGCTGGGGTGATGGAGAAGCCAAGGGCTGCACGTGGGCGATACCCAGAGTTGCTCATTCCTTCAGAAAATTAAAATTAACTTCCCTAAAGTGCTGCGCGAGCAAGAAGACGCTGTTGGCCGCGTAGGATGAAGTGCCAAACCACTTCTGTGTCTCTTGCAGAGCGACCCCGAGTTCGTTCAGTGGAAAAAAGAGCTGACAGAGGCTTTCACCGAGGCCCAGAGGTTGCTGCGCCGGGCTCCAAAGTTCCTCAATAAATCCCGCTCCACAGTCGTAGAGCTCTCGAAGCCCCCGCTCAGCCACAGGAACAGCAACGGGCTGTAGGAGACACCGACCACGTCCCCACAGGGAGAGCTGCTTGGTGAACCTGCAGAGCGTCCCAAGAATCCTTGTGAACGAATGACTTTGTGCAGTCCTGGGCGCGGGATGCGCTGGGAAGAGGAGGAATGCGATGTTTACAGCGTGGGATCACGTCAGGACTCTGCCTGCGGAGGCTGTGCGGACTGGAAGGGTGGCGGGGTGGGGGGAAGGACCCCCGCCCCAACCCCGGCAGCGCTGGAAGTCACCAAGCGGAGAGGCTGCTCCTTGCTCCCACGCGTCCCCACCCCCCCGGCGGGGCCCGGCCGAGCTCCGTCCCTCTGGAACTACTGATGGAAGGAAGAGGCTTTTCCCCCCCGCTTGCCGTGCCCTGGCTCGGCGGCCCCGGGCCGGGGGTGGCGCGGGTGCTGCTGGCCGGGTGACGCTGCCGCGGCAGCACGGACGGAGCCGGAGCCGCCGCCCGGCCGTGGTGGGTGCCCCTCGCTCTGTCGTGTTGCCATTACTGCTGACTCTCTTGGTAACCTTGCTCCATACTGCTGATGATCAACAGTGTGACTCTGATGCACTTCGAAGTACTGAAATTCTAACTGTCCTGTGGTTTAAATGTTATTGCTACTTCATGGGAGCGTTTGAACTCGAATTATTCCCTGGGTTTGTTGTACTCACTAATAGTAGCTACCACCGTTTTGCTTCTTCTACGTATATGCAGTACTATAACTGACACAATAGAGTAATAATTGGTGAAGAGGAATTTATGGTAGCTTCATCTAGTGCTCTGTTGTATAAATTGACTATTTTAGCACAGTTTTTAAAGAGCAGATTCCTTTTGACAAGTTTACAGTGAACATAAAGACAGTTCTTTTCCATTTCAGGTCAACTGCACTTTTTAAAAAATTAAAAAGAAATGATTCAAATCCAGTGCATTGTAGAGCATGTGCTGGGTTCCGGTGTGTGTGGGTACCTCGGTACGTATTCCGGATCACTCCTCAGTCCTGGGACTCGGGATCCTCCTCTGCTGTACACAGGTGTGTTCCCATAGCATAGAAATCCCCAGAAATCCCCCAGTTCCCCCTGGAGCCCGGCCCGGGAGGTTCGTGCACGTTACCACAGCTCAGCTTGGGACAGGACCTCTCATTTTCTGTTCTGAAGAGTTCCAAGTGCCCGCAGTGAAACCAGGGTGAGAGAACTGAGCGTGGAACCGACAGAACGAGCTGATCAAATGCCAGGTTCGTGTTAATTCTGCTGGAGGCATCAGGTGTGTGGGGTGGAAGGTCTTGCTGAAGGAAGGATCTCATCCTGAACTGTCCCACAGCTTCCAGCTGGGCCTTGCCCTGGGTGTTATGGTGCTTTGTAAGAGAGAGGTCAGGGCTGAGCTTAAGCTTTTTTTTCCAATTCAGCAAACACCTTAGGGAAGATTCTCCTTCCCAGCTGCAGAGGTACAACTCTCACAGTCCCTGAAGACGGTGGAATTGTGCCTGTGTAAGTGGGAGCAGAAGCTGTGCGTGGTTTGTCGAGCGTGTGTGGCTGTCAGATCACCACGGAGTTCCTTGGAGAAAAGTAGTGAAAGTGGCTCTGTTTGCTTCTGCATGGGGGCTGGGTTTGCTGCAGAGCTGGTGCAAACCCCGGCTGGCCACCTGGGGCTGCACCAAAGGGAAAGTGCATTCTGGAAAATACCCCCTGAGAGTCAGTGGTTCCTTTAATGATTTATTTTTTTCCCCCCTCCCATTTATTTTCCAAATTATTCTATGTAAAGAGTACCAGCCTCTCTGTCGTTCCTGGTGAGCATCTCAGCTCCTCTGGAAGGAGCAGTGGTCACAGGTGATCGGTGAAAGGTTGGATTTGATGATCTTGGAGGTCTTTTCCTACCTAAATGATTCCATGATTCTGTGTGTGGTGTTTAACAAGTGTTCGGGACAGAAAATGTCTCATCCCGCTGGCTGTGGTTCCGCTTTCCCTACAAAACCATGCAATGCTCTTGTTTTCCTCCTTGATTTAGAAAAAAGCCCTCTCAGATGGTGTAAAAACCTGCTCACAGTTCTTGTGTAACTTGTTTTTACTTTCTTAGTCCCTGATCAGTTCCATTCTTCTCCTTCAGTTATTTTCCATGGCCGGATTTCACTCTCACTCCCTGTCCGCAGATCCCGGTGCCGATGTCAGGGAGGGAGGAACAGGTCATCAGCTGGCAGATCGTGCCTCAAACCCAGAGATTTTGTATGAAATGAAGGCTGTGTATTGACTTAGGGAAATACATATGTTTTGGAATGTGCTGGAGCTGGGATGGCCCCGGAATATCCTCATTATCCTGGTCCTTGCTGCCCCATCCAACCCCCGGTGGGAGGGGCAGGAAAAGAGTTGGATTTCTTTAGGCAAAAGATTTATTGACAGTTTAAAATAGCTTTATTTTTGTGACTGTATCCAACTAGCAATGTGCAGCTAGGAGAGGAGAGGTTATCACAGTGACCAACTCCTGAACCAAGCTGGGATCCCAGTAAGGAATGGGGCTCTGTGTGGAAGTGACTGGATGTGCTGGTGTGGAGGGAGAGCTGGAATTCCTCCCTCCAAACCAAAAAATCCTGGATACTGCCCCAGGCTGCTCTTTCCTGGCGTAGGAACCAGAGTCTCTGAAGTTTTTGTTGTGGACAAAGATTCCTGGTGGTGTTAATTTGCAGGAGGGTCTTTGGCTGTGTGTTTAGGAACCCCTCGTTTATTTGGTAATTATTTTGCAAATTCATGGAACTGTTAAAAAACCATTTACTGTGGGGTATTTTTTGTGGTGTTTTTTTTCAATCCTTCGTTCAAGTGTTGGCCATCCTCTTCTCCCAAGTGTAAAACTTCTTCCTCTTAGTCGTGTTTGAGCTTTTTGTGTTCTTGTCCCTGGTCCAGTAGAGCCTCGGCCACAGGCTCACGGATTCTTCCCAAAATGCTGCTGTGAGAGAAGCTGGTGTAATGCTGGAGTGGATCCAGCTGGGATTGACATTCCTGGTATGTTCCCCCGCCCCCCAGCAGGCTTCAAAAAATCTTGGAGCGGGCTAATAATAGCTGGAAGTGTGTCTGGGAAAGGAAGCCTGGCAGGTAGGGGAGAGCAGCTCCGGGGATAGACCTGGCCTTAGTCACGCTGGAGTTCTCCTTAATTTCTTGGGGCTGTCCTGAGCAGGGCCAGGAGTTGGACTCTGATGATCCTTGTGGGTCCTTTCCAGCTCAGGATATTCCATGATTCTGTGATTCAGCACCTCCCCTTTAGAAACCCAGCAGAAGTTTTTTCCTCTCCTGCTTCCATCAAAGGGGTGAAAACCCAGAAATGGAATCGTGAGGTTGGGTTTGGCTTGGATTTAAATCAGGCATTTGCAGCCCAGCGTGGAGGTGGTGGAAACGGTGCTTTGTGCTGAAAAAGGCTTGTTCTGGTTGTGATCCTGCCCGTGGTGGACACTGCTGGTGCCCAGAGGAGCTCTCGGGGTTGAGGTTCCCTGAGCAGGACCAGCCCCGTCCCTGGGGTGACTCGGCACCATCACCCCTCGGGTTTACACTGAATCAGCTCATGAGGAGTGAAATCCCTGGAGCTCTGAGCTGCTCTTTTCCCTGGCAGCTGGTCAGCTTTAGGACCAGGTTCCTTGATTCCACGTCCCTATCCGTGTCACCTCCCCAGCACGTGGCAGTGACACGGCTCCTCCGCCTCCGAAATACCCCTGGAGGAAGGACTGTTTGAAGTGTACAGTAGACAATAAATAATTCTAGTTGTGTTGATTAATATAAGGAATGAGTCAGTTCTACGAATTAAAGAGGAAAAAAAAAATCTGAAAAGCGTATTTTGACAAAGCATAGTATTAATTTTAATATTGTAAAAAAAAAAAAGGAAAATATCTAAAATATACAGAGAAAATATGTATATCCAAATGTCTGAGGAGTTTCAAGATAATCTACTTTTGTTTCCTGTTGGTTTCTATTCCATGGTGTACATATTGTGTGGATGGAACATTGGCTGTTTTAATACTATTGTTAAATTGTATTTTTATTTTGTGTTAAACTAATCATCACAGACTCAGCTTTATTTTGTTTATGTAAAGGTTGCTATGCTCTGTAGGTATAAACCCGAGAATTCTATTTTAACAGAAAAAGCATTTTATATTATTTATTAAATACATGTTTCTCCAACTTCTGACATTCCACAGAATTTCTGCTCCGTATGTGTATGGAAGTGGCAGCTCCTTTCAAGCAGGATCAGCCAGCTTTATTCTGTTTTTCATGATAAAGTGGGGATAGATTCCCTGAGGCTGTGCAGCCCTTCTCTCCCAGCACAGGGACTCTGGGCTCCGTCAGGACCGTCCTAGGTGGCTCCTGAACGCGGAAACACCTGGAAAGCTCCTGCAAATCCACCCCTCGATGTGATCATTTCCAAGTTTCCCCTTTATCCCTCAGCATTCCCAGAGCTAGGGTTTATTCACAGGGTTAATGAGAATTAATGACCTAAATTGGGGCAAGGAGGCAGCTTGGGGTTTGATCCAGCTGAGCCGTCAGGGAATTGCAGAGCTCTGTCCTTCCGAGGGGAAGGAGCGAGCGGAGGGAGAGCCTGGAGCGCTGGACCCAAAATGTCCCTACTGGAGATGGGTTTGCTGTTTGAGGGGGATCAGTGATCCTTAAAAACAGGATCCTGAGGCAGGAGCCTGTCCTAGAGCCAGGGCCAGGGCAGGACCCTGCTTCGTGTCACACCCCAGGAGGGGAGCGGCCACCCGGGGACCCTGCAGGGAGTGTCCCTCGGGGGTGTGGGGAGGGTGACCCCCAGGCAGGACCTGCCTGTGGTGCCATTGGTCCAGGAGCTGCTTCTGCTGGGCACATCTGGGCACATCTGCAGAGCCATCCCCGGCACCTCCGTCCTCAGTGAGGTACAGAAACAGCCCCGAATTTATCAGCTCCTAAAAATAGTTCCAGTTGTGAGCATGGCCTGTGCAGCTTGAGGAGTACTGGAGGTATGACATTGTGTGCTCTGGATTTCCGCTGTGGTGGGGCTGGAGGTCTGTGCTGGTCAGGGCTGTCCCCCGTGGCATTTCTGGGGTGAAATGTGGCATTTCCTGCTGCTGAAGTTCTCTCCTTGCTGAGGGGCTGCCTGGGGCGGGGAGCGATCCCTGCTGCGCTCACCCCGGAGCAGTCTCTGCCTCTGTCCCATTTCTCCCTCTGATCCCACAGGATTTTGGGGTGAGCTGTAGCCCGAGCTGTTCCTGGAGGGAGGGGGGAGCTCGTGGTGGGTGAGATTGTGCTGGTGGCATTTTGGCTCCCTAAGTGTCACCCCTGGAAAGGTGCCATGGTGGGGACAGTGCCGAGACCGCTGGCCTGGGGCGTGTCCAGGCAGGGCTTTGGCAGAGAACCTGGGGCCAGGTGCAGGAAAGTGGCTTTGTCCAGGGCCAGGGTTGATCTGGTGACACGATGTGTTTCCAGGCTGGAAAAGGAGATGGGGTGAGGTACGGGCTGGGAAGAGGCTTTCCTGTCGGTAGCAGGCATCTTCTACTCAGGGAAAGAGCAGAGAGTGGGTGAGATGACACAAAAAAGGTGTGTGAAAAACAGAATAAAGCAGGAGCATCCTCGGAGAGGGGATTTGTGAGCACTCCCAGTGCCTCACTAGGTCCTTCAAAACAAAAGAGGAGCAGATTCACACGAACAGCTACTCGCGATAAAGGAAACGATCGAAAGAGAACCTGTCCAAAATGTGTAATTAATGGTAAAGCAAAGCCAGGATCTGTAAATAACTCTAGATATTGTATCGATGAGATCATTCCTTGTTTTATGTACTTGGCTCTTTCCATATTTATTGTGGGGAGGAGGGTCCTGGTGCCTGTGAGCTGTGGCCTCGCTCCTCACGGACTGTCCCGGAGTTTACAGCCCCGTCGTGCCGGGTGTGCCACGCTCGGTTCTTGCCGCCAGTATTTTTTTTAACGGGATTATTTTGGCACAGCTAAGCTGCTTCTGTGTGTTGGTCAGTACAACTGCTCTCCTACGACCAGATCCCAATAAAAACCGTCCTTTGCGTGTGTGCCGGCGCCTCGTTCTTTCCGTGTCACCTGTCTCTTCCCCACGCCGGCCGTGAGGCTGGACTGGGCTGGACTGGGCTGGACTGGGATGAGCAGCAGCCTGCAGGGCACAGCTGGATTGGACCTCATGCCCCACTGACCCACTGCCCCATGCACAGGTAAGCCCCTTCACTCGCCCCAGCCCTGAGCCTGGTGTTCGTCCTGGTTTTTCCTGGCACTGGCTGTGCCAGGAGGGCCTGGAGTTGTGTGGTAGGTGACCCAAGGGTGGCTTTGTGCAGTGCCACCTGGGAAGGGTCACGGAAACCACGTGTCCTCGCGCTGTTCCCAGGTGGAGTTGGGGCTGGTGAGATGCTTTGGGCAACCCTCGGGCTCCTGCCAGGTCACTCCAGACTGACAATCCCGTTTCCTTTCTTACTTCCAGAGCTGTTGTGGCCGTGGGTGTCGGTGCCGTGGGTGTGTCCGTGAAGCTTTTGGGTCAGATGTGGAGTGGCCGAGGTGGGGATGTTGCACCTCTGCAGCTGGACTTGGCCTGAGCTGGTGACCTGTGCCCTGACTGGCTGTCGGGTGCTGGGGCATGCGGGACACNGACCCAAGGGTGGCTTTGTGCAGTGCCACCTGGGAAGGGTCACGGAAACCACGTGTCCTCGCGCTGTTCCCAGGTGGAGTTGGGGCTGGTGAGATGCTTTGGGCAACCCTCGGGCTCCTGCCAGGTCACTCCAGACTGACAATCCCGTTTCCTTTCTTACTTCCAGAGCTGTTGTGGCCGTGGGTGTCGGTGCCCTGGGTATGTCCATGGAGCTTTTGGGTCAGATGTGGAGCAGCTGAGGTGGGGACGTTGTACCTCTGCAGCTGGACTTGGCCTCAGCTGGTGACCTGTACCCTGACTGGCTGTCGGGTGCTGGGGCATGCGGGACACGGGTCCTGCTGTGCCCTGGGGGATCACCCTTTACCCCATGTGGTCACCACGTGTCCGTTCTGCTGCTCCCCTCCCACCTGTCCTGGCCGGGTGCTGACCACGCTGGTGTTGGTGCCAGGGGCTATTTTGAGCTCTGCTCCCAGGTCCTTCTCCAGCTCAGCCCCATCTCAGGGCTGGGGCTGGTGGGGGGCACTGGGGTGCTCTGGGGAGCGCCGTGCTGGGCTCCCAGCCCAGGGTGTCCCCTCGGGCAGCGCTGGAGTGCCCTGGGCAGGCTCACACCAAACGAGAGCGGTTCCTCCGTTTCTTTGGGGTGCAGAGGAGTGCACCAAGGGGGCGCAAACAGCGTGTCGGGGAGGGCACGGGTGGCACACGTGTGCTGGGGAGGGCACGGGTGCCACACGTGTCCCAGCCGGTGCAGAGGCCAAGGAACAGGAGGGCCCCGCGGTGCCACCGCCTCTCCCCAGCCGAGGCCCCGGTGCCACCGCCGCGGGTATTTTTAGTAGTGACATGTGTCACCTCAGCTGCCACCGCGGCGGGGGCGGGGGGAGGCGGCTGCTG